>BSBM01000833.1:5895000-6495000 GCA_027924585.1 Larix kaempferi | reverse complement strand
ACAGAACTTAGTTGATTTGTAATCGTATTAAATTCGTTTAAATGATCAACAACAAAGCCACCTTTTGACATATTCATATTAAATAAACGCTTCATTATAAACACCTTGTTGGATTCTGGGGGTTTTTCATATAGTTTACCCAATGCGCTAATCAGACCCCCCGTTGTCTATTCTTTTCAGATATTTAAAGCCACCAATGAAGCTAGGCACAACTGTATTGTTTGTAGTGCCTTTCTATCAAAGAAATCCCATTCTTCGTCATTCATATCCACCCTCTTTTTTACTTTTCCTCCGAATGGTAAGAATAGATCCTTTTGACACAAATAGTCCTCCATTTGCATCTTCTATAACTGGTACTTTTGGCCGGTAAATTTCCCGACCTTAAACTTTCCTTCTTCCACCATTTATGTCACTTGAACTAGGAACCCTTATTTCCGACGATTTTATCTACCAAATAGACCTTTGGCTCTGACACCAATTGTTAGGAAAATAGAATTGTAGGGTAATAAAAATAAACAAGATACAAATATAAATCACATAAAACACATTACAAGAGAGACACTAATATAACGTGGTTCACCCAAGATGGGATACATCCACATAGAAATTATAAGGCATTATTATTATACCATCCAACAAATGAAGGGATTCAACCTACATCACATCCATTGCAACCTCCTCTTCACTCTCTCACAGTCTCTCTAACACAATCATAGATATATTTACAATGCTACAATACATAGCCATATTAAAATGCCTTCCTTTAAAAGGGCGATTACCATGGGAAAATACTATGGAACACCTAATACCATGGGCCCATTAACCACCCATTATTTACCAAGTCATGACTATGAAATTACAACATTTTACAAGTCATTTTTTTTTCTGAAATTTTCACTACGGGGGCATTTCCCTCAAACCCTTTCTAGGGGGGGCTCCTAAAATGTAGTCACTGCCCCCCCTGAACCTCCCATGGTGACTATATTAGGTGATAAATACCTCCCAAAATCCCCCTGTCATGGGTTGGTTTAATGTACCAACTTATGGTTGTGATACAAAAACTCTTTTCTTCTCAAATTTAATTAAAACAATGGTTAGGGAAGCTAGAATTACTGGGGATGGGAAAGATCGGAGGCTATGGAAGGGTGGAAGGTTATGATGTGGTCTGATAACTTTGTACAAATTATTGAGGTCATTGATGTTTCAAGAGAAGCAAGCTGCAATTTACTCCAATGCTACTGGGCCACTTAACATATGCAGACTAGTATGGATGAGATATTTAACTAAAGGCTGGGGATGGGTGTTTCTGAACTACATAGGTTAAATACAATTAATAACATCCATTAAAAATTAAAACAACATTCCAAAAGTTTTCAAAGAGATCTGAGCAAGTCTCACAGAAACTCACATAAAATTGTCTTCTAGTACAACTCAGCTAGTGCGAATTCAAGATTTCCAAACAGGGTTTAGAGGCTCACGAATTCCTGAAATGAAGCATGGGATATTATTTATGGAATATTATTTATCTCCAAGAACAATAATTACTTCATTTGGATATGTTCTCATTCATTTATTACTTGCAAACTGGAAACTAGTCAAATTCTAGCTAAATCTAGAACGGGTGGAGAAATATGAGAATAAATATGAGTTATGCAATTTTATTCAAATTGAATGATATAAGAGGACTAAATTAAATTTTAATACATCATATGTGTGGCAACAGGCTCCTCATATATTACAAAAAATTCTCTCCATTCCTACTGAACATTACAATACTAGAAATCAATGAATGGCTCCGAGATTCAAACGATGGACTTGAAGAAGCTTTCTAAGATTCGAACAGAGATTGGTTCAGATATAGGACTTGAAAATAATATCAGTGATAATGGCTTAATTCCATCATCCTCTCACAGGAATCTAGGGCACATCTCCCAACCTTGACCAGGGGCACACCTCCCAAGTCTCTAAGGAAAAAATTGATCTCATACAATTATTCAAACTGACAAAATATGTGAATGTGGTGAGCACTGGGTTATTTATGGAGATAGGGTGACTTGTGGAGCAAGGTAAAAACTAATGCGCCTTCCTTGAGTGGATTAGGAAAGCTATCTTTTCTCCTTAATTTCATTTCTCCTTTGCTTTCCTTCTTGTCTGCTTTGTCTGCTTTTCCTTGGTTTTCCACTTTTTGCTTTTTATTTTTCTGCCTTTTCTCAATTTTCTTGACTTCCCTGATTTTTTGAAATTTCCTACTTTTTTGAGCTTTCCTTCTTTTCTGATTTTTCCTGCTTTCTGCTTTGTACTTCTTTTGCTGAGCGTTTTCCACCTTTCTGATTTTCTTAGCTTTGGCATCTTTTCTCTTTGCTTCCTCCTCAAGCTATCTTAGTAAACCTTATCCTCTTATGCACCCAAGTGGAGCCTTATCCTCTTTTATTCGACATAAAAACATTAAATGCATAAATCAAATAATCCATGTTCATAATTAAACTTAGGATATCATTTATTGCAAAGTCTAATTAATTAATTACCCATGAATTCCAAAATTAACCCCATGGTTATGCAACTGCCTCCTCAACCCAATGGATTGGTTGGGTTAGGAACTTGTTCCAATGCTCATTGTTGTGGGGACATTAAATTCCTCCCCACCAAAGATTACTTGCCCTCAAGCAATTTCAAACTAGGATGCTGTAAGATATGTTCTCCTTCCCAAGTAACATCCTCACTAGGCAGTCCTTCCCACTGCACCAAAAAGTATTTAAGGGTTCTGCTCCTTAAATTATTTTCTCATACTTCCAAAATATTCTCAGGCATCAACACCAAATTCCCTTCATCATCAAGGGGTGGAAAGTCTGGTGAATATTTGACTTGCTTCCCTACTACTCTCTTCAAATAGGACACATGGAAAACATTGTGAATCCGGCTACCTAGAGGCAACTTTATCTCATAATCCACTTCACCGATATTTCTCAAAACTTGTTAGGGGCCATATAAAATTGGATGAAACTTATCAGCCCCTTTAGGCTTCAATGTTGACTACCTATAGGGATTTAACCTCAAATATACTAGATCTCCAACCTGGAAAGATCGCTCAACTCTATGCTTGTTTTCTTGCACTTTTTGTTGATTATGTGCTACCTACAAGTTGTCCTTGAGAGTCCTAATTATGTCTTGACTCTCTTGGAGCCAATCCTTTTCTTTCTGTGTTTTACAATCACCAAATATTGTTAAAATTGTGACAACTAATTAACAATTAACCATAACTAAGGTGGTTTCTTGTAACCGTTGATTGGTTGGTAGTTTCTCTAACAGGTGGCAGTTCACTCATATACGTAACTCCTTCTCCCATGTATTTATATGTAGTTTTGGAGAGGAGTAAGTGTAACCAAGGAGAATGTATGGATAGTGGAATGCCTTATATGTAATCTCCATTATTGAGAGGAATAAGATATCAATACTTTGCCAGGTGGATGTTTCCCCAAGTGTTGGGGTTTTACCATGTTAAAAACTCTGTGTTGAATGTGTTTATTTGTCCATTATTCTTGTTTATTATTATTTTTACAGACTTGATTACCAACAAGTGGTATCCGAGCCAAAGGTTATTGGAAAGGGTGTAAATCCAGAAGAATCTGGGTGGAGCATATTGCTGGAGGACCTCTCGTCTGAAGTGGAGAAGCTTGTCCTAGAGATCCATGCGCAGAAGACCAGCTAGATGAAGTGTTGTCCAGAGCTACTCATGGTAAGAATCCACGTGAATGTAGAGAGAGAGAGTCGGTTTTGCTGTTGGGCTATGCAGAGATAGACGACGCCGACCGTGAAGGTCGAGCTATCATGCAGAGGGATGCCGACCGTGAAGGTCAAGCCGCCGTGCAGAGGTAGAGGACGCTGGTCGTGAAGGTTGAGCTTGTGGTGGAGGTCATATCTAGTGGAGCCCGTGGTGGAGGTCACAGCCATTGAAACCCGTGAAGTGGTGGTGATAGCGCTCGTAGACAGAGGATGTGTGAAGCCGGTGAAGGCTGTGCAGTCCTGTCCAAAAGAAAACTACAGAGACGTGAGTTCGTGGAGGAGCCACCATTCAGCTGTATCAATGCATGATCCAATAACGTAGAAGATCAGTCCATCGTTTTTGCTGGAGGTTGTGCACGAAAGCTGTCCACCGCTTGTGCAGTAGAAAAATCAGTATTCTTCCTGTGAACAGAGGTATTCTTTGTTTGTTTGTTGAGAAACGATTCTGGTTATATATTTGGAAAGTGTGTGAAGTTTGTAATAAAAAATATGATGGAAAAAATATCTAATTCTAAATTTGAAATAGAGAAGTTTAATGGCAAGAATAATTTTGAATTGTGGAAACTTAAGATGTGAGATCTCTTAATTCAGCAAGGGTTGCAGAAGGCCTTAGATGGCAAGAAAAAACAATCCTTATCTAGGTTAGATGGTGAATAGGAGGAAATAGATGCCAGAGCACTTAGCACAATTCGTTTATGTCTTGCAGATGATGTATTATTTAATATCACTGGAGAAAAGACAACAACGAGTTTATGGAGCAAATTGGAAAGCTTGTATATGACGAAGTCTTTGACAAACACAATTTACTTGAAGAGACAACTATATGGTATGAAGATGAAAGAAGGTACGAATATTGCAGAACATTTGAATGTATTTAATACTCTTATTTTCCAATTGAGTAGTATGGATATTAAGATTCAAGATGAAGATAAAGCAGTAAATCTTTTAGTTATTATACCTGAGTCTTGGGGTCATGTAGTGTCTTCTATTAGTCTTAGCACAACTGAAACTTTGGAATTTGACACTGTGGTTGGAGCTTTGTTGTATGAGGAATTGAGAAATAAATCTATTATTGAATCCTCTACACTAGAAGCTTTGTTTGTTAGAGGTAGATCCAAAGAAAGAGGAGAAAAATCAAGAGGTTTTTCTAGATCTAAATCAAAGGGAAAAAGAGAGCAAACTCAAGTGTTGGTATTGCAACAAGAATTGTCATCTCAAGAAGGACTGTTGGAAAAGACAAGAATCCAAAAAGGAAGACTCCAAATCTGAGGCACATTTAGTTGAAACTGATTCAGGTATGATTGATAAGGTTTTGTCCATTTGTAATGTTTCTGAATACAATGAAGAATGGCTGTTAGATTCTGGTGCTTTGCACCATGTTTGTCCTCATAGAGAGTGGTTTACTTCTTATCAGACAGTTAATGATGGTGTAGTTCTTTTGGGAAATAATTTTTCATGTAAGACTGTTGGATTTGGAAGTATTAAAATTAAAATGTTTAATGGAACTATAAGAACACTAACAGATGTTAGACATGTGCTTGAATTAAAGAAGAACTTAATATCTCTGGGAGTGTTGGATTCTTGTGGTCATAAGTTTACAGGTTTAAATGGGGTAATGAAAGTATCTAAGGGTGCTTTAGTGGTCATGAAGGCATTGAAAGTAGGAAACCTTTACAAACTGATTAGAAAAACTCAAGTTAATGAAACTGCATTGGTATCTGAAGTGGCATCAGAATCCACTTGATTATGGCATCAGCATCTTGGTCATATGAGTGAGAGAGGACTATAGGTATTAGTGAATTGTAAATTACATCCAAATCTAAAATCTTTAGATTTGATGTTTTGTAGACATTGTATATTTGGAAAGCAGTGTAGACAAAAATTCAAAGTAGGGATTCATGCAAGTAAAGGTGTTCTTGACTACATACATTCTGATGTATGGGGGCCATCCTCTACTATTTCCTATGGAGGAGCAACATATTTTGTGTTTTTTGTGGATAATTTTTCAAGAAAGGTTTGGGTCTATGTTTTAAAAAGAAAGGCTGATGTGTTTGATACTTTCAAACGTTTTAAAATTATGGTTGAAAAAAGAACTAGCAGGATGATCAAGTGCTTAAGGATAGATAACGGAGGTGAGTTTACTTCTTTAGAGTTTGAATTTTTTTGCAAAGAAGAAGGGATCGTAAGACATAAAACAAATGTATAAACTCCTCAGCAAAATGGTGTTGCAGAACGCATGAACAAGACTCTTCTAGAGAGAGCAAGGTGCATGCTCAGCGATGCTAATTTGGGTCATGAGTTGTGGGCAGAAGTAGTTTCTACTACTTTTTATTTAATAAACCGGTCACCTTCAATCGCAATAAATTGTAAAATTTCGGAAGAGGTATGGACTAGTCATCCTTGTAGTTATTCGAATTTGAAAATTTTTGGTTGTGAAGCTTATGCACTTACTCCTAAAAATCAGCGTTATAAGTTAGACCCCAGATCAAAGAAGTGCATCTTTGTAGGATATGATGATGTGATGAAAGGTGATCGGTTGTGCGATCCTACTGCTCGTAAAAATGTCATTAGCAGAGATGTAATTTTTGATGAATATTATCTTGCTAAATCAAAAAATGTAAAAGTTGATGTGGAACAGGAACAAGTACCATCCAAACAACTAGTTTAGTTGAAGTTTCCATCTTCTAATGACTTAAAGAAACAAGAAGAAGTTTATGGTGATAAAGAAGTCATAGAAGATGAAGAAATTGTGGAAACTCCACAACCTACAACACCTACACCAAGAAGATCTACGAGGGAGAGAAATCCTCCTAAGAGGTATACAGATTTTGTTTCGTCTGTTGCTTTATTTACTGATGACGGAGAACCTTCTTGTTTTCAGGAAGCCATTGATTGTGTTGACAATGCTAAATGGAAGATGGCTATGGAAGAAGAAATGGGTTCTCTGAACAAGAATGAGACATGGAATTTGGTTGAACTTCCCAAAGATAGAAAAGTTGTTGGATGTAAGTGGGTCTTCAAGTTGAAGAAAAGTATTGATGGTAAGATTGAAAAATACAAAGCCAGATTGGTCGCAAAAGGGTATCCTTAGATGGAAGGTGTTGATTATCATGAGATTTTTTCACCAGTTGTTAAGCTTGTAACTATTCGTATTGTGTTAGCACTTGTTGCATTGCTTGATTTGGAGTTAGAGCAACTAGATGTTAAATTTGCATTTTTACATGGAGATTTAGATGAGGATATTTGTATGGAACAACCAGATGGTTTTGTGCAACATTGTAAAGGAAAATTAGTTTGCAAGCTCAAAAAATCATTATATGGCCTGAAAAAGTCACCCAGGCAATGGTACAAGAAGTTTGATTCTTTCATGGTGAGCCACGGTTATACTAGAAGTGAATATGATCATTGTTTGTACTTCAAAAAGTTGGATGACATATTCATTATCTTAGTATTGTATGTTGATGAATGCTTATTGTGAGTAAAAGCATGGATGAGATCGACAGGCTGAAGGCTTAGATGGCTAGGGTGTCTGATATGAAAGATCTTGGAGCTACAAAACAAATTTTGGGTATTGAAATACACAGAGACAGAAGAAATGGTAAGCTTAGTTTTTCACAGGAGAAGTATGTTAAGAAAATACTTGTAAGATTCGGATTGAATAAGGTAAAACCTGTGAATGTTCCGTTGGCTTCCCATTTTAATATTTCTTCAGGTTTATGTCCTAGTAATGACAAAGAAAAGGATTATATGTCTCGTGTTCCGTATGCCAATGAAGTAGGATGTTTAATGCATGCGATGGTGTGTACTAGACCTGATATTTCACATGCAGTAGGTGTTGTCAGTAAATACATGGAAAATTTGGTAAAGAACATTGGAATGCAGTGAAATGGGTGTTTCGTTATCTAAGAGGCACAAGTGACTATTGTATCACTTTTAATAATAATAGTGATTGTATATGCGGTTTTGTTGATTCAGATTTTGCAGGTGATTTGGACAAGAGAATGTCTACTTATGGATATGTTTTTACTCTTGTAGGTGGAGCTATAAGTTGGATGTTAAAGCTTCAATAAATAGTTGCTTTATCCACTACGGAGGTTGAATACATTGCTGCCTCACATGCTTGCAAAGAGGCGATTTGGCTGAAAGGTCTACTTGAAGAAATTGGAAGGTTGCAGAACAGTGTGCCTGTTTTTTGTGATAGCCAAAGTGCTATACATTTGCCTACAAATCATGTTTATCATAGTAAGACTAAACATATTGATGTAAAGTATCATTTTGTAAGACAAGCCATTAGTGAAGGTGGAGTAGATCTGAAAAAGGTTCATACTCAAGAAAATTCTGCAGACATGTTTACAAAACCAGTATTGTTAGAGAAGCTACGATGGTGTGTGGCTTCTCTTGCTTTGAAAAAGAAGTGATGAATAGTTTCCAGCAAAGTATTAGACAATTTGTTGTCAAGGTGGAGATTGTTAAAATTGTGATAACTAATTAACAATTAACCATAACTAAGGTGGTTTCTTGTAACCGTTGATTGGTTGGTAGTTTCTCTAACGGGTGGAAGTTCACTCATATACGTAACTCCTTCTCCCATGTATTTATATGTAGTTTTGGAGAGGATTAAATGTAACCAAGGAGAATGTATGGATATAGGAATGTCTTATATGTAATCTCTGTTATTGAGAGGAATAAGATATCAATACTTTGCCGAGTGGATGTTTCCCAAAGTGTTGGGGTTTTACCATGTTAAAAACTTTGTGTTGAATGTGTTTATCTGTCCATTATTCTTCTTTATTATTCCTTTTATAGACTTGATTACCAACAAATATCATATTAGAAAAAGTAAGTGCATCATATCCATAAAGAGTCTTAAAGGGAGTCATACTAATCAAAAGATGAAAAGTGGTGTTGTAACAAAATTCTCCCAAATGGAGCCAAGTGGTCCATGACTTCTGTTGGCCGAAGACATAGTTTCCTAGGTTCTCTTCCAGCCATTGGTTTACTCTTTCTGTTTGACCATCATTTTGTGGATGGTATCTAGTACTCATGTCCAAACATGTCCCTACTAACTTGAATAGTTCTTGCCAAAAGTTGCTACTAAAATTACTGTCCCTGTCACTGATGATGGACTTGGGTATGCCATGAAGTTTGAAAACTTCTTTGATGAAAATTTCAGCCACTTGGTTGGATGCAATATTAGTGGTGACAACAAAAAAATGTGCATATTTAGTCATCCTATCAACAACAACAAAATAATTGTCTTTACCTTGGCTCTTGGGAAGTCCTGCGATAAAATCCATTGATACACTCTTCCATTTTTGCTCTGGGATGGGGAGTGGTTGAAGGATCCCTGCTGGATGGGTGTGCTCCACTTTATTTTTCCGACATTCCACACATGACCTGACATATTCCATCACTTCCTTCTTCATCCCCTTCCATGTGAACCTTTTTCTCACCTTCCTATAAGTCTTCACAAACCTCGGATGTCCTGCTAGAGGCACATCATGGGAAACTTCAAGAATATTCTTCTTTAGGATGGATTCTAGAACTATAAAGATCCCATCCTTATAATAAATGACATCATTAAGGATCTTATAAGCATCATCATGAATTAATCCATCAAATAAATCACAAGCAAACTGATTCTTTGTATATTCTACTCCAAGATGTGTTTTCCAATCATCTTGAAATTTGAACAATGCAAGTGTGGGTTTTCTAGAAAATGCATCCGCTACAATGTTCATCTTACCCTTATTATACTCAATATCAAATTCAAATGCTTGGAACTTGATTACCCACTTCTGTTTCCTATCATTCAGCTCCTTTTGGGTTAAGAAGTTTCCCAAACTGTTGTGGTCAGTTTTGATGATAAACTTACCTCCCACCATATACTGTCTGAACTTGACTAGCACATGCATGATGGATAGCATATCTTTGTCATAAAATGAATACAACCCTTCATTTTGCTGCAATTTTCTGCTCTCAAAGGCCAAAGGATGCTTATTTTGCATCGATACTGCTCCAATCCCATTCCTTGAAGAATCACACTCAAGAAAAAAAGGTTGAGAAAAATCTGGAAGTTCAAGAATAGGAAAACTGCTCATTACCTCTTTCATCTTGTTGAACACTTGTTCAGCTTCTTCTATCCAATGGAAAGCTCATTTCTTAGTGATATTTGTCAAAGGAGATGTCAACTTGGAAAATCCTTTGACAAAATTTTAGTAGTAGGTACATAGCCTAATGAACCCTCTTCAGTGAGATTTTTACAACTAGGCAAATATAGAATGGCTTGGATCTTTTCCATGTGAACTTGAACTCCATCTTGACCAATCACATGACCAGGATACAAAATCTCAGTCATTCCAAACTCACACTTGGTTAGCTTTTCATAAAAACATTGATCTTCCAATATTGTTAGTACAATATCTAAATGATTCAAATGCTCTTCCCAAGTCCTACTATAGATTAAATATCATCAAAAAATACAAGTACAAACTTACGAAGTTGTTTTCTAAACACTCTGTTCATGCAAGATTGAAAAGTTTCAGGTGCATTTGTTAGGTCAAAAGGAATAACCAAAAACTCGAAGTACCCATGGTGGCACCATGAAAGGATGTCTTTTGTATGTCTTCTTCTCTCATGCTGATTTGATGGTAGCCAGATCTAAGGTTAATCTTAGAAACATAATTGGCCCTATGGAGCTCATCCATAAGTTCATATATCCTTGGAATAGGATATCTATTCTTCATAGTCTTCTTGTTAAGAGATCGGTAATCTATGCACATTCTCATGGTTCCATCTTTCTTCTTCACAAGAACTACTGATGAGGCAAAAGGACTTGAACTCGGCCTAATGAACCCCAAGTCAAGAAGCTCCTTAATGGTTCGCTCTATTTCATCCATGAATCTATTTGGGTGCTTGTAGGGATGCACATTTATAGGTGATGTTCCTATCTCCAACTCAATCCTATGCTCCACTACTCTATCTGGAGGCATACCATGAGGAAGGTCCCCAAATAGCTTCTTATGATTTTGTAGCAGCTTATGAATGTCTTTAGGACAATGAGATACTTCGAATGAGATTCCCTTAGTGGTGATTAGGAATTCAACAACCCACTCAATGTCTCCATGCCTTAGAATGGATCTCATACTGTGTGCACTTACCACTTGTTTGGGATAGGTGTTGATTCCCTTAAACACTATCTCTTTACCATTTTCTCCTTTGAATGTCATTTCAGGAACTTGGTAATCTATTGAATACTTACAAATGGAGTGCATTTGTTGGACTCCCAAAACCATGTTAGTATCATCCACATCAAAAACATAAAAACTATTTGTAATGGTATCTTCTCCTATACAAATCTGTAATTTAGGAATCCGTCTACAACAATTCATAGAATGATTACCTAGAATGATAACAGTGAAGCCTCCAAATTTTCCAGTGTGAAACTTCCTTCTTTCAACCAAAGTTGAATCAATGAAGTTGTTTGTTTCTCCTCCATCCACTAACACAGTGACTGGTTGTCCTTGAACCACTCCTTTGAATATGAGCGTATGGTAGCGAGGCACTCCTGAGAGTACTACAATCTTGCTTACCTGTCGAGTAGGTTCTTCTTCTGCAATCTCATAGGACACTTCTACATCTATTGGGGTCTCTTCTTCTTCCTCCTCAGCTTCGCTCTCTGAGTAAAAATCAATGTAGTGTGCCTTTCATTTGGCACATATATGCCCAGGAACTCATGGCTCTTGACAAGTGAAGTACAACTTCCTTCTTCTCAACTCATCTCGTTAGGCTTAGCATAGGTATCCTTTCTGAAATTTCTAGAAGGACTCTTCATGGGTGGCCTTTGGTTCTTGAACCGAGTAGGACCAATAGTACTTGGTGGAAATCTGGTCCATGGAAGAGAGTCTTGCAAGTCTCTGGTTTGACTTAGTGCATCTTGCAAGGTGTTGGGTCTGTAGGATTTCATCAAGCCTTTCAAAGGTTCTGACAACCCTTCAATGAACAATAAAATCATCCTAGCTTCTGAAATGTCAGATACCATCACAGCTAATTTTTGGAACTAAAATACGTAGGCTTTGAGAGTTCCAGTTTCTTTTACATGAGCTAGTTCCTTGAAGGTGATATCAGGATCCCTTCTTTCAAATATTTCATCCAACCTTCTTGTGAACTCTTCATAGGTGGTTACTTGGTCGTGCCCAAGAGTCTTAAGGACATGAAAACACCAATCATTTTCTTCAACATCAATCCATCTTGATAGCATCTCTCTCAGCCATAGGATTCAACTGAAAAGATATGTCAAGTTTGTGAATCCAAGATTTAGCAGTGCATTTTTTAAAACCATCAAAATAGGGTAAATAAATATTACCAATGACATCTCTGAGTTCAAAATTCTGATTTTGCATTCTGAAGCCTCCTCTTGGATTGGACTTGTATTGCAGATCACAGAAGTCTTTGAATGGTAGAGCACTTTTGCATTCTTCAATGTAAGGTACTCAATGTACTTGTCCTCCCATGAAGCAAGACCTCTATTTCGACCCTCAGGTTATTCTCTTTGTTCTTCAGTAAACTTAGGCATAGTGGGCCTAGAGTAAGATGGAGTCTCCATATTGAATTCATCAGGGCGATGTGAGGCCCATTTTTTGAGAAAATATGGCCACCACTACTCTTCCTCTCACCATGTGTGACCTACCATTGTTGCTCCCTTCTCCTATCTTTCATCCTAGATACTGAGCTAATAATTCTATGGTCTCCTTACATAATTGAATAATATTGAGAGATATGTATTGCAGCCCTTTAATCATGCATTGAACAAAGAGTTTGAACTCTTCCTTATCCTCATCATTAGACATACCCGATCCTTCTTGTAATTTTCCTTCAGTGGAATTGATCTCCTCTTCCTCTTCTCCTTCTGACAAAGAAATTTTCTTCTTGGAATATGACTATCTTCTTGGACTCATAGAATCCAATTAAGATCAGGTTCAGAGGACCATGCTATGATACCACTGTAATGTACCAACTAATGGTTGTGATACAAAAACTCTTTTCTTCTCAAATTAATTAAAACAATGGCTAGGGAAGCTAGAATTACTAGGGATGGGAAAGATCAAAGGACATGGAATAGTGGAAGGTTCTGATGTGGTATGATAACTCTTCACAAAGTACTAATGCCATTGATTTTTCAAGAGAATAAAGCTGCAATTTACTCCAACGCTCCTAGGACACTCAACATATGCATACTAGTATGTATGAGATATTTAATTGAAGGATGGGGATGGTTGTTTCTGAACTTACATATTTTAAATATAAATTAATAAAAACCATTAAAAAAATAATAAAAAAACATTCCAGAAAGTTTCAAAGAGATTTGAGCAAGTATCACATAAACACACATAAAATTGCCTTCTAGGACAACTCAGCTAGTGCAAATTCAGGATTTCGAAATAGGCCTTAGAGGCTCACGAATTCATGAAATGAAGCATGGGATTTGATGTTTGGCATATTATTGATCTTCAGGAACAAGAATTACTTCACTTGGATACGTTCTCATGCATTTATTACTTGCAAACTGGAAATTAGTCAAATTATAGGTAAACCTTGGAAGGGTGGAGAAATATGAGAAGAAATCTGAGTTCTGAAATTTTATTCAATCTAAATGATATTAGAGGACTAAATTCACTGCTAATACATCATATGTGGGCCAATAGGCTCCTCATATCATTACAAAACATTCTCTCCATTCCTACTGAACATTACAATACTAGAAATCAATGAATGGCTCTGAGATTTGAACCACAAGGCTTGAAGAATATTTATGAAATTTTACCAGAGATTGGTTTAGATACAAGACCTGCAAATAATATCAGTGATAATTTATGAATGCCATCATCCTCTCACAAGAAGCTGGGGCACATCTCCCAACCTTAACCAGGGGCACACCTCCCAAGTCTCTGAGGGAAAACTTGCTCTCATGCAATTATTCAAACTAACAAAAGATGTGAATGTGGTGAGAAATGGGTTATTTATGGTGAGAGGGTGACTTGTGGAGCAAGTTAACCAACTAATGCACCTTCCTTGAGTGGATGAGGAAAGATAGCTTTCCTCCTTGCTTTCCTTTTTGCTTTGCTTTCCTTCTTTTATGCTTTGTTTGCTTTTGCTTACTTTTCCACTTTCTTCCTTTTACCTTTCTGCTTTTTCTAGATTTTCTTGACTTCCCTGATTTTCTGAACTTTCCTGCTTTTCTAATCTTTCCTGCTTTTCTGATTTTTCCTGCTTTCTGCTTTGTACTGCTTTTGCTGAGCTTTTTCCACCTTTCTGATTTTCTTAGATTTGGCATCTTTTCATTTTGCTTCCTCCTCAAGCTATCTTAGTCAACCTTATCCTCTTATGCGATCAAGTGGAGCCTTATCCTCTTTTATTCCACATAAAAATATTAAATGCATAATTAAATAATCCATGTGCATAATTAGACTTAGGATATCATTATTGCAAAGTCTAATTAATTAATTGCCTAGGAGTTCCAAAATTAACCCCATGGTGATGCAACTGCCTCCTAAACCCAAGGGATTGGTTGGGTTAGGAAATTTTTCCAATGCTCATTGTTGTGGGGACATGATAGTTGGGATCCAGAAACGGCTTAAACATGACCAGTAAATAAGGAAGATCAAGGTCCATAACCAACAA
The DNA here is from genome assembly GCA_027924585.1 of Larix kaempferi. NCBI lineage: Eukaryota > Viridiplantae > Streptophyta > Pinopsida > Pinales > Pinaceae > Larix > Larix kaempferi. The sequence continues at coordinate 6,480,540 of BSBM01000833.1, read as the reverse complement.
TCTCCCACTTGGAGACTGATCACATAAACTCCACCAATGTTGCACTTGTTGGACTATGCCTCTAAACCTTGGACGTGGAAATTTTTTCACCTTCATGCTTGAAGGACAATTGAAACCAAGCAGGAACTCATTTTCTCTCTAGTTACTACTTTTGTCAATATGTCTGTAGGATTATGGCTAGTGTGCATCTTTTCCAGCTTTAACTATTCATCTTCAAGAACAGACCATATGAAATTGTACTTGAACTATATATGTTTGTTATTATAATTGAAGGTTGAGTTCTTTTCAAGATGAATGGCACTCTGGTTGTAACTGTAGAACTTGCTATTCTCCTTCTTCTCACCCAATTCCTTCATGAACCTCTATAATAAAATCATCTCTTTACTAGACTCTGTATCAACAACATACTCTGCTTCCGCTCTTCAAAGTGTAACAACCTTTTGCAATTTTGAAATCCAACTTATTGTTGTTCCACCTATAGTAAAGACATACCATGCGGTGATCCTCCTGCTATCTTTATCACCTGCCATATCTGCATCAACATATCCATGTAGAAAATTATCTTAACCTCCAAAACATAATGCATGAGTGATAGCACCTCTCAAATACCTGATAATACACTGTACTGCCTTCCAATGTTCTTTACCTGGATTGTTCATATACCTTCTCATAACGCCCACTACATGTACGATATCCAGTCTTGTGCACACCATGTCATACATCAAGCTGCCAAATGCTGATGAATATTGAACACATATCCTTACTTAGTTTGCAATGGATGGCCAAAGGTGTACTAATTGGTTTTGCATTTTGCATTATAAACCTCTCCAACACCGTTTCTATGTACTCACCCTAAGATAATGTCAAATTGTGATTTTCCCTGTCTCTTATTATTCTCATACCAAGGATTTTCTTTGCAGCACCCAAATCCTTCATCGAAAACGAATTACCTAACTTCTTTTTTAACACATTTATATCCTGCATGTTAGACCTTGCAACACACATGTCATCCACATACAATAACAAGATAATATATCTTCCATTATCTATCCTATTGAAGTAAACACAGTGGTCAGAATGACATCTACTATAACCTTCTTCTATCATAAACCTATCAAATTTTAAATACCACTAACTTGGAGCTTGCTTCAGGCCATACAAGCTTTTTTCCAACCTACATACCAAATTTTCATTCCCTTTGACCTCATACCCCTGTGGCTGCTGCATATAAATCTCTTCCTCCAAATCCCTATGGAGAAATGATGTTTTTACATCTAACTATTCAAGATGCAAATATTATACTACCGCTAGACTTAAAATTGTTCTAATTGAAGTCATTTTAACAACAGGAGAAAATATTTCATCAAATCTAAACCTTTCTTTTGTGCAAACTCCTTTACAATAATTTTGGATTTCTACTACTTCTTTCCTCCATCTTCTTCCTTCAACCTATAAACCCATTTATTCCGCAATGCTCTTTTACCTGCAAGAAATTGAACATAATTCCAAGTCTTATTTCTTACCAATGAATCCATCTCGTCATTCATTCCTTGCTTACACTTCTTTCTAGTTTCCACCTGCATTAATTCTTCATAACATTCTGGTTCACTAGAATCAATCATCAATAAATAATACATTGAAGGAGAGTATCGTTCAGGGGGTCTACTTGACCTAGTAGATATTCTAACACTTGCAGGTGTTTGAGGTACTTGCTGTTGTTCTTGATTTTTTGGCACCTTTGGAACTTTATTTTCTTTGATTTCGTCAAGCACTGTGTACTCTATGTTTTCCTTTTCCCATTTCTTTCCCTTCAACTGATCTTTATACATGACCTTTTCATTGAATACTACATCTCTACTCCTAATGATTTTGTTATTTTCATAATCCCATATGCAATAACCAAAATCATCAACCCCGTATCCAATAAAAGTACATTTCTTGGATTTAGCCTCAAGCTTTGTTCTATTTTCTTTATCAATATGGAAAAATGCTTCACAATCAAAAGTTCTTACAAAATGGGTATTTTTCCTTTTTACCTATCCATGCCTCGTCTGGAATACCATCATCTAAAGCACTTGAAGGCCCTATGTTTATTAAGTAAACAACATTATCTATAGTATTTTCCCAAAACGGTATGGGAAAACCTGCATGCAATTTCATACACCTTGCATGCTCCATGAATTTTCTATTCATACTTTATGACACACCATTTTCTCATGGTGTTCCTGGGACTGTATTCTCTACCAATCCCATGGTATGAACAATAACTATCAAACAACTCACCACAATATTCAGACTTCATTATTAGATCTTAGACACTTCAACCTTTTTCCTGTCTCATTCTCAACTGAAGCTTTCCATTTCTTAAAAGTATCAAACACATTAGATTTTTGTCTAATGTAATAAACCCGAGTTTTTTCTAGTTGCATCATCAATAAAAGTAACGTAATAACGAGAGACACTAATATATTGTACCTGAGCCGGTCCCCATACATTTGTATGCACAAGCTCTGACTTTTCACTCTTCTTCTGTTTCTCAACCCTGAGAAATATGACTCTCTTCTGTTTTCCATAAACATATTTCTCATAGAATGCCAAACTTACGTACTTCAGATCTAGTGGATAATCTGCATCCCCTTCTCACTCATGTGGCCAAGCCTACGATGCCACAATGTTGTATATGTTCCTATGGAGGCCAAAGAGATAGAACAATAAGTATTATGAGGACATAAATAAAACATACCTATCTTGTCTACTTTTTCTATCACCATCGATCCTTTAGTGATCTTCCACCACGTTTATCCAAACATAGATAAACAACCACCATCTCTCAAATTCCCCATAGAGATCATATTTATTTTCATAGTAGGAATATTCCTTACATCTTTCAACAACCATTCACCATTCTTTAAATTAAAATGTACCTTACCCATTCCAACAATTTTACATGGTTCATCATCACCCAATAAAACATGTCCAAAATGACCTAGAACATAATCATGAAAGAATTTCCTATGGGGTCTAGCATACATGAATCCCCTAAATATACTACCCAGCAATCGCTGGTATGATCTAATGCAAGAATAAAATCATCTTGTAACACATCACCTACTACATTTACTTCCTAAGTAGTCTCTTGTTGTCCATCTCCTTTCTTCTTTAGAGATCTGCAGTCTTTATTTCGATGTCCTTTCTTTCCACAATTCTAGCACTCTCCCAGTCTAGACTTGGATCTTCCCTTCCTAGACTTGCTGCGATTACCTAGGATCTTTCCTCTCTCCCTTTGGCTTTCCCTTCTCTCCATGGTCAACGCATTACCTGATGTCTTACTTGTGCTTTTCCTTTGGATCTCTTCGCTAAGAATAACACCAACAACATCATCAAATTTCAAAATGTTTGAACCAGGGACAAAGTTAATTACAACCATGACATTGAGCCGTTGTAGCTTTCTGGAAATGAGCAAAAGATTAGAAGAGTCCTAACCTCATCATTAAAGTTCACATTATAGAACTTAGCCTATTTGTAATCATATTAAATTAATTTAAATGATCAGCAATAGATTCACCTTATGACATCTTCATATTAAATAAACCCTTCATTAGAAATACCTTGTTGGAGGCCGAGGGTTTTTCATACAGTTCACCCAATGCACTCATCCGATCCTCCGTTGTATTTTCTTTTGAGATATTGAAAGCCACTGACGAAGTCCAAAAAAAATCGTATTGTTCCCAATGATTTTATGTCAAGAACATTCCATTCTTCGTCCTTCATAGCTACCACCCTTTTTACTTTTCCTCCCAACAGTAGGAATATATCCTTTTGATAGAGATAGTCCTCCATTTGGATCTTCCATAATTGGTATTTTTGGCTGCTAAATTTATCAACCTTAAAATTTCATTCTTCCACCATTGGTCCCACTCAAACAAGGAATCCTTCTTTCATGCGAGTTTATCTGCCAAATAGACCTTTTCCTTTGATACCAATTGTTAGAAAACAAGATTGTAGATCAATAAAAATAAACAATATGCAAATATAAATCACATAAAACACATTACAAGATAGACACCAATATAATGTGTTTCACCAAAGATGGGATACATCCACACAGAAATTGCCAGTCCTTATTATTATACCATCCAACAAATGAAGCGATACAACCTGTAGCACATCCGTTACAACTTCCTCTTCACTCCCTCACAGTCTATATTACACAATCATCGAGATCTTTACAATGCTACAATACACAACCGTATTACAATGTCTTCCTTTTAAGATTACCAAGGGAAAACCGTATGGAACACCCAATACTATGGGCCCGTAAATCACCTCTTATTGACCAAGTCATGACTATGAAATTACAACATTTTACAAGTCATTTTTTTCGAAATTCTCCCTATGGGGGAGCTTCCCCCAAACCCTTTCTAGGGGGGGTATCCTAAAATGTAGTCGATGTCCCCTGTGTACCTTCCATGGAAACTATATTGGGGGGCCAATCCTCGCCAAATCCCACAGTCATGGGTTGGGATCCAGAAACGACTGAAACAAGACTTCTGAATAAGGAATATCTGGCTCCACAACTGACAATCTCCCACTTGGATATTGATCACAACAACTCCATCGATGTTGCACTTGCTGGACTATACTCTGAACCTTGGACCTAGTAAATTTTTCACCTTTATGCTTGAACTCTAACTAAAATTGAGTAGGAACTTAGTTTCTCTACGGTTACTACCTTTGTCAACATGTTTGCAGGATTTTGGCTAGTGTGTATCTTTTCCAGCTTCAATACTTCATCTTCCAGAATAGACCACATGAAAGAGTACTTGAGCTGTATATGTTTATTATTAGAATGGAAGGATGATTTCTTTGCAAGATGAATGGCACTCTAGCTGTCATTGTACAACTTTCCATTCTCCTGCTTCTTACCCAATTTCTCCATGAACCTCTGTAACCAAATCATTTTTTCACTGACCTCTGTAGCAACAACATACTCTGCTTCTGCTGTTGAAAGTGCAACAACATTTTCTAGTTTTGAAATCCAACTTACTGATGTTCCATTTATAGTAAAGAACTACGATGTGGTGCTCCTCCTGCTATATTTATCACTTGCCAAATATGCATCAACATATACTTGTAGAATAGTGTGTGAACCTCCAAAACTTAGTGCATGCGGGGTAGTATCTCTCAAATGCCTGAGAATCCACTATGAATTCCTTCCAATTTTCTTTACCTATATTGTTCATATACTTGCTCATGAATCCCACTTCATGTATAATATTTGGTCTTGTGCACACCATTGCACACATCAAACTGCCAACTACTGATGAATATGGAACCCTGGACATGTAATCTATCTCTTCCTGTGTCTTATCTCCTTCCTTAGTTTGAAATGGCTAGCCAAAGGTGTACTAACTGGTTTTGCATTTTGCATTCTAAACTAGTCCAACACTTTTCTATGTACTCACCCTAAGACAATGTCAATTTATGATTTTTCCCATCTCTTGTTATTCTCACACCAAGGATTTTCTTTGTAGCACTCAAACCCTTTATCGCAAATGAATGAGATAACTTCTTTTTTAGCACATTTATATCATGCATGCTAGACCCTACAACAAGCATGTCATCCACATACAATGACAAGATAATATATCTTCCATTATCTAGCCTCTTAAAACAAACACATTGGTCAGAATGACATCTACTATAACCTTTTTCTGTCATAAACTTGTCAAATTTTAAATACCACTTCCTTGGAGCTTGCTTCAGACCATACAAGCTCTTCTTCAACCTAAATACCAAATTCTCCTTCCCTTTGACCTCATACCCTTATGGCTGCTACATATAAATCTCTTCCTCCAAATCCCCATGGAGAAAGGATGTTTTTACATCTAACTATTCAATATGCAAATCTATTGCTGCCACTAGACTTAAAATAGTTTTAATTGAATTCATTTTAACAACAGGAGAAAATATTTCATCAAAATCTATATCTTTCTTCTGTGAAAACCCCTTTACAACAAGTCTAGTTTTGTACTGCTTCTTTCCTCCATCTTCTTCCTTCAACATATAAACCCATTTATCTGCAATGCTCTTTACCTATAGGAAATTGAACCAAATCCCAATTCTGGTTTCTTACAAGTGATTCCATCTCCTAATTCATTCCTTGCTCGCACTTCTTTCTAGTTTCCACTTGCATTGCCTCTTCATAACATTTTGGTTCACTAGAATCAGTCATCAATAAATAACGCATTGAAGGAGACTATCGTTCAGGGGGTCTACTTAACCTAGTAGATATTTTACCACTTGCAGAAGTTTGAGGTACTTCATTTTCTTTGATTTCATCAAGCACTGTGTACTTTGTGTTTTCCTTTTCATGTTTCTTTCCGTCCAACTCATGTTTATACATGACCTTTTCATTGAATACTACATCTATAATCCTAATGATTTTGTTATTTTCATAATTCCATAATAGATAACCAAAATCATCAACCTCGTATCCAATAAAGGTACATTTCTTTGATTTAGCCTCAAGCTTTGTTCTATTTTCTTTATCAATATTGTCAAAAGCTTCACAACCAAAAGTTCTCAGAAATGAGTAGTTCACCTTTTTACCTATCCATGCCTCCTCTAGAATACCACCATGCAAATTCCTTGAAGTCCCTCTGTTGATTAAGTAAACAACATTATCTACAACATCTTCCCAAAACTGTAAGGGAAACCCTCCATGCGATATTATACACCTTGCATGCTCCATGATTGTTCTATTCATCCTTTCGGACACACCATTTTCTTGTGGTGTTCCTAGGACTGTCTTCTCTCTACAAATCCCATGGTATGAACAATAAATATCAATATCCTTGCCACAATATTCACCTCCATTATTAGATTTGAGACACTTCAACATTTTTCCTGTCTCATTCTCAACCAAAGATTTCCATTTCTTAAAAGTAGTAAACACATCAGATTTCTATTTAATGCAATAAACCCAAGTTTTTCTAGTTGCATCATCAATAAAAGGAATATAATATTGAGAGCCACCAAGATATTGTACCTGAGCCAGTCCCCATACATCTGTATACACAAGCTCTAACTTCTCACTCTTCTTCTATTTCCCAACCTTGAGAAATCTGACTCTCTTTTGTTTTCTATAAACAAAATTCTCATAGAATTCCAAACTTACCTGTTTCAATTATGGAAACATCTTCCTTGAGTAGATAATCTGCATCCTCTTCTCACTCATGTGGCCAGGCCTATAATGCCACAATGCTGTATTTATTTCTTTGGAATCTAAAGAGATAGAACAATCAATATTATGAGAACATAAATCCAACGTACCTATCCCTCTCCTTTTGCTATCACCATCAATCCTTTAGTGATATTCCACCATGTTTCTCCAAACATAGATAAACAACCACCATCTCCCAACTTTCCTGTTCAGATCATATTTATTTTCATAGCAGGAATACGCCTTACATATTTCAGCAACCATTCACCATTCTTTAATTGTATCTGTACCTTACCCATTCCATCAATTTAACATGGCTCATCATCACCCAATAAAACATGTCCAAAATCACCTAGAACATAATCATGAAAGAATTTTCTAGGGGGTGTAGCATGACATGACGCCCCTGAGTCTACTACCTAGTAATCACTAGTATTATCTAATGGAAGAATTAAAAAAACTTGTAACACATAACTTGCTACATTTTCTTCCTGAGTAGTCTCATATTGTCCATCTCCTTTCTTCTTTAGAGATATACAGTCTTTCTTTAGATGTCCCTTCTTTCCAAAATTCTAGCACTTTATTCTTCTCAGTCTGGACTTAGATCTTCCCTTCCTATACTTGCTACGATTACTTGGGATCTTTCCTATGTCCCTTTGTCTTCCTCTTCTCTCCATGGTCAATGCATTACCTAATGTATCACTTGTGGTTTTCCTTCACATTTCCACGCTAAAAATAACACCAAAAACATCATCACATTTCAAAGTGTTTGAACCATAGACGGAGTTACTTACAGCCATGACCAAGCCATTCTATCTTTCTGGCAATGCGCACAAGGTTAGAAGAGCCCTAACCTCATCATCAAAGTTCACATTTACATAACTTAATTGATTTGTAATCGTATTAAATTTATTTAAATGATCAGCAATAGATCCACCTTCTAACATCTTCATATTAAATAAATGCTTCATTAGAAATACCATTGTAAAAACCCAAAATTTCAGAAAATAAAAAAAAAATTTAAGATAGCATTAAATGTTATTAAATGCAGTCAATTAACTATATGTTAAACTTATGTGATTGTACGGATGTCTAAATGGTCTTTGTTGTACTTAAATATTATTATGAGTTTCTCAATTGTTGCTGATTGTTTTTCTGTTTTCAACCACAAGGGGGAATTGTCATTGCCGACTGGGATTACTTAGCTCCCGAGCTAATGCATCCAAATGTCTTTCATTTATAGGTATACAGGTAAAATACGGTTGCTACAAATAATTTTTAAAAGCATTTTAATTCCTTTCACTGTACCAAAATGCCCAGTAAAAATTTAAACATGTGAGGCAGGTTGTCAACTGAAAAAGGTAGAAGTTTTATTCCTGTAATATTCATATAATCTTACTGTTAGAGAGTTAACCATTTTTGCATGGTAATATGATAGGTATTGTTCTTTTTCAGACTGTCTTACTTACCCTCATGGAGTATTGTTCTTGCTATTATTATTGTGTCGCAATAATATCTTTTATCTCGCATCATGAAATGTCACGGGCAATTGGAATTTACACTATTTTGCTTATCTGTTGTTACTGTGTGATGTATGATTACACTTACAAGGATCTAGAAGTTTTGCAATGTATAAATAACTTATTACTTGTATAAGATTCTGTCAGTTCATAACTTCTTTCTTCCACTGGTTCTGGAGTAACACCAGTCTGAGTTTTGTTCCATTCACATATTGTATGAATTACAGAGTCAAGGTTTAATCTACACCAAAAATTAGGGATTCAAGGATTATTACCCTATGTCTTGGTTATTAAAGGATGACCTAGGATAATTGTATCGATCCCTCCTATAAGGACTCCATGCAAAAATTCTATGGCTCATGCTTATCTATTATTTTTATTTACAACTTAAGGGATACACTTTTGGTGTCTCGGATACTATTGTCATATGTATAAATCATTTGATTTTATGGCAGGTATATAATTTAATTGTACACCGCGCAAGTTCAATAACGTTGGTTTCAAATATATATAATTACACAATAGTCTTATGCATGGTATCATGACCTTGTAAAGTCACCCCTGCTATGATTTGGTTTGTCAATTTGCAACTTTTAAATGATTGTAAGAATGATTTGGGATCTCTTCATGGACTATAGGTGTTCGACCCACAGCATACAAAATTTTTAAGGGCGACGTGTTTGTTTCTACGCCAAGTGTTGGGAATATTTAAGCGTGGCTCAACCCTAACTGGGCACATTTCCCTCGCCCTCGGGCTCGGCCTCCCTGTGGAACCCTCCTGTCCAAACCCCATCAATACGTTTATGAGTATGGTTTTACTGTATCAGTGATCCTTCAGGCTTGTGGTCTATGTTATAAGAGTGTCAAAATACTGTGTTAATGGCACTGTAGTCGGTTGATATCCCATGGTTTTTATCCTTTTTAAAATGTCGAGTTCACCTTGCCTTTGCGTTTCAACAACCCTCGGCTTAGTCCGGTTGGAGCTTCCATTTTGATAGCTACCTTAGTCCCTACCAGCTTGTGGTTTGTATTAATGATAAAGGGTTTCTCACACTCATCATACCTGCGGTCTCCATACTGAATACTGTGCTTCAACCATTACCAAGCTCGGTAAGTTACAGGTAGTCTTCATTGTGTTTATATTTACACATTGGATTTCTTATATCTCTGCGTTTTATTAACTAGTAGCAACATGTGAATATAGGACCTGTCTGCTCGTGATGGTGTACAGGGCGCGTTCTTCAATCAGTGGGCTTCTCCGGGTAACCCTGGTCGATAGCCATGGCAATCCTTCTTGTTGGTTGTAGGTTTTGGGTCTGTGTTGCATAAGACGATATAGGGTTTTTCAGCATGGTTTTTTATGCGTTGTATTGATGAGCTAAGGGCGTAGATCCCGGGTCATGTAAAATATTACAGCTATGGTTCAGATTGTAATTTTTAGTTTTTATTACTATGTTGATAACTCCTGTGGATGAATTATTGTGTAAATTTTAGAGCGAGCCTGTAGGTGGCAGTATGGACTTATAGTTTAAATGCCGGCTCAAACAAAAGCATTCAGGTTTAATAATGCGTGTTGGGTATTAACAATACCTATAAAAACGAGTTCTAATGAAAACTGGTGTGTGTTTTCTCCTGTATGTCTTTAATTGGGTTGATACATAAGTTTATGATTTTCTAAGCTCTCGTAGATGTTTATATAAGGTACTTATACTGCTGCCATAAGTAAAACTTAGGGTTTGCAATCCTGGTGTTTAGCTTTAGAAAGGAGAAGCACGTAGAAGGATAATAGGGTTCTACCCAACCTCTGCTGTCGTGGATGGTTTTTGTGGTTGTGAAAATGAAAAAATAAAAGAACTCGCTTCTGAGTTCGGAATAAGGGTTATGCTGTTTTCGTGTTTTGTTTTTACTAGATGATGCTATCGTTGTGATTCCCTTCTGTTGAAAGTCATGAAGCTAACAAGAGATAATGTAATAATACAGACGCTCGGCAATGAACAAAATTACTATTCTGAGTGTTTAGTACATTGTAAATAAACTCTGTCAATGAGTGAGTCAAAAGAAAGTTAATAATACTATCTTTAATGAGCTCGATGCCGAGCCTAAGAGGTTCCAGCTAAACTTATTGTTTTTAAAAACTTCTCAGTAGGGTTTGGTAAGAGGATTGTAATGTATCGCTTGGAAATAATAAGTAGGGTTTTGTGAAAAAGGGGACTCGACACTGAACTGTAAATCCGTGTTATCTGTGTTGTTTGGTTTATAATTTCTCTGCTAAATATATTTTTACTGTTTAAACATTGGAATGATCAGTTTCAAGTCACTCCTTATTCATAATGTCATCTAGTGTCACGTTTCTAAGATTCTGTTGTTATAGTGAGCTTGGATTAGCATATTATGGTGATGTTTAACTCGACAACAGAGTTCTGTAGAGTTTTTACATAATCGTTTTATTTGATAATAAATAAATAAAGAAATGTTAACTATGTTTTCGTGAAATAAAAGGGGTAACTCTTGACTGGGATTTGCATTCTGAGATGGAGATTTTATTTATGTTTACAACATCTCCTATAAGGTTTATCGACCTAGCTATGAATTGTTATAATATCTATTGTTTAGATTTTCTGTTTGTATCCTATGACTGTATAATAATGTTATTCTATACAGGGTACCAGTTCCTGACATGCTGCCCCTATTTGTTTATAAAACACAAACAAAAATATAATTAACTAGTTCTACAATTATGACTTATACATCATTACCATAAATATGTACAGTTTTCTCAGGGAAATTATAAATACGTCAATATAATTAAAACAGAGATTAAAATCATACTGACAATGCAGAAAACACAGTATCTGTTAGCAAATCTTACCTCTGATATTCTAGGATATTTGACCTGCTCATTAACTAATCTCAATTCAGACATTTTAATAATAAATGCAGCATACATTCATTCATCCTTAAAGAACATAGAGGGGTAATTAACAGAACCTGTCTTGATTCGTGGACAACAACAGCAATGGGATGCTGTTCCTCCCTACCAATTCCTGGAGAGTACCCAAACAATACTTCTCAGGACCCCCGAGCTCGCTCTGGTCTCCCTGGCTGGAACTAGGTGCAGCAAAACAATTCACTCAGCCAAACAGCTACACTGGAACCAAGTTACTGCAGCTTCCTATCTCAAAACACTTCCTTACTGTTTTTTTTTCCCTCTTCCTCAATGGGACTCCTAAATAACATTCACCTGAATGTATTCTCCCTCCAGAACTATATTGAACCCCCAGCTCAGTTCATTGAGTACTATTTAAAAGATTGCCTAGGTCTTAGTTGGGTTAACTGTCATTAATGAGCCACCTGCTCAGATTTCACTTTCTTGGGGAATCATGACCCCAAAATATAGGGAAGTTGCCACCTGCAACTTAGGAAGTGTTTGAGGATGTTGCCACTTGTCTTTTTGCCTTTCCACCTAGTTCCATCCACCAGTTAGACCAGTAACCTCTTTTAACAGCTCTCCCATGCTGTTGTCTCCATAATTTATTTATTAATAATAAAATATTCATAATTACATTCCACTTCTGGTGACTCTGCTGAGTCATCAATTCCTACTTAGCATTAAATTTAACATAATGTCTCAGGAATATAATAAAATAATTACATTATTTTTGCAAAATTGGGGTATGTGACAACCATGTTGGAGGCCAAGGGTTTTTCATTCAATTTACCCAATGCGCTTATTAGACCCTCTATTGTCTTTACTTTCGGGATATTGAAATCCATCGATGAAGCCAAGCATAAACGTATTGTTCTCAATGCCTTTATGTCAAGAAGATCCCGTTCTTCGTTCTTCATAGCCACTGAATTTTTTTCTTTTCCTCCCAATGGTAGGAATAGATCCTTTTGATACAGATAGTCCTCCATTTGTATCTTTTATAATTGATAGTTTTGGCCATTAGATTTCTCGAACTTAAACTTTCCTTCTTCCACCATTGCTCCCACTTGAACGATGAACCCTTCTTTCCAATTAGTTTATCTTCCAAATAGACCTTTGGCTCTGATACCAATTGCAAGAAAAACAAGATCACAGAGCAATAAAAATAAACAATATGCAAATATAAATCACATAAAACACGTTACAAGAGAGACACCAATATAACGTGGTTCACCCATGATGGGCTACGTCCACATAGAAATTGCCTGTCCTTATTATTATACCATCCAACAAATGAGGGGATACAGCCTGCAGGACATTCGATGCAACTTCCTCTTCACTCTCTCACAATCTCTCTAACACAATCATAGAGATCTTTACAATGCTACAATACACAGTTGTATTACAATTCCTTCCTTTTAAAAAGCGATTACCATGGAAAAATACTATGGGCCCTAAAATCACCCATTTTTTACCAAGTCATGACTATGAAATTACAATATTTTACAAGGCATATTTTTTGAAATTTTCATTACGGGGGTGCTGCCCCAAAACTGCCGCTAGGGGTGGGTCTTCTAAAATGTAGTCACCATACCCCCTGGAACTCCCATGGAGACTATATTGGGGGGGGGATCCACCCGAAACTCCCTGTCATGTGCTAGGATACAGACATGGCTGAAGCACGACCTCTAAATAAGGAAGATTAGGCTCCACAAGCAACATTCTCACACTTGGAAACTAATCACAACAAATACACCATTGCTACAGTTGCTGGACTATGCTCTGAACCTTGGAATTGGAAGATTTTTCGCCTTCATGCTTGAAGTCCAACTGAAATTGAGTAGGAACTCAGTTTCTCTCTGGTTACTACATTTGTCAACATGTCTGCAGGATTCTAGATATTGTGCATGTTTTCCAGCTTCAACAGTTCATCTTCCAAAAACAGACCGTATGGAATTGTACTTGTGCTATATATGTTTAGTCATAGAATGGAATGCTAAGTTCTTTGCAAGATGAATGTCACTCTGGATTTCACTGTACAACCTGCTATTCTCCTACTTCTTTCCCAATTCCTCCATGAACCTCTATAACCAAATCATCTCTTCAATAGCCTTTGTAGCAGCAACATACTCTGCTTCCATTGTTGAAAGTGCAACAACCTTTTGTAGTTTCAAAATCCAACTTACTGTTTCTCCACCTTTAGTAAATACATACCATGTCGTGTTCCTCCTACTATCTTTATCACTTGCCATATATACATCAACATATCCCTGTAGAACAGTGTTTGAACCTCCCAAACATAATGCATGAGTGGTAGTACCTCTCAAATATTTGAGAATCAACTATACTTCCTTCCAATGCTATTTACCTGGATTGTTCATATACTTGCTCACATCTCCCACTGCATTTGCAATATATGGTATTGTGCACACCATGGCATACATCAAGCTGCCAACTGCAGATGAATATGGAACCCCGGACATGTAATCTATCTCTTCTTGTGTCTTGAGACACATATCCTTACTTAGTTTGAAATGGCTATCCATAGGTGTACTAATTGGTTTTTCATTTTTCATTTTAAACCGCTCCAACAACTTTTCTATGTACTCACCCTAAGACAATGTCAATTTGCGTTGTTTCCTGCCTCTTGGTATTCTCATACCAAGGATTTTCTTGGAAGAACACAAATCCTTCATCGCAAATGATTTAACTAACTTATTTTTTAGCACATCTATATCCTCCATGTTAGACCCTGTAACAAGCATGTCATGCACATACAATAACAATATAATATATCTTCCATGATCTATCCTCTTGAAATAAACAAATTGGTCAGAATGACATCTACTATAACCTTGTTCTGTCATAAATCTATCAAATTGTAAATACCATTTCCTTGGAGCTTGCTTCAGGCCATACAAGCTCTTCTTCAACCTACATACAAAATTCTCCTTCCCTTTCACCTCATATCCCTATGGCTGCTGCATATAAATTTCTTCCTCCAAATCCCCACAAATAAATGATGTTTTTACATCTAACTATTCAAGATGAAAATATTCTACTGCCACTAGACTTAAAATAGTTCAAATTGAATTCATTTAATAACAGCAGAAAATATTTCATCAAAATCTATACTTTTCTTCTTTGCAAACCCCTTTACAACAAGTTTGGCTTTGTACTGCTTCAACCTATAAACCCATTTCTTCTGCAATGAACTTTTACCTGTAGGAAATTGAACCAAATCCCAAGTTTGGTTTCTTACTAATGAGTCCATCTCCTCATTTATGCCTTGATCCCACTTCTTATAGTTTCCACCTACATTGCTTTTTCATAACATTTTGGTTCACCAGAATCAGTCATCAATAAATAATACATTGAAGGAGAGTATCATTCAGGGGGTCTACTTGACATAGTAGATCTTCTATGATCTGAAAAATTGGTAACTGAATTTAATTAACTTTCATTCATATTATCACAATTACTTAATTCAACATTCGATGAGAAGGAAAAATAGTAATAACTCATGAAAATCAAAATAATTATGCAATCCACTTGATAATGAAGTTTTCCAAATTCTGGCTACGTCTCCGGATCCATTCCGACTAGAACTAGGATTGGTTTATTGCCTTCTTCAAATAAACGATGGACCCTTCTCATCAACTTACAACTGCTCCTTCAAATCAATGTCAACGAACCTTCTCCATGCTAAAGAAAGACAAAGCTGGAACCTTATCATGGTGTATCAATTCGCCCACGAAGTTTCTCCAGACATAAAATATTACATATAGAGTTTCTCGACACAACTGATCAAAATTCCGTAGAGATCCGAGACTCTTACTACCGATATCTCGACATCAAATTTTAGCCAGAGCTTCCTCAAGTTTTTCATCACCTAAAAACTTGATCTGTCTTGTGTTCCATCATATTGGTTTTATAGGATCTATAAAGCCAACCAAAAAGACTTAAAAATCAACAAAAAGTTGTATTCAATCTTATCCCAAAGTTTGAAGTACAATAGTCAATTAAGTTTTTACAAATGTTGAATTATTTGATGGTCTTCCCATCGTATCCAACCGTCATTTTCCAACCTGATATGATTAAGATTTGCAGGCTCAACATGTTATTGTGGATCAACACACCCGCCATCAATATGAATCATCGACCTGCCATTTAATGTGGATTATCAACCAACCACCATATACGTGGATCATCGTGGATCATCAAGAAACCACCAGGATCGACATGGTCATCGTGGATCATCCCTGTGATTTCGTCTGATCCATATAACAAGATGGGCGATACTGCACCCATCACATCATAAATTAGTGTTTTCATGAGGAATTTTAGGGTTTGACATATCTATCCTTAAAACATCTTCGCACGTATACCATCCATTCGAGGAATGAAACGCAAGTCTTGCACCCTATGTTTTCTTGCTGACTGTGGTGTGATTCCATTTCCATGGTTCCAAAGTAAAACATGATCAATGTCATGTCCCAAATTTTGCATTGGGTCATAGTGACCTAAGCCCATTGGCCATACTCATGAGAGTTTGTCAAATTGATGCTAAGGGTCAAATAATTGCCAAGGAGGGAAATTACTAGTTTCCTAGGTTGGGGGTGGAAGCTTTGGGATTTTGAATAAGGGGGATAATAAATGATGTGTGGACATTAGAATAGCATAAATATTTAATAAAGGACCTAAATAAGTATATACAAGTGAAAATCAAGTGGCATTTGATCATGAAGACACATGGAGGAAGTGGGACCCAAACAAGCTAGATTTTCTATGCCACATGGCATCCTCCTCTTGTCAATTCGAATCCATGAGAAGTACAATGTTATTGGGATGATTTGTAAGTGAATAATATTTGGCATGAGTCAATGAGGTCGAAATATAGAGGAAGAGTAACTCCCATGGAAGAGGAAGAGGCAATTTGGATCTAGTGGGACACTTGGGCTAGATTCCCTAGCTCTATGTCAACAATGATGAAGATGCTATGACACCTATGAAACAAATAAGACTTGAAGGCTGACATCTGACATATATGGCATGTCAGGGCTAAAAATAGCATCCAAGAGGGATCTCAAGTGAGTTAGGGCACCCAAAGAGACACCAAGTCGAATTTGGAGAAGGAGGGAGCTAGATTCGAAAGGACAAGTGGCATACTTAGGAATATCTTCCCAACTTGAGTTGGGATGAAGATATTGGAAGGAATTCAACCCATGGAGTACATTAGAATTTTATAAATTCATGAACAAAGAATAATAGGATCTTTTGGTCATTTTTAGAATTTGCAATTGCATTTGTGAGAGAAGAGCTAGTGGATGACTAGTTTCTTGCCTTAGCCAATTTCGAGGGTGAAAGATTCCCATCCAAGTTGGTGTTTGGAGAGGCCATTCAGGACTTTCATGGAGAATTAATGGAGTCTTTATTTGCAGGTGTAAGATACAGGGAAGCTCATGGTTTCTTCTAGTGCAGCTCGCTCACTCAACCATTTTCAGTTTTTATTGCATATTATTGCTCCTTGAGGGAGGGTGCTTTTGGTGAGCTATTGTACTATTTGGGGGAGATTATCATGGCCAATTTCTGTTGTAATAAGATTCAGATACTCTATTATTCATCTTCGGAAATGTCTCAGGTCGAAAATGCAGTTGGAATGATGTAAATCTAATGTTTAATGAAGAAACAGTGTCATTTCCCCACTACCTTGTTGTGAACCAATGTAATGTTGATGGATTCGAATGGATAAGTAAAATACTGATGGTTTATTGATGAATGGAATTTTATTTATGTATTATATTAGTTTATTTTTTAGTACATAAGCATTTGGAGTCATTTTGTTGAGTTTCATAGAATTTGGAGAAGATTTCCTATCATTTCCCTCAAGGTTGAAACTAGTCTTTTTTGCATCTGATTTAAGGGAGTTATATCAGCCATTAAAAGTTGAATGGTGATTGATTTGAGTTCATGTTGATTTCCTTTATATGTACCCTTCTTCAATTCAGAAATTTGAGTTGGATTGAGTGCTTTTGGAAAGTCATTTTCATCATCTACCCCTAGGGGATTTGAACCACAATTTACTAGTAAAATCCCTATCTTGACCATATTTGAAAGAGGAGTTTCAGAAGTCATATTAACACTCCAGATCATCCATAAAAATTATAAAGATGTCTTAATATCATCCAAGTACCTTCTGTAGCAATTTAGGATAATTTGAAGTCATTTGGAGACCAAGGGACCAATACTAGTCAAAGAGAAATTGCTAGTCAAACTCCCTACTTTGGCCAGAATCTTAGAGGGGTTTGTAGAAGTATTTTTTTGGTACTATATAATCCATGAACATCATAATAAAGTCCTAATATCATTAATATACCTTCTCAGAATATTTGGGAGCATTTGGAGCAACTTGGAGTCAAACTAGGGAAAAATGTGAAAAATTTGCCATTTTAATAAATTCATAAAAAGGGACTTTACAGTGGTATCAAAGCATGGTACTTGCACCTGTGGATTAATACATACATTTAAGAATAATTTGCAGCCATGTATTACTATTATGATGAATCCTATGAGTACAATTCTTATGAGGAATATGTAGATGATTGTGAATAATATGACGGAGAATGTGAATGGTATGAGGAAGAGGTGCCATCATGCAACACTTCTTACAATTTCAAGAGGAATGATGATTATTATTATGACCCTATGTATGATAAATATGATTATGTCAAACCAACAAAGGATAATTCTATGAATGAGTTACAAATATGGAGAGCAAAATATAAAACCTTGCCTCAACAATATAAAAAATATCAAGAATATTTTTCTTTGAGGGAAGATACACAAAATGCGATGTATTTTGAATACTATGTTGATTGTGTGTTTGCAAATAGACCCAAAAATGAATATGTGGAGTTAGTAAATAAAGGTTTATGCCCTTCTTGTAAATGGCCTTGGAGAGAAAATCATGTGTGTGTGAGTGAAAAGAGCAGTGAAATATCTGAACCTTCAAAGAATACATCTCTTTCCTACTGGATGAGAGTTTTTGGATTTTCTTCAAAAAGAGATTCCAAAGATATTGATCCTAAGGAAAATAAGGAGAAAAGTACATCATATTTCTTGAAGGAGAAATATGAAAATAGATCCCATGAACTTGAAGAAGATCCTATTGAAAATATTGAAGATCATTTCGAGACACATTCTACCTTGGACATGAATCAAGGAGTACCTACTCATGGGTGCTCACACCTCTATGTTGGTGACATAGAGATCACTTTTTACAGTATTGCTACAAGAAAAAATTCCCTTAAGCATGAAAATGAATACCTTGTAGCAGTTGAAGAAGAAACAAGATCAACTTCCCCATCACCAATTGAGCTTCATGAAGTTGGTCCAATCAAGAAGGAATAAGATGAGGAGGTTCATTTGCAAGAGCCTCATTTTATTGAAGGGTACTTAATGATGAATGAAAAGAAGATCCAAGAGTCCCTTATCATTCTCCATGACACTCAAGCATTGGTGTCAAATTCTTGTTGGAGAGCTACTTCAATGGAAGAAACATCCTTCCTTGAAGACATGGAGAAGATTCAAAGAGCAATGTGCCACATCAAAAGTAATTTCATGTCTTTGATTTTTGATAGAAACCATTTGTTTGAGCTTAATGAATTTTTACATGATGCATACTTGAAGAATAATGAGAATAATCATAAGCTCGCAATTCAAAATAAGCAACTTCTTGAAAAGTTGCAAGATACTTGTTTTTCCTCCTATGTTTTAGATTGTCAAATGGTAGATTGTTTGGAGGATTCTCATGACATGGTATATCATAAGAACTATGGAAAATTGAATATGCTTGATGTGTTTGAAGATGAACTTGAAGAGATCCAAACACTTGATGTGGTGGAAGAGGAACTTGAATTGTTTCTTGATGAAGGCTATGCAATTTTTAAAGAAGAGCATGATTCCTTTACATTGGAACCAATCTATGACAAAGGTTTCACACTTTTGAAGGAGCTGCATGGTACTACCCATATGGATCCATCCCATGATGAAAATTCTTCACTTTTTGATCATTTGGGTGAGTTAGTTCATTCTCCTACATCCTACAATTCCATGTTTTACAACATTAGTCTCAATGAAGTATGGGTGAAAGGGTTCTTTTTTATGGTGCCACATGAGGAGTATGGAACTCCTAGCCTCTTATGATGACATGGTTGGAGCACATTCTTATTCACATTTACAGCAGAATCCTTTGTTACTTTATGATGATGCACATCTACATGGATGCACCTATGATATGAGTCACTTGAAGACTCATGGTTTTTCTTGCTCAACACTTGGTTCATTTGATGTTGGAGGAACTTCATCCAACACTGGGGTGAATAGATTTATGATTGGTGAAACATTTTGTTGGAATCCACATACTTTGTTATATCTTTATGATTCTCACATTCTTGCATGTATGTGTGAGACTTCTTTGAGTCATTTGAAGTCTCGTTTTTCTTGCTCATTATTCGGTTCAGATTTTAGTGGAGATTCTTCATTCACTTCTTGGATGAAAGAATACATGGATGGATATGTTTATGCAAATCACATCCTTTTGGAGAAGCATGATAGGACATGGGATCCTCATCTATGTCATTGGATCAGATTTGATTGGTTACTTGATGCTTGTATGCACTTGAAAAATGGTGGTCTACTTGCTTAGAGGTATAAGCACTTTCATGATTCTTTGATGAAGCATATTATTGATGTTAATTTTCATTATGTTGTTATGTACTTTGATGATATATATTTTGTACTCGTGATGTTGGAAAGAATGCATAAAATAAAATGGGATACATTGACTATGAATTGGAGAGCACTTTTAATTGTTGAAGTGCAATACAAGCGATAGGACCCTGGGATAATTCTTAGTCTCATTGGTTTCAATTTTTTGGCGAAACAACTAGTATGGGGAATGGATTCCCCACTTAATAAAGTGATTTTAATCAGAGTAGTGTTGAAGAAAGCATGGTGGTTTCTCTCTAAAATTTTCATGGAATCTCGAAGACTCAAAGTTGGGAAACTCAATGGCAACTTCAAAGAATTATACAGAAAGTAGGTTCTTCAACACCCATCTTTGAAATTGCTTGAGGACAAGCAATATTGGGAAGGGAGGATTTGTCATGTCCCAAATTTTGCATTGGGTCACAATGGCCTAAGCCCATTGGCCATATTCATGAGAATTTGTCAAATTGATGATAAGGGTCAAATAATTGCCAAGGAGGGAAATTACTAGTTTCCTAGGTTGGGGGTGGAAGCTTTGGGATTTGGAATAAGGGGGATAATAAATGATGTGTGGAAACTAGAATAGAATAAATATTTAATAAAGGATATAAATAAATATATACAAGTGAAAATCAAAGTGGCATTTGATCATGAAGACACATGGAGGAAGTGGGACCCACACAAGCTAGATTTTCTATGCCACATGGCATCCTCCTCTTGTCAATTCAAATCCATGAGAAGTCCAATGTTATTGGGATGATTTGGAAGTGAATAATACTTGGAATGAGTCAATGAGGTCGAAATGTAGAGGAATAGTTACTCCCATGGAAGAGGAAGAGGCAATTTGGACCTAGTGGGACACTTGGGCTAGATTCCCTAGCTCTATGACAACAATGATGAAGAAGCTATGACACCTATGAGACAAATCAGACCTGAAGGCTGACATCTAACATATATGACATGTCAGGGCTAAAAATAGCCTCCAAGATGGAAATTAAGTGAGTTAGGGCATGTTAGGATATTCCTGTACTCCATTCTAGTCCTACTAGCATTTTCATTATTTTGCATTTTAGTCATGCATGCAGGCATGCAATTGCATGCATCCTAGTCATCAGTCCCAACACCTAGTCCCCATTTTGCTAGACCCGAGAGATTATTTTTGATCATTTCTATCCCTCCTAGTGCTTAGTGCGCCCTCCTTTCACCTACCACATGAGAAAGGCCCCCTTCTTCACCTACCACTCAGTTAGACTTTAGTTAGTTGAGTTATTTGTGGATCTCTCCTTGATTTGAGGATTGATTGACTTGTTAACTAACTGAAACACTCTGTTGGACCCCCAGTGAGACTAGATTGCCTATTTTGACTCCATTTAGCTCCCCATGCGCCCTTCACTGAGCCTCCTTCACTACATTAGTGCTTCCATGTGCCAATTACACCTACCACACTCAGTTAGACTCAGTTTGACACCTGGTTGGCCGTTACTTGTGCATTGATGACTCCACTGATGGTGATTAGGACTCCTAGTGGTGTATTGTTAACACTCCACTAATGATGATGATGAATCCTAGTGCAGATAAGCCATGCCCATGCAGGATAATTCGAATTGCCACCTTGGCATTCGAATCATCTCCACCATTGTATTATTTATTGTTCATATTATGATTAATGAATTAGTGTGTGATGTTATTATGCTTCTATCTAAGTTCTACTGTATCATAATTATATTGCTCCTTTACACTGCATTGACCACTCTTCTTCTATTTTCCTGCTTAATCTTAATCTTTCTTGTGAGGTATACATCATCTCTTAGATCTCCTGTGAGAATTTTCACATGGTATCAGAGCATGTTGAGAGTATTGTCTATCTCCATTCCTGAGAGTTTTTTTTGCAGGTTATTATCAAGATTTCGAGTGCAACAGTTGAAGCAGTTTCTGCACTTTTGCAGCAGTAGCAGTTGCAGATATTTTCTATTGTTTTTTACAGGTCTTCTAAAATAGCTTCCATGAATCCAAAAGGAATTCCTCCTCTTTCTCCATTCAAATATGATGAGTGGAAACCAAAGATGATAGCACATTTGAAGAGACATGGTCTCTTTGATTATTGTTTTGAAAGAGAGTTTGAATCCTCTGAAGAAGAGAATGATTGGTTAAATGAAGGTGACAGAGCTTATGCAGCAATGATGTATGCTATGTCTCGTTGCATGGTAACCCACTTCCTTTCTGTTGAATCTCCAAAAGAGCTATGGGCTCATTTGGATGAAAGATTTGGTAAACATAATGAAGGGATTGGTCCGAACCATTTCGAGACCAAGCCCAATGATCCATTCGCCCTCCTTTATGGTCTCTCTGATCATGAATCAATATCAAACATATCTCATAATCAATTTGTCCACAAAGAAGAAGAACTTGTAGATTCTACACTCATGCTCTCAATATCTTCTATTTCGAATTTTGTGCTAGCTCACACTCTAGAAACTGCAGAGGTTCTTAAATCCTCTCTTGCACAAGAGTCTGTTGGTATTCATAATGATGATCTCATGAATGTTTCAGAGGTTAAATCAACAATTGGAGGTAATGCATTCACTCTCCTTGATCACTCACCTCTTATGTACTATTGTAAGATCATTTGTACATGCTCTCAGAAGTTTATTGAAGATGTAGGGCATTTCCATTCACTTGGGATAATTTCTCATGCATTTCATGTTTTTTATCTCACCTCTAATGGTTCAAAGGATATCTCAAGAAACCATTTTTCAAGTCTTGGATCTGATTTGGATTCCAAGCAATCACTATCATGTGATGGTTCTTTTGGGCATAATCTCACCTATTATGGTTCAAAGGAGAAAAAAAAAGACTATCTACACATTCATGGATTTGATCATACCTTAGCCGATTCGAATCACAGGTTCCAAGATCATCCTCATACCTATGGATTTGTTCTCATCACATTCAATTTGAAGAGCAAGTACAAGCACATGCTTTTTGAGCATGATCTACTTCTTCCCAAGAAGAAGATACCTCCAGATATATGACCAAGCATCACACCTACTTGAGTTTGGAGCATTTATTTTGGTGTTCCCTACTATCTATTTTGAGGGGGGGGTATTTTTCCCATGAGGTTTTCCCCATTTACTCGGTTTATGGACTGTTATTTATTGTATTGGGTGACCTTTGGTCTCAGTTACCAGGGCCCAGGATGGATTAAGGGGGGGTGTTAGGATATTCCTATACTCCATCCTAGTCCTACCAACATTTTCATTATTTTGCATTTCAGTCATGCATGCATTTTTGGATGCAGGCATGCAATTACATACATCCCAGTCATCAGTTCCAGGTCCCCATTTTGCTAGCCCCGGGAGCTTCTTTATGATCATTTCTATCCCTCCTAGTGCTTAGTGCGCCCTCCTTTCACCTACCACATGAGAAAGGCACCCTTATTCACCTACCAGTCAGTTAGTTGAGTTATTTGTGGATCTCTCCTTGATTTGAGGATTGATTGACTTGTTAACTAACTAAAACACTCTGTTGGGCCCCCAGTGAGACTAGATTGCCTATTTTGACTCCATTCAGCTCCCCATGCACCCTTCACTGAGCCTACTTCACTACATTAGTGCTTCCATGTGCCAGTTACACCTACCACACCCAGTTAGACTCAGTTTGACACTTGGTTGACCGTTACTTGTGCATTGATGACTCCACTGATGATGATTAGGACTCCTAGTGGTGTATTGTTGACACTCCATTGATGATGATGACGAATCCTAGTGCAGATAAGCCATGCCCATGCAGGCTAATTCGAATTTCCACCTTGGAATTCGAATCCTCTCCACCATTGTATTATTTATTGTTCATATTATGATTAATGAATTAGTGTGTGATGTTATTCTGCTTCTATCTGAGTTCTACTGTATCATAATTCTATTGCTCCTTTGCAGTGCATTGACCATTCTTCTTCCATTTTCCTGCTTAATATTAAGATTTCTTGTGAGGTATACAGTAGCTCTTAGATTTGCTGTGAGGATTTTCACAGGGCATCCAAAGAGACACCAAGTCGAATTTGGAGAAGGAGGGAGCTAGAATTGGAAGGACAAGTGGCATACTTGGGAATCTCTTCCCAACTTGAGTTTCCATGAAGCTCTTGGAAGGAATTCAACCCATGGAGGAAATTAGAAGTTTATAAAAGTCATTAACAAATAAGAGTAGGATATTTTGATCATTTTTAGATTTTGCAATTGCATTTGTGAGAGAAGAGCTAGTGGATGACTAGTGTCTTGCCTTAGCCAATTTCGAGGTGAAAGATTCCCATCCAAGTTGGTGTTTGGAGAGGCCATTCAGGTCATTCATGGAGCTTTAATGGAGTCTTTATTTTCAGTTGTAAGATACAGGGAATCTCTTGGTTTCTTCTAGTGCAGCTCACTCACTCAACCATTTCCAGTTTTCATTGCATATTCTTTCTCCTTGAGGGAGGGCACTTTTGGTGAGCTATTGTACTCTTTAGGGGATATTCCCATGCCACATTTCTATTGTAATAAGATTCATATACTCTATTATTCATCTTCAAAAATTTATTAGGTCGAAAATGCAGTTGGAATGATGTAAATCTAATGTTTAATGAAGAAACAATGCCATTTCCCCACTACCTTGTTGTGAACAATGTAATGTTGATGGATTCTAATGGATAAGTAAACTAATGATGGTTTATTTATGAATGGACTTTTATTGATGCATTATATGAGTTTAGTTTTCAATACATAATCATTTGGAGTCATTTTGTTGAGTTTCATAGCATTTGGAGAAGATTGCCTATCATTTCCCCTAAGGTTGAAACTAGTCTTTTTGCATATTATTTAAGGGAGTTATAGCAGACATTAAAAGTTGAATAGTGATTGATATGAGTTCATGTTGATTTCCTTTATATTTCCCCTACTTCCATTTAGAAATTTGAGTTGGATTGAGTGCATTTGGAAAGTCATTTTCATCACTACCCCTAGGGGATTTGAACCACAATTTACTAGTAAAATCCCTATCTTGACCATATTTGAAAGAGGAGTTGCAGAAGTAATATGAAAACTCCATAGAATACATAAAAATTATAAATATGTCTTAATATCATCCAAGTACCTTCTGTATCAATTTGGGAGAATTTGGAGTCATTTGGAGACCAAGAGACCAATACTAGTCAAACTCCCTACTTTGGCCATAATCTTAAAGGGGTTTGTGGAAGTATTTTGTTGGTCCTATATCTTCATTGAACATCATAATCAAGTCCTAATATCATTCATATACCTTCTCAGAATATTTGGGAGCATTTGGAGCAAATTGGAGACCTAGACATCAAAACTAGTCAAAGGTCGAACTAGGGAAAAAAGTGAAAAATTTGCCATTTTAATAAATTCATAAAAAGGGACATTACAATCAACTTGTTCATCATGACCTCCAGCTATGATATTCATGCTTAATTTTTGGATGATTTCTCTTCATTGAATGTAGATATACAACGCATCACACTTTGATTCCTACAAAGCATGCTAAGTTTCCAATAATGCTGATACACACGAGCTTATGGTTCCTTGGAATATCAAATCTCCCTTCTGCGCAAGGCTCCTCCATGATGGGACTGCACATGTAGCATACAATCCAAAATGGTTTCAATAAACGTTTCACCCATCTCTATCGAGCTTCTTAAGTGAACCAATGCACTTCCCAAACATAGGCAAGTATCATTATCAAAGAAATTTAATACGTTCTTAAACTCAGATTCATCCCTGCACAGTTGAAATGAGGTGAAACAGAAGAGAGATTCCTGTTTTGTTTAGAACATCAATGTTTGTTGATAAAAATCTGCAAATGAGGACCAAACATGTTTTTTTTTATATTTTCAGGATTGGTTTTCAATGATCCTCCTGGATCAAACCTCCCAACAAAAAGATCTTTTTGTCCTCCAAAAGTGTTACACGTTAATTGGATTCATTAAGATCATAAAAAAAAATCTACTAAACTGAATAGATCGGCTCTTTTATTACATCAGTAAGCTCGAAGGAGAATTAACTCAATGACTTACATGTAGGGCATCAAGTCTTCCCAATTCTAGGCAAGTGAACTAAATCCGTTGGTTGGAGTTTCACGATCCTCGTTCAACATCCGTCCAGTGTCTTTGTATGGTTTTGCTGTAGCGACTTTCTGTGACTCTAGTTTTCCCATCCCCATAGTGCGTTTCAAATCTGGATGCAACTTCTAGCACTAATCTTGCCAATGTCCACTCTTATGACAATGTGAACAACAATTCCATACTTTGTCCGATCTAACCAAGTTCGACTGATTCGAATCCTCCTTAGATTTATCTAACCCTTTCCTTTTTTGTGCTTCTTTCTTTATCTGTAGTTTTGCATCATTTCGTCGTGGTTTACTTTTCACAGCCACGACCCTTTTGCTATAGAATTTTTGCTGCCAACATTCTGCAACACAATGTTCTTTTCTTCCGCAGAAGGTACAAGGAATCTTACTTTGAATAAATTTTATAAATCTGTCTTGTTCTGGATTAAAATTCGATAAGGGAGATCTTACTAACCTCTTACCTTTACCGCGTGACTCACTACTTGAATCACTGCATGTTTGAGATACCCGCTTGCCATCATGGTCTTGAAAACACTTTGGTTTCAGTTCTGGGTGCCGATCCCAACAACGCTCCACATTGTGACCGTTCTTCTTACAATGGATACACACCACTGGATAACTATCGTCGTCTGAGTCTTCGACATACCCAAAGGATTCTCATGGTGGTCGCTCTCGAACCACAATTGGTCTAGTTATTCCTTGGCCATGCTTCCCAAGGCCCTGTCCCATGGTTTATCCCATCTTCATCATCAGCTTCATGCTGATACCCGTCATGTCCTTTTCAAAGGCACCAATGTCCTGGTTACTGAAGTCAGACTCCTATACTACTCGAGAAGTCGGTGTGGAAGCTAGGGATGTTGGAATATACCCATCATCTTCCGATGGCAAGGAGAAAGTTTCGAGAACATCTTCTACTGACTGCGGTGGAACTGGAGTAGCAGGCATATATGAATATTCTGCTTTTGCTTTCTTGTAGACTAGATGCATCCAATCATCTTTGTCGGGACTCGAGCTTCTAGAAGAACTTTTGCGATATTGTCTTTCCGACATTGCGAGTACCAGTGCTCGCAATCTGTCTCTGTCTTCTTCGAGAATCTGAATGAGCCTTCTCAGCTCCACATTCTCCTTCTGGTTTTGCTCATTAATCTCTTCGAGCTCCTGGAATATAGCTTTTTTAGACCTTTTCCCATTTTAATGATTCACAGAATAAATAAAATCAGTAACGAATATAATAAAGCGATCAAGCTCTAATACCAAAACCTGATCTGAAAATTGGTAACTGAATTTAATTATCTTTCATTCATGTTATCATATTTACTTAATTCAACATTCGATGATAAGGAAAAACAGTAATAACTCATGAAAATCAAATTAATTATGCAATCCACTTGATAACGGAGTTCGCCAAATCCTGGCTACGTCTCCGGATCTATTCCGACTGGAACTAGGATCGGTTTATTGCCTTCTTCAAATAAACGATGGACCCTTCTCGTCAACTTACAACTGCTCCTTCAAAGCAATGTCAATGAACCTTCTCCATGCTAAAGAAAGACACAGCTGGAACCTTATCATGGTGTATCAATTTGCCCATGAAGTTTCTCCAGGCATAAAAGATTACATATAGAGTTTCTTGACACAACTGATCAAAACTCTATAGAGATCCGAGACTCTTACTACCGAGATCTCGACATCAAATTTTACACAGAGATTCCTCAAGTTTTTCATCACCTAGAAAATTTCTGTCTCGTCTTCCATCATATTGGTTTTATAGGCTCTATAAATCCAACCAAAAAGACTTAAAAATCAACACAAACTTGGATTCAATCTTATCCCAAAGTTTGAGGTACAATATTCAATTAATTTTTTACAAATGTTGAATTATTTGATGGTCTTCCCATCGTATCCAACCGTCATTTTCCAACCCTATATGATTAAGATTTGCAGGCTCAACGTGTTATTGTGTATCAACACACCCGCCATCAATATGAATCATCGACCCGCCATTTAATGTACATCATCAAACAACCACCATATACATGGATCATTGTGGATCATCAAGCAACCACCATATATGTGGATCATCGTGGATTATCAAGCAACCACTAGGCTCGACGTGGTCATCGTGGATCATCCCTGCGATTTCATCCGATCCATATAACAAGCTGGGAGATACTACACCCGTCGCATCACAACTTAGTGTTTTCATGAGGAATTTTAGGGTTTGACACATCCATCCTTAAAACATCTTCGCATGTATACCATCCATTCGACGAATGAAACGCAAGTCTCACACCCTGTGTTTTCTTGTTGACTGTGGTGTGATTCCATTTCCATGGTTCCAAAGTAAAACACGATTAACTTGTTCATCATGACCGCCAGCTATGATATTTGTGCTTAATGTTTGGATGATTTCTCTTCATTGAATGTAGAGATACAACACATCACACTTTGATTCCTACAGAGCGTGCTACGTTTCCAATAATGCTAATACAGGCGAGCTTATGGTTCCTTGGAATATCAAATCTCCCTTATGCGCAATGCTCCTCCATGATGGGGATGCACATGTAGCATACAATCCACAATGGTTGCAATACACGTTGCACCCATCTTTATCGAGCTTCTTAAGCGAACCGACGCACTTCCCAAACATAGGCAAGTATCAAATTTAATATGTTCTTAAACTGAGATTCATCCCTGAACAATTGAAACGAGGTGAAACAAAAGAGCGATTCATGTTTTCTTTAGAACATCAATCGTTGTTGATAACAATCTGCAAATGAAGACCAAACATGTTTTTTTATATTTTCGGGATTGGTGTTCAATGATCCTCCTGGATCTTTCTAACACTTGCAGGAGTTTGAGGTACTTGCTATTGTTCTTGATTTTCTGGCACCTTTGGAACTTCATTTTCTTTGATTTCATCAAGCACTGTGTACTCTGTGTTTTCATTTTCTCATTTCTTTCCCCACAACTCATCTTTATACATGACCTTTTCATTGAATATTACATCTCTACTCCTAATGATTTTATTATTTTTATATTCCCATAAGCGATAACCAAAATCATCAACCTTGTATCCAATAAAGGTACATTTCTTGGATTTAGCCCCAACCTTTGTTCTATTTTCTTTATCAATATGGACAAATGCTTCACGACCAAAAGTTCTTAGAAATGAGTAGTTTTCCCTTTTACCTATCCATGGATCCTCTGGAATACCACCATCCAAAGTGCTTGATCCCCTCTCTTTATTAATTAAACAACATTATCTACAACATCTTCCCAAAACTATAGGGAAAACCCTACATGTAATATCATACACCTTTCACGAACACTTGCAGGATTTTGAGGTACTTGCTATTGTTCTTGATTTTTCGGCACCTTTGGAACTTCATTTTCTTTGATTTCATCAAGCACTGTGTACTCTATGTTTTCATTTTCTTGTTTCTTTCCCCGCAACTCATCTTTATACATGACCTTTTCATTGAATACTACATCTCTACTCCTAATGATTTTATTATTTTTATATTCCCATAAGTGATAACCAAAATCATCAACCTTGTATCCAATAAAGGTACATTTCTTTGATTTAGCCCCAACCTTTGTTCTATTTTCTTTATCAATATGGACAAATGCTTCACAACCAAAAGTTCTCAGAAATGAGTAGTTTTCCCTTTTACATATCCATGGCTCCTCTGGAATACCACCATCCAAAGTGCTTGATCCCCTCTCTTTATTAATTAAACAACATTATCTACAACATCTTCCCAAAACTATAGGGGAAACCCTACATGTAATATCATACACCTTTCATGCTCCTGTGCTTTTCCTTCACATTTCCTCGCTAAGAATAATACCAACAACATCATCAAATTTCAAAGTGTTTGAACCAGAGATAGAGTTACTTACAACCATGACCAAGTCCTTCCATCTTTATATTAATGAGCACAAGATTATAAGATCCCTACCTCATCATCAAAGTTCACATTTACATAATTTAACTAAGTTGTAATCATATTAAATTCATTTAAATGATCAGAAACAGATCCACTTTCTGACATCTTGATATTAAATAAGTGCTTCATTAGAAATACCTTGTTGGAGGCTGAGAGTTTTTCATATAGTTTACCCAATGCGCTCATCAGACCCTCCATTGTATTTTCTTTTGAGATATTGAAATCCACCAACAAAGCGAGGCACAACCGTATTGTTCCAAGTTCCTTTCTTCAAGAATATCCCATTCTTCATCCTTCATAGCCACTGGATTTTTTTCTTTTCCTCCGAATGGTAGGAATAGATCCTTTTGATACAGATAGTACTCCATTTCATATTCCATAACTAGTAGTTTTGGCCATTAAATTTCTCGACCTTAAACTTTCATTCTTCCACCATTGTTCCCACTCGAACCAAAAACCCTTCTTTCCTGCAAGTTATATCTGCCAAATAGATCTTTGGCTCCAATACCAATTGTTAGATAAACGAGATCGCAGAGCAATAACAGTAAACAATATGCAAATATAAATCACATAAAACACATTAAAATAGAGACACCAATATAACATGGTTCACCCAAGATAGGCTATGTCCACACAAAAATTGTTAGTCCTTATTATTATACCATCCAACAAATGAAGCGATACAACCTACAACACATCTACTGCAACTTCCTCTTCACTCTTTCACAGTCTCTCTTACACAATCAGAGATATTTAAAATGCTACAATACACAGCCGTATTACAATGGCTTCCTTTTAAAGAGCAATTACCATGGGACAACACTATGGAACACACAATACCATGGGCCCGTAAATCACCGATTATTGACCAAGTCATGACTATGAAATTACAACATTTTACAACGCATTTTTTCCAAAATTTTCATGACAAGGGTGCTTCCCACAAACCCCCTCCATAGGGGGGATCCTGAAATGTAGTCTCCTCCCCTCCTTCCCCCCCGCTGGACCCCCCATGGAGACTATATTGAGGGGGAAATCCCCACTCCTAAATCCCCCCAAACCCCCCCATCATGGGGTGGGATCCAGACATGGCTGAAACACGACCTCTGAATAAGGAAGACCAGGATCCACCACCAAAACCATGTAAGCTTCCACCCAAAAAATTGCTTTGGTCATTAGTAGAAAATAATTTCTCACATATTAGTTCTAGTACAACATTTCCTAAGAAAAAGCCCCTTTCCCATATAATTTCTCCTATTTATCTTTACAAATTTACCTCCCAGGTGACTTGTCAATTCACCTTCCCACAATTATGACTCTTTTCCTTCTAAACTTTTGTCCTATCTTGATTACAAAATAAGTGGGAAAAATACAAAAATATAATAAAAATATTATATCATGAGGGTGGGGTTCCCTCTTGAGCTTGTATGAACGCATCCCAAAGGTTGTTTTCATAAGATATAATATTTAATTGTTGAGACTCCGATAACCTTAAGGATACTTCATGAAAGGACAAATCTTTAACCATAGCATTGATTCCTTTAGTTGTTGCATTATGTCTATTGGCCAAGTATTTCATTTTTAGAGTGGCTTTCCCAATACGTTTCTGCAAATTTTCTGGAGTGATGGTGTCTAAACTTCTAATAGCAACAATGTCTTCATATTTGATGGTCGTCAATTCGGTCAACTGCTACTCTTTTGGTACTCGGATTTCGAATGTGCTAGGAGAAGGTAAATGGCATTTTTCAAAGGCTCTAGCAATGCTCTAGTGAATGCCTTCACACTTGGAAATATAATATACCATTTTACTTTGCAATTTATTCTAAGATTTCTGGTAGTTTTCTAGGGTTACAAAATCCAACTTTAGTTCTATTGTATATCTTTTGGGAAAGTGAGGAGGAATTTCTTTATCTATATTTCTCCAAGAAGCAAGCCTCTTCATCTTGTTGTGAATTTCTCCAAGATTTTGTCTAGTGGCATTGGCTTCGTCAGATATTTGTTTGATCTTGGTCACCATTCCCTACACTTCAAATGTTTGTTCTTTGAGCAATTCTCCCGAGTGGAACAATTGCTCCTGAAGAGTGGAGGAACAGTCATAAAATGCAATTAAGTCCTGCTTTTGTTCCTGTGCAGTATTCAATTCAATCATCAATGACTTCTTCTCTTGCTTAAGCTCTAATATATGTGCTTGCAGATCTCCTTTATCAATGGTGAGAGATTCCACTTGTTGGTCCCATTGACTTTCTTTCTCTGGCAGCCTTTTCAATTGGGACTGTAGATCCACTTTCTCACCTTCTAATATTACCAATTGTACATTTAGTGAATCTATCTCCTCTTCTAATATTTGTACATTGTGCATGGATTCCTCCTTTTCCAATTCGAGAGCATCCCAAGGATGTCTTATCTCGATCCCTTCATTCCTAGATTGAACTAGATTTTCCTTCACTTTAGCCACTTTGGCCTTACTGCTTTCTACATTTTCTATCAATTTGTGTATGTTGTCCTCGTTGGCCAAGGATGCTGCAACATCAATATATGTTGTGAATTTTGGATCCTTATTAGTGCCTTCAACTACCAGAAATTCTTATATAGTGATGACGTCAGGTTGCGAGTCGATCTTGATCATATTCTTCTTCCTCTTCATGACGATCCTCCTTTTGGGATCATATATTATAGTTTATAATTTAGAAACATCATGTTGCTTGGATGGTGTGAACGAAGTAAGTCCCAACTCAACTAGAGGAATATGTTTTCCAGTGAGGGGAGCCTCAGTGTTATTGTCCATCCTAGTATCAATATCCATGTCTTGGATTCCATCACCTCCTTGTATATTTTGAGTTTCCACATCTTTCTTGAATGATTCTTCTTCTTCTTGCTTCTTTTGTACTTCTTCTTGCTAAGTAGATTCTTTTGTTGTTGTAGTAACTCAACTCTCTTCTCTTCTTGTTAGACTTCCATCTTTTCCAATTTCTCTTGTTCAACCTTTTTATATAATTCTTCTTCCCTTTCTTTTACTTTTCTCTCTTCTTCTTCCTTCTGTGCCAGTTCTTCTTATTGCAGTCTCTTGGTATTTTATGCCAAGATATCTTTTTTTACTACTTTCTTCCTTGAATATTCTTCCATGTCTCCTTGTGCCAATGCATCAGATGATTTACTAGAAATTGTATCTTTCCTTTTGTTAATATTTTTGTTTAGTTCTATAAGGTTTCATATGCATATATACACTTCTTCTTCTTGCAAGAACTGATCAGCATACTCATAATGAATTTTGAGCAATTGACAATGTAGAGCCACCTTATGGTGACTGCCATTCCTCACAAATATGTTTTCACCAAAATGGTATGAATTTAAATCTTTCACCAAATTTGGAGCATCCTTGACCTTATTGAATCTATAACCACCAACTGATAATGGGAGTGAAGGCCAATAAGCATTCTTATTTTCATGCTGGAAATGGACAATACCATTTATGAATGTCCGTCTTACAATTTCTTTAAAATAATATCATCATTAACATACTTTGGCAACAATAGTGGACCTTTCGATCCTCCATAAATACATAGGTAGGTACCTTCATGGGTTAAATAACACTCCTAAATGTGTAACCACTGTAAGGGCCTCCTTTGACATGCAGTTTGGTTCCTAATGAGAAATGAGCTTGTACAAAGGAACCAAGAATTCCTCGCAAATTTTCTAATAGTAGCTTGCATGTTTCTGGGTCCATAAAATATGATATGCTACATACATAATATTTTCACTGGGATTCCATCTACATCTGAGGGCTGGAAAGGGATGTAGGGTCACGATACAATCTATCAATTAGGAAGACATGTGGAATTCATACTTTTTCCCTTTGATTCCTTGATGTTCATCATCAATAGCCTAAACCATGTTATCATAAATGATATCTTCCCAGTTAAAAATAGTGCTATGCATCGTGATATGATATAGCAAAGCTACCCAATTGAGCCCGTAATTGGATGAGTTGGGCCTCCCATATAGACTACATAGGAGAGTAGCAACGATTTTAAAGGGAGTCTTCAAAAACTTAATCTCGTATTCCCCACTATTTTCTTGGCACAACTGTATCCCGGGAAATATCATTTTCTTTGCACACTCTACGTAGTCCATTTTGAGACCTTTGAGTCAATCATTTGTCAAAAATATTTTTGGGGTCAGGATCTGTAATGTCCCCATTCAAATAAGTGCATAGTAAGACAATCCCATCAATCCTACTAGTTTCCTAGGTTGGATGGGCACATGTGGGATGGTAATAAGGAAGCTAATAAATGATATTTAGACATTAGAAGGGTTCAAGCATTTAATAAATATGGTGAATAAATAAATTCAAGCGAAATTCTAGGTGGCAAGTGGTTTTGGAGACATATGGAGGTAGTGGGACCCACACTAGCTTGATTTCTCAATGACACATGGCAGCGCTCTCTTGCCAATTCGAATTCATGGGAAGGTGAACACTCTTGGGTGAGTTTGTAAGTCATAACACATGGCATTGAGCATCTTAGGTCGAAATGGGATGGAATAGTAACCTCCATGGGAGAGGAAGAGTCAAATTGGAGACTAGTGGACACTTGGGCTAGATTCCCTAGTTTTATGACAACAATAATGAAGCATCTATGACATTTATGAAAAAATTCAGACCTGAATTCTTACACCTGACCATTATGACATGTCAGCCCCAAAAATAGGCTCAAGGAAGGCACTCATGGAGTTGGGGGAATCTAAAGAGACTCAAATTTGAATTTGGGAGAAGATGGAAGGTTGGAACTAGGAGACAAGTGGCAAATGAGGAATATTTTCTAAATGGAAAATTATTGAATCTATTGAGAGGATTTTGACCCCTTGAAGGCTAATGTTGGTTATAAAATGTAGAAATCAAGTATGAGAATGGCTTTTGATGATTTGAGAAAAATTGCATTTGTGAAGAGAGAACTAGTGGATGACTAGTTTCTTGCCTTAGCCAATTTTGAGGGTGAAAGATTCCCATCCAAGTTGGTGTTTGGAGAGGCCTCTCAGGTCTTTCATGGTGCTTTAATAGATTTTTATTTGCAGGTAGAAGCTACAGGAAGTTTCATGGTTTTTTTAAGTGCAACACTTTCTCTCCACCATTTCCAATTTTGAAGGCATATTCAGGCTCCTTGAGGGATTGCACTTTGGGTGAGATCTTGCACTCATTGGGAGAGCTTCATATGATATTTTTCTAATTATAATAGCTTCATATCCTCTTTTATTCATATTCAGAAACTCTCAGGTCGAAATACCCATTGAATGTATGCAAAATTATTGATTAATGAGCAAACAATGTCCATTTCCCCAATGCTTTGATGTATGACACTCTAAGGTTGATTATTTCGAATGGATGGATGATTCTATGGTATATTTGTGATTCATATACTGCCATGGATATATTATACAAGTTTCATATACTGTAATTGAGCATTTGAAGCATTTTTACTCAGTTTGTTTGTATTGAGAGGTGAAATAGTGCCATTTCCCCAAGGGTCGAATTGGGGGTTTTTGCTGTTGAATGTGAGAGAGTTAGAACAGTAGTAAAAATTAATTAATGGTGCATATGATACATTAATCACATACTTAACACATTACATACCTATGTTCATAAATTCGTGGGATTTTGGAGGCATTTGGAAGGCCATTTGCAGTGTTACCCCGGGGGGATTTGATGCACAAATTACTAGTCAAAATCACATATATTGATCAGAATACAAATCAAGTTTGCAGTAGTATTTGGATGGCCATAAAACATCCCTGAACCTAATATTCAAGTCTAAATACCATCCATACACTCCTACAGAATATTTGGGAGCATTTGGGTTGATTTGGAGGTCAAAACAGTAAAACTAGTCAAAGGTCGAAATTGGGGAAAAAGTGGAAAAATTGGCATTTTAATAAAATTTTGAAAAAGGGTCATTACAAGTGGTATCAGAGCATGTTCTTGGCACTTGATGGTATTAACAAGAAGTCAAAATAATAATCCACCACCCTTTGAACCAGTAGTTGAAGAGGTTTTTGTTGAAGAAGAGGTAGTAGAAGAAGAGGAGTCTTTTGTTGAAACCATGGGTAGAGAGGAGGATGAAAAATTAAAACATAAGGAGGAACTTATTGCAACCTTAGATCCATGTTTCTCTAAAATTTCAGCAAACATGGATAGGATAGGTGACAAATTGTTATAAGGATTCGAATTGTTGATTAGCCAGCTTCAAAGCAAAGGGATGATAGAAGATAATAGTGGTTCACACTCAGGGGAAAAGATGAAAGGGAATGAGCATATTTTCTCAATTACAGGACCTCATAATAGACCTGATGAATTTCAAAGCACACAAAGGCATACTGCACCTAAATTTCTCACACCCAAAGAAGAGCCCAATCTTGATTTGGATTAAAGAAACTAGTAAATGATTGGAATGATTTGAATGAAGAGTGTAAAAGAGGTGTACCACTCAGTGACTACATTGATGCTATGCAAAAGATTAAAATGAAGGGAGACAATAGGAGTCCATTCCAAAACAAAGAATTAAATAGTGTTATTGGAAAAATGTCACTTCCTACTTTTGATGGTTCTTCTCAAAATTTTGCTAACACTTGGGTGCAAAAATTGGATGTATATTTTCAGCTGAATCCTATGTTGGAAGAGGATGCATTAAAAATGGCCATTTGCATTTGGAAGGAGATGCCAATGAATGGTGGTTTCATGGGCTGAAAACCTTGGGTCATAATCAGGTTAAAACATATGGAGAATTTGTTGACAGGGTACTAGAGAGATTTGAACAAAAAAATCCGGAATTGCCTTTCAAAGAACTAGCTCAATTGAAGCAAACTGGGTTCCCTACTGAATATATGTTGGACTTTCAAAAATTATCAATCAAGGTGGCTGATATATCTATGGGAAGATTAGTATTGCTGTTCACTGAAGGTTTGGCTAAACCCTTAAGAGGTTTGGTCAAATCCCACAAGCCAACTACATTAAAAGATGCAATGAGCTTGACTAGGGATCTCCAAAATGTGCTTCCTAGAATAAGATTTCCTCCTAAGCCTAGCTATAAATTTGAAAATAAACCTTGGAAAAGGGATGGATATGATAAGAAACCTTGGCAAAGAGAGTCATTTGAGAGGAATAAAAAGGAGGGACTAAACAGGGATGAACTTAGAAAAAATAAACTGTGCTTCACATGCTTCCAACCATGGACACCGGGGCACAATGTACCAAAGGAAAGGCTCAATACATAGAAGTATTTTATGATAATGAGGGGTATGATGGGGGCATGGATGAAGATGGACATATTTCAGATCAAGAAGAGGCATATGAGACATCAATAGAAGAGGAAAGACAAGAAGAAAATCATCCCTCACCGGACAAAGCAAGAATGGCAGTGCTTTCAGCAGTACCTCGCTATCATACTATCCGATGCAAAGGTGTGGGACAAGGACAAAGAACTTCAGTTTTGGTAGATGGAGGAGCCACTCATAACTTCATTGATGCAAAGATGGTAGATAAAAGAAAGATACCTATTGAACCATTTGATGGCTTCACAGTTGTCATTCCCGGTCACA
The DNA here is from genome assembly GCA_027924585.1 of Larix kaempferi. Classification (NCBI taxonomy): domain Eukaryota; kingdom Viridiplantae; phylum Streptophyta; class Pinopsida; order Pinales; family Pinaceae; genus Larix; species Larix kaempferi. Next base: position 6,442,446 of record BSBM01000833.1, on the reverse strand, counting down.
ACACAATGCAATGCAAAACATGGGTTCCAAAGCTGCAAGTCACCGTAGGTAACTATACTTTTGTTGATAGTTTTTATGTGGTTGATGTTGCTGATAATAATGTGGTTTTGGGAGTGCAATGGTTGTATTCAATAGGAGAGCATACAGTAAATTATCAAATTCCCGAAATGAAATTCCAAGATTCAAAAGGAGTACAAAGAGTTGTGAGAGGGAAACACACTTATCCAAATCAAATAGTGACTTGCAATAGTATGAGATCTATATTGAGGCATGGGGATATAGAATGGGCTACTGAATGTCATATTACAACTCCCAAGCCAACTATAAATATTGTCAAACACCCAAAGGAGATAGAGAGACTTTTGCAAAAATATGAAAAGGTTTTTAGAGACCTTCCACATGGTAGGCCACCGGATAGGGGGGTTGAGCACAGTATTATTTTGGAGGAGGGTACTTCACCCATTCAGATACCACCTTATAGACATCCTAAAAAGTTCAGAGATGAGATTGAAAAAGCTATCCAAAAACTTCTAGAGTTGGGACTCATTAGACCAAGCTCTAGCCCCTATGCTTCTTCAGTAGTGCTAGTGAAGAAAAAAGATGGAACATTGAGAATGTGCATAGATTTTAGAGCCTTGAACAAAAAGACTATCAATAATAGGTATCCTATTCCTAGGATTGATGAGCTCATGGATGAGCTGCATGGGGACAAATACTTCTCAAAAATTGACCATAGATCAGGGTATCACCAAATTCGAATGAAAGATGAAAATGTGCAAAAGACCGCTTTTCGATGTCATTTTGGCCACTTTGAATTTCTTGTCATGCCTTTTGGGTTAGCTAATGCTCCAGCCACCTTTCAAGCATGTATGAATAGGATATTTTGAAAGCAACTAAGAAGGTTTGTTTTGGTTTTCTTTGATGATATTCTCATTTACAGTAAAACATGGGAAGAGCATTTGCAACAGTTAGAGATTGTGTTGAAAATCTTGCAAGAAGAGTCCTTATTTGCTAAATTATCAAAATGTGAATTTGGGATAAAAGAACTACTGTATCTTGGGAACATTATTGGGAAAGAAGGAGTGAAGGTACACATGGAAAAAATCAGGGCTATCTTGGAATGGCCATCACCAAAAAATATTACCGAATTGAGAGGCTTTATTGGCATATGCACCTACTACAGAAAATTTGTGAAAGGGTTCTCCAAGTTGACTTCTCCACTCACTGATTTGACTAAGAAGGATGCTTTCAAGTGAGATGAAGAGGCTGAAAAGGACTTCCAAAAAACGAAAGAGGTAATGAGTAGTTGTCCCATACTTGCACTTCCTGATTTTACTAAACCTTTTGTTGTGGAATGTGATGCTTCAGGTGGAGGAACAGGGGCTATCCTAAAGCAAGGCCAACACCCCATAGCCTTTGAGAGCAGAAAGTTGCAGCCTCATGAAAAACTTTACTCCATCTATGATAAAGAAATGCTGGCCATTATGCATGCATTGGCCAAATTCAGACAATACTTGGTGGGCAACAAGTTTGTGGTGAAAACTGACCACAATAGTCTAAGACACTTTCTCACCCAAAAAGATCTAAATGAAAGGAAACAAAAGTGGGTAAGCAAGATTCAAGATTCAAGCTTATGATTTTGATATTGAATATGTCAAAGGAAAGAATAATATAGTGGTAGATGCTTTGTCAAGAAGGCCTTCTTTTTCTCTCATGGATATTGCCAAGGATTGGAAAAACATGCTACTAGCTGAATATGCCAAAGACAAATTTGCTTGTGATGTGTTGGATGGAATCAAAGGGGATGATAATTATAGGATTTTGAATGGGCTAATATATTATAAGGGAAGAATTTATTTAGTTCATAACTCCAAGCTCAACTACCGAATTTTGCAAGAAGCACATGATTCCCCACTAGCGGGCCATCCGGGGATCTTCAAAACTTATAGACAGTTGAGGCAAAGATTTTTTTGGAAGGAGCTGAAGGAAGATGTTCAAAAGTATGTGAATGAATGTAAAGCATGTCAACAAAACAAATAAGAACTTACATGTCCAACCGGCCTATTACAACCATTTCCCATTCTGGAGCAAAAGTGGGACAGTATTTCCATGGATTTCATCACCGGATTGCCTAAATCCTTGGGTAAGGATTGCATCTATGTGGTAGTTGATAGGTTGAAAAAATTTGCTCATTTATTTGCTGTTACATCATCTTTTAGTGCTGCACAAGTGGCTGATATTTTTTTCAAAGAAATCTTCAAATTGCATGGGCTCCCCAAGACCATTGTCAGTGATAGAGATAGTAGATTCATGGGTGCTTTTTGGAAATAAATTTTTAGATTGGTAGGCACTCAATTGACTCCAAGTACCAGCTATCATCCACAAACTAATGGACAAACAGATAGGGTAAACCAATGGTTGGAAGGATACCTAAGAAACTATGTGGGAGGGCAACAAAAAGCATGGGAAAAATGGCTACACTTGGGTGAGTTTTGCTACAACACCACTTATCATATGTCAATAGGAATGTCTCATTTCAAAGCATTATATAGTTATGATGCACTTACATTTGCTGACATTATATTTGGTGATAGTAGAGCTCCAAAGGCTAAATATTGGGTGGAAGAGAGCCAAGGAATTTTAAAGCTCTTGAAAAAAAATTTACAGGTTGCTCAAAATCAGCAAAAACAATATGCTGATAGAAATAGAGAAGAAAGAACCTTTCAAGTGAATGATTTAGTATATTTAAGGTTTCATCCCTATAAACAAACATCTCTCAAAAAGAATGGAACAGAAAAATTAAAACCAAGGTACTATGGGCCATACAAGGTAGTGCGGAAGGTTGGAGAAGTAGCATATGAACTAGAACTTCCGGAAGGGAGTAAAATCCACAATGTATTTCATGTTTCTTGTCTTAAGAAATCTCTTGGTCAGCAAATCATCACTTCAGAAATACTTCCTCCATTGGATGATGATCCAGGAGGATCTAAGAAGGAAAAATTTTGAAGTCCTCCAATCTCAGCAAAACTAGCACTATATCGAAGGGCTCGTCGAGACGATTCCAACGGCGTTCGTTTCACCTCAAACGGACTCCGTATGAGAAAGTTATCGCGTTCTGTTCCATAAGGTCAACAGGCAAATTTGGCAAAAAGAGGTGCCACGTGGCACCACTGACAAGGTGACACGTGGCATCCATACTGTACAAACATGATGATGTGGCACCACTCAGAGGATGACACATGGCATCCATACAGTACAGACCAATCACAAGGTGACATGTGGCATGATGACATGGCATGCTAAATGGCATGATGATGCGGTATGATGACATGGCATGATAATGTGTCATGATGATGTGGCATTCTGACATGGCATGATGATGTGGCATGATGACATGGCATGCTGATGTGGCATGATGACATGGCATGATGATGTGGCATGGTGACATGGCATGATGAAGTGGCATGATGACTAGCATGCATGCATTTGTGCTTGAAATGAGTTTTAGGAAATTCATGCATTTACTCATGAGAAATTGTAAAATGATTAATATTTGAAGTGAGTGGAAAAATTACTCACATATTACTCATTTATTTTATTCCTTGAGTTGTTATGAAGTTAATGCATGGTTGTAACCAAAAACAAACATGCCATATTTGTAAAGAAGTTGTAACAAGTTGGTTTATGGTTGAAAAAAAACCAACATGCTATTTAAAAGAAGGATTTTGGTATGTAATGGATTATTGTTGGATTTTGTAAATGTCATTATGGGGAAGTAACTAAATGTGAAAACCCATGGACATGTGGGCATGAACCATATTTTTGGTTTATGTTCTTAAAAGCCCAACCACATGGAAACCAACTTAGGGAAGTTGTAACCAAGGCCAAGATAGGCAAATTAGTTGCAACCAAAGGAATCCATGAGAGTCATGTGAAGAAGGGAAAGCCAACCTATATAAACCCATTCATTTGCCATTTCCCACTCATGCTTTGGAGTAGAGACTTTGTAGCTAAAGGAGAGAAGGGAGATTGTGTAGCTCTGCAGGAGGAAGGTACGAGTGTTTATACTCGTTTTACACCGTCTTCAGGCTTCGGAGTTGCTGGAAGCAGTCTTGTTGTGTTTTGGGAAGCGGTTCTCTTCCTAGCCATTGTCGCCAAGGTATCATTGTATCATTGCCATGTATTTTTCCTTTATGCTGAGATTATAGATCGGCCCTCCTATTGAGAAGCAGGCCCGGAGACGTAGTCTATCCTGGACGAACTCCGTTATCAACTTGTTGTCTTTATGTGTGTATTGTCTATGATGTTTGGTTCTCTTCTTATGGATTTGTGAGCTTCATTCATGCTCTTTATGCAATTCATGTTAACGTCATAGAGTAGCAAAGATCTTGTTTTCGGATCATGTGGTATCAGAGCGAGGTTTATTTGACGTTGGATTGTGAGTGTGGATGCTCACGAGGGCTAAACTGCAAGCTGGTGAGGGTACATTAGAGCCTTACAATTCCGAGATCGGACGTGCACACCGAAGGAGGAAGATGGATGCTAATGATGCCCGCATCGAGATGGAGGCAAACTTTCACAAGGTCTTCTATATGATGGCCGACAAGGTAGACAAGTTGTTTGCAGACTATGAAGAACGCATGGAAAAAGAAAGAAAAGGCAGTGAAGTAAAGAAGGAAGACAAAGAAGTGAAGGACGAAGGCAACGCTTCAGTTAACCAAGGGGAAGGTGGCGAAGAGCCTCCTGAGCCTCCCTCTTCACCTTCAGCTTCAAGCACAAGTTCAAGTGCTTCTTCCTCATCTCATTCTCAGCATTCCAAGGTTCCTCACAAAGAGCCTCAAAAGAAGCCCTTATTGAAGCTCGATGTGAAGTTTGATTTGCCCATGTTCAATGGGGAAGCGAATGCAGAGAAGTTAAACAATTGGATAAGGCAAATTGAGGTCTATTGCCGAGTCCAGTAGATCGAAGAAGAAGATGTGAAGATTCAGTTGGCTTCACTTCGGCTGACAGGCACTGCACTTGTATGGTGGGAAAGCAAGCTTCAGCAAGGTAGCAAACAAATGGGTAATCTTCTCTCATCGTGGTCTGCTTTTATTTCTGCTTTACGTAAGCAATTTTATCCATTGGGTTATGTTCAGAAGGCAATGATGGATTGGCAAAGTTTTAGACAAGGCAAGGGTCAGAGTGTTCAAAGTTTTACTGAAGAATTTAGAAAGAAAGCTTTAGAATTGAATATTGCTTTAGATTCTCCTGACACTCTTTTGAAGTACATTGGTACTCTTCATCATTATCTACGCCATACTTTGCTATTGTTGAATCCTACTAGTGTGGATGAAGCAAGTGTTCAGGCTACTCATCTTGAGAACAGGGGGAATCATTTGCAAGAAGACCATCAGAAGAAGCCTTTCAAGCACAACAACAACCACAAGATCAAGGAAAAAGACAAGGGCAAGAAGACAGCTACTGCCAAGAAGGAAGGAGGAAAGCTCCATTGCAACCATTGTGACACTGATGGGCATGATGAAGAAAGTTGTTGGAAGTTGCATCCTGAACAAAGGCCAAAGCATTATGGAGGCAAAAAGAAGAAAAAGACCGTGGCAACAGCGCAACAAGATTTGGGTTCCGACTCAGGTGATGAAACCAGGATTACAGCCGTGGGAATGCAAGGTAACAAAACTCCTCATACTGGTTCAAGTTCTACTCATGTTTCTAAAGAAAACGATAAAAGAAGAAGTGAGTTGTTTCACATCAGAGTTGTGTCTAAGCATACAAAGATTGAAACATTATTTGATCCGGGTTCTCAAGTAAATTTGATCTCAGAATCAGTTGTTAAGAAGTTGGGCATACAGACTAAACCTCACCCCAAGCCTTATCCTCTTGGATGGGTATGTGATAATGCTAAGCTACAGGTGACTAAGCAATGCAGGTTAAGGTTTGCAATTGCTTCAAAGTTGATCGATGAGGTGGAATTAGATGTTGTTCCTCTTGACATCTGCGGTATCGTATTGGGAAGCCCATACTTGTATGATCGACAAGCAGTATTCTTTCGTCATGAGAACAAGTACCATCTCACCAAAAATGGGGTGGAGTACATTGTGAGAGCTCACAGTATGAAGGCTAACACCACTCTTGTTAGTGCAGGACAGATGAAGAGACTCATAAACACTAATAAGAGATACATGCTCATGGTTGTGAGAGCAAAAGATGCCGAAGCATCCGATGCTTTCAAAGGTTGTGATCCTTCTCATAAGAAGGCTATGATTGATATTGTGGCTAACTATGATGAAATATTTCAGGAACCTACAGGTTTGCCTCCCAAAAGGGAGATTCAACATGATATTCATCTCCAGCAGGATGCCCCTCTTCCTAATGTGGGCATGTACAGGTTGTCCGCAGTTATCAAGTACAAGAAGGGTACTAGTAATAAAGTGGCAGATATGCTTTCTAGACCTTCTATTGTTGCATCTATTGTCTTGAAAAATGCTTCTTTATCCCATGAAAGTTATATTGAGCAGTATGCTACTGATGATGATTTCAAGGAGATTTATGAGAAGCTAACCAATGGCCCACAGGTGGAAGACTACTATTTGCAGGGAAAGTTGCTCTATCATTTGGGCAAGTTATGTGTTCCTATTAGTGAAAGAGTCCATGTAATACGAGAAGCTCATACTTCTCTTGTATCAGGGCATTTTGGGGTAGGTAGGACTTTGGCTCATTTGCAAAGACTTGTGTATTGGCCTCGCATGAAAGACATTGTAACAAAATATGTAAAGGGGTGTGTGATGTGCTCTACTTGTAAGCCCACTAATAGAAAATTGGGGCTGTACTCACCACTTCCTATTCCTTCCCATCCTTGGGAAAGCATTTCCATGGATTTTGTGGGGGGTTTGCCTATGTCTAGGAGGGGTCATGACTACTTGTATGTGGTCGTGGATAGGTTTAGCAAGATGTGTATTCTTATGCCATGTAAAAAGCAGGTCACTGCAGAGCAGGCTACTTCTCTTTTCTTTCAGCATGTATGGGTTCACTTTGGACTTCCTACGTCCATTATCTCGGATCTGAACTCCCGATTCCTTGGAGAATTTTGGACAAAGTTATGGTGTATGATGGACACCAAGCTGAAGAGGAGCACCGCTTTCCATCCACAGACTGACGGACAGACAGAGGTAGTCAACAGGACAGTTGTCCATTTGCTTCGGGGCTATTGCAACAAGCATCTTAAGTTATGGGATGAACAGATCCAGTATGTGCAGCATGCCTACAACAGGGCTATGCATTCTTCCACTCAGAGCTCGCCATTTGAGACATGCTTTGGGTACTTGCCAAAGACTCCATTGGACTTGACTTATGGGAGAGAGGTTGATTCAAGCGCTTCCAAGGATGAAGACAAAGCCCGTAGGTTCATTCAGAGAGTTCAACAGGTACATCAAGCAGTGCAAGAGCATTTAGAGAAGAGTCAAGCCCAGTACAAGGCTCGCCATGACAAGCATAGAGTTGATCATCAATTTCAGGTGGGAGATCAAGTGTGGCTTCACATTAGCAAGGAGAGGATGAAAGGAGAAGGCAAGAAGATCAAGCCCATTAGATATGGTCCCTTCACCATCTTGGAGAAGATTGGGACAAATGCTTTTTGCTTAGAGCTACCACCATACATGCAGATCTACTCAGTGGTGAATGTGGAGAACTTGAAACTCTATGAGCCTCCCATGATCATGGATGAAAGGGAGAATGTCTCATTGCCATCAGTTGATGAATTTGCTCCTGAGTACATGGATGAGCTAAAGGAAGATGTCATCTTGGAAAGAAGGACAAGGACTTCTCGCAGAGGTGATGTTGATTATCTTTGAGTGGGCATCAGAGGCACTCATCCAAGCAAAGCCAAGTGGATTGAGAAGGAGAAAGTGAGGGAGCGATTCCCTCACCTATCTGTTGATTAGTAAAGGCTTTTGGAGGCCAAAAGCTTCTCAGTGGGGAGGAATGATCCAGGAGGATCTAAGAAGGCAAAATTTTGAAGTCCTCCAATCTCAGCAAAACTAGCACTATATCGAAGGGCTCGTCGAGACGATTCCAACGGCGTTCGTTTCACCTCAAACGGACTCCGTATGAGAAAGTTATCGCGTTCTGTTCCATAAGGTCAACAGGCAAATTTGGCAAAAAGAGGTGCCACGTGGCACCACTGACAAGGTGACACGTGGCATCCGTACTGTACAAACATGATGATGTGGCACCACTCAGAGGATGACACATGGCATCCATACAGTACAGACCAATCACAAGGTGACATGTGGCATGATGACATGGCATGCTAAATGGCATGATGATGCGGTATGATGACATGGCATGATAATGTGTCATGATGATGTGGCATTCTGACATGGCATGATGATGTGGCATGATGACATGGCATGCTGATGTGGCATGATGACATGGCATGATGATGTGGCATGGTGACATGGCATGATGAAGTGGCATGATGACTAGCATGCATGCATTTGTGCTTGAAATGAGTTTTAGGAAATTCATGCATTTACTCATGAGAAATTGTAAAATGATTAATATTTGAAGTGAGTGGAAAAATTACTCACATATTACTCATTTATTTTATTCCTTGAGTTGTTATGAAGTTAATGCATGGTTGTAACCAAAAACAAACATGCCATATTTGTAAAGAAGTTGTAACAAGTTGGTTTATGGTTGAAAAAAAACCAACATGCTATTTAAAAGAAGGATTTTGGTATGTAATGGATTATTGTTGGATTTTGTAAATGTCATTATGGAGAAGTAACTAAATGTGAAAACCCATGGACATGTGGGCATGAACCATATTTTTGGTTTATGTTCTTAAAAGCCCAACCACATGGAAACCAACTTAGGGAAGTTGTAACCAAGGCCAAGATAGGAAAATTAGTTGCAACCAAAGGAATCCATGAGAGTCATGTGAAGAAGGGAAAGCCAACCTATATAAACCCATTCATTTGCCATTTCCCACTCATGCTTTGGAGTAGAGACTTTGTAGCTAAAGGAGAGAAGGGAGATTGTGTAGCTCTGCAGGAGGAAGGTACGAGTGTTTATACTCGTTTTACACCGTCTTCAGGCTTCGGAGTTGCTGGAAGCAGTCTTGTTGTGTTTTGGGAAGCGGTTCTCTTCCTAGCCATTGTCGCCAAGGTATCATTGTATCATTGCCATGTATTTTTCCTTTATGCTGGGATTATAGATCGGCCCTCCTATTGAGAAGCAGGCCCGGAGACGTAGTCCATCCTGGACGAACTCCGTTATCAACTTGTTGTCTTTATGTGTGTATTGTCTATGATGTTTGGTTCTCTTCTTATGGATTTGTGAGCTTCATTCATGCTCTTTATGCAATTCATGTTAACGTCATAGAGTAGCAAAGATCTTGTTTTCGGATCAGATGGTGAAGGTCAGCTCACACTTGTTCCGGAAAAGATTTTGAAGACACGGGAAAGAAGGTTGAGGAGTAGAATCATCAAAGAATATTTAGTGCAATGGAAGGACTTACCAAATGAAGATGCCACATGGGAAAAGGAGAATATTTTGCAGCATCCAAATTTGAAATTGCTCGAGGACAAGCATTCTTGGGTGGGGAGGACTGTAATGTCCCCATTCAAATAAGTGCATAGTAAGACAATCCCATCAATCCTACTAGTTTCCTAGGTTGGATGGGCACATGTGGGATGGTAATAAGGAAACTAATAAATCATATTTAGACATTAGAAGGGTTCAATCATTTAATAAATATGGTGAATAAATAAATTCAAGAGAAATTCTAGGTGGCAAGTGGTTTTGGAGACATATGGAGGTGGTGGGACCCACACTAGCTTGATTTCTCAATGACACATGGCATCTCTCTCTTGCCAATTCGAATTCATGGGAATGTGAACACTCTTGCGTGATTTGGTAAGTCATAACACATGGCATTGAGCATATTAGGTCGAAATGGGATGGAATATCAACCTCCATGGGAGAGGAAGAGTCAAATTGGAGACTAGTGGACACTTGGGCTAGATTCCCTAGTTTTATGACAACAATAATGAAGCATCTATGACATTTATGACGAAATTCAGACCTAACTTCTTACACCTGACCATTATGACATGTCAGCCCCAAAAATAGGCTCAAGGAAGGCGCTCATGGAGTTGGGGGAATCTAAAGAGACTCAAATTCAAATTTGGGAGAAGATGGAAGGTTGGAACTAGGACACAAGTGGCAAATGAGGAATATTTTCTAAATGGAAAATTATTGAATCTATTGAGAGGATTTCGACCCCTTGAAGGCTAATGTTGGTTATAAAATGTAGAAATCAAGTATGAGAATGGATTTTGATGATTTGAGAAAAATTGCATTTTTGATGATTTGAGAAAAATTGCATTTGTGAAGAGAGAACTAGTGGATGACTAGTTTCTTGCCTTAGCCAATTTCGAGGGTGAAAGATTCCCATCCAAGTTGGTGTTTGGATAGGCCACTCAGGTCTTTCATGGTGCTTTAATGGAGTTTTATTTGAAGGTAGCTACTACAGGAAGTTTCATGGTTTGGTTTAGTGCAACACTTTCTCTCCACCATTTCCAATTTTGAAGGCATATTCGGGCTCCTTGAGGGAGTGCGCTTTGGGTGAGATCTTGCACTCATTGGGAGAGATTCATATGATATTTTCTGATTATAATAGCTTCATATCATCTGTTCTTCATATTCAGAAACTATCAGGTCGAAATACCCATTGAATGTATGCACAATTATTGATTAATGAGCAAACAATGTCCATTTCCCCAATGCTTTGATGTATGACACTCTAAGGTTGATTATTTCGAATGGATGGATGATTCTCTGATATATTTGTGATTCATATACTACCATGGATATATTATACAAGTTTCATATACTGTACTTTAGGATTTGAAGCATTTTTACTCAGTTTGTTTGTATTGAGAGGTGAAATAGTGCCATTTCCCCAAGGGTCGAATTGGGGGTTTTTGCTATTGAATGTGGGAGAGTTAGAACAGTATTAAAAATCAATTAATGGTGCATATGAGACATTAATCACATACTTAACACATTACATACCTCTGTTCATAAATTTGTGGGAGTTTGGAGGCATTTGGAAGGCCATTTGCAGTGTTACCCCGGGGGGATTTGATGCACAAATTACTAGTCAAAATCACATATATTGATCGGAATACAAATCAAGTTTGCAGTAGTATTTGGAGGGACATAAAACATCCCTGAACCTAATATTCAAGTCTAAATACCATTCATACACTCCTACAAAATATTTGGGAGCATTTGGGTTGATTTGGAGGTCAAAACAGTAAAACTAGTCAAAGGTCGAAATTGGGGAAAAAGTGGAAAAATTAGCATTTTAATAAAATTTTGAAAAAGGGTCATTACAGGATCTTGTAAGATTTTCCTATATGTGCTGGATGAAATGAGGTGAAACCCTCTATTGTGGCACTTGCAATGATATGAGATTTAATGTCGATGTAAGGAAGGATCCAACCTATCATCTCAACACATGGCAACAAATCAAGTTGGGCTGCAACTTTGTGGATACCTGATTTCTTGAAATTTTGTATATTAGGTCTTCCGCAATTATTGATTCAGGTACATTCTGATCTCTGATTAGAGGGTATATTTTACCCCATTTGAATTCACGGGTCACACTTGTAATAGGTTGATTATCGTCAAATTGAATCTCTAAAGACATCTCATGAACTGCTTCATCATCGAAAGCTATATCCAATACATCTTTGGAAGACCATTTTGGACCTCTTTTCGGCATCTTTATATCCTGTAAAATAGAAGATATATCATCATGTTGCATAAAATTGATGAAAGCTGTGAACAAGATAAAAATTTGAGCAAACAAGAAATAGATTCAAATTTATTGAATGAACAAATGATTCTAAGGGCATAAACGTATAGTTTTTCATTAATGCAAAGAACACCCAATTCCTTTCATAAGAAACAACAAATGTGAATCCATAACTTAGTAATGAAAAATTCGATGGTTAGGAACGCGTTAAGAGAGTTGGGGATAATCTGCGTATTATGATTTTTAGGGTTTAATGGGTCTCGAGAAATATTTCAAAATAAGGTTGTTGTGACAACATGCACTAGTAGATTTGAACCCAAAATCCGAAGAGCAAATCCGACGACCTCCGACGAAATGGACTGTGTCGTCGGATTTTTATTTCAAATTTACTTTTTTTGTTTTTTTTTTTATAAATTTTGAAAGGCCCCTGTTGGATATCCGACGTAATTTTGAATATCCGACAAAGCTCGTAGGATATCCTACGGCTCTGTGAATATTCGATGCCTGTTTGGGTATCCAACGGTTTGGATGTTGGATAACCGACGACATTTTCGAACTCGAGGAAGTCGGATATATGATAGATTTTTCCCAACGGTAACTAGATTATTGTCGTCGGATATCCGACGTAGGTTTGACTTTTTGACTTTTAAAATTTATAAATATCTAACCATTCCGACATGTTTGCTATACCAACAACAGTTTGCGGATGTGCTTTTTTGTTCAGCGAACTGTTTTTCATTGTTTTTGTTATTCAAGTGAGCAAAGTACTGTGGAGCTTCATTTTCTAAGATCGATAATATTTATTTAAGCTCTTTACGAGAAAATGTCAACTACGAATATTCATGATCCAGATGAACAAAATCGACAATTGCTTGCTATATTGTGGGAAGGAGTTGAAAGAAGGGGTGATGGTAAATGCTATTGTCCATGTAATCAATGCAGGGGCTTTAAGAGGAGAAGAATTTTGATCACAACAGCCACAAAACATTGTAGGGAGCATGGGCATGCTGGGGGGGGACATGAATACCATCCATTTGTAAGTTTTGCATTATATATTTTTATTTATTTTGATTGCTTTTGTAAATTTATGTATTATTATAATATTTCTTATTTTTGACAAACAGTTCAATTGTTCGTTGTTCTTTTCATCCCAACAGTACAAAATTTGTTAAATTTTTAAATTTGTGTTTGAATTTCTTATATTAACTTTTATGTATTGATTGTTTCATGTATTTATAAAGGAAAGACATCCTACGGAATATCGTCCGGATCAGCAAGTGCTTCCAGAACAAGTACCGGAGGAACATGGAGCTATGAATATTAATGGAGAACAGGTTAATGATCACATTGAAGAAGATGATGATATTGATAACATAATTGAAGATGATGTTACAAATACTTTGATCCATGATTCATTTAATGTTGGAATGGATGATGATGATGATCATGAAAATGATGAACATTTTGATGATATTCATGATACACCTCTTCTTGACAAGGCATACGAACCCCTTTATGACGGCTCCAAGACAAATCTTCTCTCTGCTATATTGTTGGTAATGAACTTGAAGGTTATGAATGGTCTTTCAAACATATCAGTCACATGGATGTTAAGGTATGTAATATATTCCATCACAAAATATATATGATTGTCATGTATTTTATTGTTAATTCATATATAAGTGAAATTGCTACGGATGAAATTTGTTTCATTAATATTATTTCTATATTATATTAACTAGATTTTTATTTTAATTTGTTGTAGCATGATAGGTGAATATTTGTTACCACCGTCAAATATTTTACCTCACACATATCGAGATTTATCTGCCATCATGAAAGAAATTGGAATGCAATATGAAGCAATTCATGCATGCCTCGATGATCATGTTCTTTATTACAACCAGCATGAATTTGTAATAGAATGTCCTGAATGTCATATCAGTAGATATCGCACAGATCAAGTAACTAAAAAGGTGCCTCGCAAGGTTCTACGTTATATTACCATTATTCCTCGTTTGCAACTACTGTTCAGGTGCAAAAACATAGCGCAGTTTATGGATTACCATGCACGGAACAGAATTCAAGACGACATTATTCGGATGCCTGCAGATGGGTCTGCATTTAGAGATATGGAGGAAAAATGGCCTCACTTTAAAGACGAACCTCGTAATCTTAGGATTCCTTTGGCAACAGATGGTGTCAATCTTTTTGCAGAGATGAGATCTGTTTACTCGATGTGGCCTATTTTTGTTATCAACAACAACATTCCTCCATGGTCGACAATAAAGAGGGAGCACACAGTGTTGTCGATGATTATTCTAGGTACGAACACTGCAGTTTTTTTTCTATTGTAGTGGTATATTCTCATTTGTCATTTTTTGTCTCATAATGTTATATATATATTTAAAGTTTTTCTATTGTGAAATATGGTTTATATATCTAAATGGTACGTCTCATAATTAGAATATTTATTTTATATGTTCAAATCAATCAGGTAAGTACCAAGTCAAAGATATGAATGTATATATCGAACCTCTTATTGACGAGCTACTGAAGTTATGGAATGGCATCACTATGTATGACTTATCTAGACCAATACGACAACGGCAATTCCAATTCCATGCAATGCTTGTATGGACAATACATGATGCCCCATGGTTAACCCATTTATGTGGTATGTAATTATAAGTTCCACTTTAGTTGCATTTAATTTTACAAACTACTAGTTAATATAATACGCATGCATGTTTTTCTAAATAAATATCCAATCATTTTTATATAATTATAATAGACAATATTGATATTCCATCTTTTTATTTAGGTCTTCAGACAAAGGGGAAATTTGCATGTCCAGTTTGTGGTCCTAAGATCAAATCTCGTCCTTCAAAAAGCTTAGGAAAGGAGGTGTTTGATGAGTATAGGCACTTCCTCTCCAAGAATCACAGGTATCGAACTACCAAAAAACATCTTTTCAATGGCAAGCAAGAGACTGCATTAAAACCAAAGAGAATGACACCTCAGCTATGGAAGTTGCAATATAATATAAATCGTCAAGGTACATATAATCAATCATTGTATATATAAGATGATATTGTATTTTATTATATTGTGTGCTGTTTACTATAATTGACATTGATTTAACATTTAATTTCATCATTGTTGTTCATGTGATCATCATGAAGGCATTAATGGGCTTCCACGAGGAATGAAAACTTATCCTAGAAAATTTAGTAGGTTGCCCTACTATGATCACCTACAAATTGCTCATCTATTTGATACAATGCATATCGGAAAGAATGTGACTGAAACATTATGGCGAATATTGGATGGAAGGAGTGACAAAGAAAAAATTGTCAAAATTTGCAAAGACATTCAAGATAACAACCATGCAATGAAAGACGTCATTCAATTTCATAGCAACGGAGAGAAAATTATTATAAACTCACTTCCATGGATGTTAACAAACCAGCAAAGTAATGTTGTAAAAAAAGTCATTCGAAAAATTAAATTTCCCACCGGATTTTGTGCGAACATGAAGAATATCATAACAAAGAAAGGTGATTTCGTGGGGGTGAAAACGCACGATTGGCATGTCTTCATGAAGGTAATAATTAATATGGTATGCATTTAATAATTATTTTTTTTTCTTTTTCTAGTACTCTTATTCAATATACTGAAACTATTTGTATATTATTGTTATAGTATGTTGTACCTCTCTCTGTCCCGGACAACTTCGACAACAATGTCAAGCAAATAATATATAGTCTCGGGAAATACATGATTTAAGTGGTGATTTTTCCATGTGCTTACTGTTTGTTTAATTCAACATAGAACTTATTATTAATTTGATTTTCATTATCTACTTCATGTTACGTAATATAATGACTTTTTTTCTTTAATCTCTTGATTGGGTTGTCATGTCACTTGTAGATGGTTGTCATCTAAAGAATTCCATAAAGAATACATAAAGTATTGGAGGAGAGAAATTCCTCGTCTCATGTGTGAAATGCAGAAGCATCTACCTTCAGCATTTTTCAATGCACAAGAACACTACCTCATACACCAAGTTGAGGAGATTGAATTGTGTGGACCTGCGCACTCAAGGTCCATGTGGATGGTTGAGAGGCACTTGAAATTTATGAAGGGTTTGGTCAGACAACGAGCATATGCTAAGGGTTCTATGATGGAAGGATATATGGTATACCAAAACATGATGTACATTAGTGAATATCTTCCTATATTGGCGTCAAAGCTCAATTTACTTCGCATTTGTGATCCAGACTCCAAAAACGATTTCGAAGGGGAGTACCCGAAGGGGAAAAGTAGATCAAGAAAGGTGAAAGGTAATATAACACATTTCACTGGCGATTTTTATGTTTATATATCATACATATATATTCTATTTTTTTATTTAGTATTTTGCATCATTTTATACTGTAATTATAGATTTTTTTAAGTGACTAATATACATTTTCATTGAATTTTAATTTTATTGTCATCAAACAGTTGGTCGAGAGTGGGATGCGATTCATTTATACATCGCAAACAATCTTGACTGGGTGAAGGTATGGATCGAAAAACGTGAACAATCTGGTCATGGAATATCATAGGAAGGTGTGGCTTCATTGGTTAAAGTTGCACATCACAATGGAGACACCAATCTAACACAAAAGGAAATCGATTTAGCAAGAGGTTTAAAAGATAAGTAGGTAAGCATATTAATCAACGACGCTATTTTTTTTTATTTATAAATACTGTCGTTGTACGTCACGCTTGTTATTTTCCTTTTATGGCATTATAATAAACATGCACTACTTTATCATAAATATGGTGTCATTATGTAATATTTTCCTGTATGGCTTGTTGTACTAGGTAAAACACCATAAGGCTATGTGGTACAATGGATGTATATATCGCATCAAAAAGTTGGATGAAACAAAGAAAACATCTGATTGTGGGATATCTGCAGTCTTTGAGGTGACCAATGTTTCTTCTAGAAGTGACAGACATCCAGAACTATCTGAAAATCGATACTATGGGTATCTGGAAGACATTCTTCAGTGTGACTTTAACTCCTTCAAGGTATTTCTGTTCGTTGTCAAATGGTACAGGTGTCGATTGAATCAACATGATCCCGATAGAACAATTATTGAACATGATAATGGTTTTACCATGGTAAATACAAGGTTGTTTGAGCCAAGAATAGAGCCCTATGTTCTTCCAACCCAATGTGAACAGGTATTTTACTCTGAGGTTCCAGGTAGAGCGGGTTGGTCATTTGTTGTAAGACACGATCCAAGGGGAAGGCCGGTAAAGTATAACGTAGATGAAGGCCGTAATGAAGACGTTCTCGAAGAAGAAGATGATGTTGAAGATGATCATGATCAACATGAGTACTTAGATGATATTCTTGTTCCAGAAGAAGATTTCGAAGAACTTCTTGAATCGGATCATGACATATATTTAGACAATGTCCATGAAGATGATATCGACGATGACATGATGATTGACGTAACTGACATCGATGACGATGATGATATAGCCAATCCTTACAATGTTGAATCTGGATCATCGGATGATAGTATAGACGATCAATACTCAGATGAAGAAGATGATGAAGACCATTGAAGTCTATGATCAGGTATGCATTACTAATAATAAATTATTAATTGTTTCTTAGCTAATTTCCATTTTCCTGTATGTTAAAATTAGAAACGTTTCTTGTTACTTAGTATGAATGAGAAAAGACATTTAATTTTTTTGTACATAGATTTTTTTTTCGGGCTATATTGGGGAATTGAGAGTGATGAGAGGGGGGGCAGGGGCCATAAGAGCTTCCACCTTCACATGGTTGGCCCTATTTAGTAGAGAATATTAAACGATTCTTGAAACAGAGAGAAGCTTATAATTAAGGAAATGCAGTACAATTATCATGCTACCCCAAATGGTGTACTGCTTGATCATCAATATCATCTTCATCATGATCACCAGGATCATCATCATCATCATCATCATCATCATCATCATCTTCTTCTTCATCATCGTCATCATCATCATCTTCATGATCGTCATCATCATCATCTTCATGATTGTGATCATCATAATCTTCATCATTGTCGTTGTCATCACCACCAACATCATCATCATCATCATCGTCCCCATCTTGATCATCATCATCGTCATCATCATGATCATCGTAATCATCTTCGTCTTCATCATCATTCTCATTGTCATCACCACCAACATCATCATCATCATCATCATCATCACCATCATCTTCATCATTGTCATCATCATCATCATCATCATCACATTCATCATGACCAACATCATCGTCATCATCATCATCATCGTCATCATCATCATTATAATGACAAAAAACACATTCTTCATCATCGTCTTCATCATGATCTTCTTCATCATCGTCATCATCATCATCTTCATGATCATCATCATCGTCGTCATCTTCATCATTGTCATTGTCATCACCACCAACCCTATACTCATCATCATCATCATCCCCATCTTGATCATCATCATCGTCATCATCATGATCATGATCGTAATCATCTTCGTCTTCATCATCATTGTCGTTGTCATCACAACCAACATCATCATCATCATCATCATCATCACCATCATCTTCATCATTGTCTTCATCATCATTGTCGTTGTCATCACCACCAACATCATCGTCATCATCATCATCGTCGTCATCATCATCGTCATCATCATCATAATGAAAAAAAAACACATTCTTCATCATCTTAGATAGACATTCTTCATCATCGTCTTCATCATCATCTTCTTCATCATCATCATCATCATCATCTTCATGATCATCATGATCATCATCATCTTCATCATTGTCATTGTCATCACCAC
The DNA here is from genome assembly GCA_027924585.1 of Larix kaempferi. Lineage (NCBI taxonomy): Eukaryota > Viridiplantae > Streptophyta > Pinopsida > Pinales > Pinaceae > Larix > Larix kaempferi. The sequence goes on along the minus strand of BSBM01000833.1, from coordinate 6,423,734 downwards.
CAACCCTGTACTCACCATCATCATTGTCCCCATCTTGATCATCATCATCGTCATCATCATGATCATCGTAATCATCTTTGTCTTCATCATCATTGTCGTTGTCATCACAACCAACATCATCGTCATCATCATCATCATCACCATCATCTTCATCATCATCATCATCATCATCATCACATTCATCATGACCAACAGCATTGTCATCATCATCATCGTCGCCATCATCATCGTCATCATCATCATAATGACAAAAACACATTCTTCATCAGCTTAGATAGACATTCTTCATCATCATCTTCATCATCATCTTCTTCATCATCGTCATCATCATCATCTTCATGATCGTCATCATCATCATCATCTTCATCATTGTCATTGTCATCACCACCAACCCTGTACTCATCATCATCATCGTCCCTATCTTGATCATCATCATCGTCATCATCATGATCATCGTAATCATCTTCGTCTTCATCATCATTGTCGTTTTCATCACCACCAACATCATCGTCATCATCATCATCATCACCATAATCTTCATCATCGTCTTCATCATCATTGTCGTTGTCATCACCACCAACATCATCGTCATCATCATCATCGTCGTCATCATCATCGTCATCATCATCATAATGACAAAAAACACATTCTTCATCATCTTAGATAAACATTCTTCATCATCCTCTTCATCATCATTTTTTTCATCATCATCATCATCATCATCTTCATGATCATCATCATCATCATCATCTTCATGATCATCATCATCATCATCATCTTCATCATTGTCGTTGTCATCACCACCAACCCTATACTCACCATCATCATTGTCCCCATCTTGATCATCATCATCGTCATCATCATGATCATCGTAATCATCTTCATCTTCATCATCATTGTCGTTTTCATCACAACCAACATCATCGTCATCTTCATCATCATCACCATCATCTTCATCATCGTCGTCATCATCATCGTCATCATCATCGTCATCATCATCGTCATCATCATCATAATGAAAAAAAACACATTCTTCATCATCTTAGATAGACATTCTTCATCATTATCTTCATCATCATCTGCTTCATCATCGTCATCATCATCATCTTCATGATCGTCATCATCATCATCATCTTCATCATTGTCGTTGTCATCACCACCAACCCTGTACTCATCATCATCATCGTCATCATCATGATCATCGTAATCATCTCGGTCTTCATCATCATTGTTGTTGTCATCACCACTAACATCATCATCATCATCATCATCATCACCATCATCTTCATCATCGTCTTCATCATCATTTTCATTGTCATCACCACCAACATCATCGTCATCATCATCATCATCATCATCTTCTTCATCATCGTCATCGTGCAACTTATGCCCACTTGGTAACTTGATTGAACACCTTGTAATTATGTGCTCATAAATGATAAATGATATTGGAAAGTCACTCCTTTCATAATTCATCTTTATGAGTGAGTGTGACGAAAGAGAGTGGCATAACTTATTCATGTGTTTTTAATCACTAGATAGTTCTTTATGAGTGAGTGTGACAAATGAGAGTGGCATAACTTATTCATGTGTTTTTAATCACTAGCTTAGTTTAATTCAACATTGTGTAATCTTTATGCTAATAAATGACATTCGAAAATCACTCCTTCCACCTACAGTGAGTGTGACAAAAGGGAGTGATTAGATATTGCAAATGCATAACTTACTTAGATTTTTTTTTTAATCATTAAATATAGTTTAATTTAACATCTTGTATTCTCATGCTCATAAATGATATTGGGCATTCACTCCTTTTATCATAGAGGTAAAAATAATAATCAAAGTTTGGATTAATTTGTTTAAGGATGGAGCGGTAGCAATGGTTGTCTTGATTTCTCAACCTTAGTTTATAAAATCATGCATCTTTCTTAATCATCTTTTATAAGGGTTTGAGGATTTCAATGAAGTCAAAGCCAAAACACCTTATGAAATTGATCATCCCAAAGAATGATTACATCAATGCCTTGTTGTGCGGCAATGGGATAGAATGTTATAGGTTTTATTCTTTTTGAATATACCAATATCATGTATTTTGATATGATATGCCCAAGTAATTTTCCTTATGCAATAATGAAAATGGTTTTATTGGCATGTAGTGTGATCCCATATTTTCTACATCTATTAAAAATAGCTTTAATTTCAATATTGTCCATTTAGACAAGTACATTTCGATTTATAAGGCCTATGAAATCTATATCCATTACACATGAATTGCTCCATTTGTTGTTGAAAGCAATTTTCGATCTATCTTCATTTGAGACAAGAACTTGATTAGATCCCAAAAATACATCCTAGAGTGAGCATCTCAGATCTCATTACAAGTTTCAAAATTGACTCCATAGGTGGAACTCAATAATTATATTTCTCTTATGCTTACTTAAGGTTTCTAAAATTGACACAAGGCCTATTTTCACCACTCTTGTTCCTTAACATGTACAAGGTTTTCAATTCATGGCTAATGGTGCATTGGAAACATAATGTTTGCATCTAGCAACTTCTTCAACTGATCCTTTTGCATCAACGGTTCTAATGATGGATGAACCTTTCACATCTTTTATTGCATATATGAGCTATTGTGTCATACACCTTCAAGTCCTGGTATGTCTAAGGAAATACATCTCTATACAAGTAAAATAGCTTGATATAAGGTCTTCTTTTAACCTCTAAACAAAAATAACCTAGATTGATTATATTTCGATCCTGATCTTGTGGTTAAATTTTTAATTATTTGTGTTATTGTTTGTATTATTTGTTGTATTTTTTTGAATTTAATATATAAATATTATATAAAAAATGGTAATATATATATATATATATATTGTATTGAATAAAAAAATAACAAAAAATAAATCAAATAATAAAAAAAAATAACAAAAAACAAACATTACATAATAAAAAAACAAAATATAATAAATATATAAAAAAAATCACTATATATATAATAGACATATATAAAAAAATAAAAAATACATTGCAAAATAAAAACTTACCTCGACCCGCGATGTGTGCTGCCGATACCTCCCGCGAAAGGGTTTTTCCCTAAACCCTTTCTGCTACCGCCCCGCGTGACCATTCTTCTACGGACCTTTCTGTGACCTTTCTGCTACCTCCCGCAGTGACTTTTCTGTGACCTTTGTTGAGCTGTGAGAAGAGGATATTCACCCTGCACATGCAAATTTGATTGTGACGTTCCCTGCATTTGAGTCCGGTACTGAGCTGTTAGCAGAGGATATTGAGCCTGTTCGTGGAAATTTGGATTGTGGCTGTGTATTTGAGACTGAGCCAGAGTGGAGAAACTCCGAGAAGAAGCAATGGCGCCTCCCAAATCAGTGAGTACGATGCCCTAATTTTTATGGGGTCCAATCCAGAGTTTAAATCTCTAATTTGGTATTGTAATTTTGTTTATCTTGTGTGTGAATCAGAACCCCCGTGATGGCACTTATGTGGCCGTACCCTTCTATTATGATCTCCTCCATTGAATGCAGAACTTACCCTTTGAGAAAGGTCCAAAGAGCTCACAAGATTAGGCACCGTCACCTCTTTGTCATTTCCCATGGAAGCTATTATGCTTCTCATCAGCTAGAAAGATCGTTGAAAATATAGATGCTACAAATTTGGAAGTAGGACTGACAATTCATTTCTCCTAGTTCGAACCTATTTAATTAATGAAATCGTAGTATTAATGCTGAAACTATGGCTCTATTGATGGATTAATGTTTCTCCATTATTCATGTGGATTGTGTCTTTTCCCTGAGTATCTGAGACAAATAGGATCAACAAAAATGTGTCATTAGGTGGTCCCTAGTTGTTCTATGTAGATTGAAAATGTGCAAAGATTATCATTGTTAGCCTGTGCAGAGATGGTAAAGCATCAGTGACAGAAACCCTGCTTTTAAGTTACCTTGAGTTTACCTCCATAATAAGTGCTAAGACTTTACATTTGACAGATAAGATTTTGGTGATAATTACAACACCCATAGCTTCAATGCCACAATATTTTTGACTTATGGGAAATTTACTACATACAGCTAGCTATTTAAGTTTATGTAGGTTGACTTATCCACATGCTGGTATGTTTATGTTTAGCCTAATATACCATCAAATGTTTATGTTTAGCCTAATATATCATCAAATTATTTTGTGTTAAGACTTTCTAAGTTTGTTATAAATAAATTTAACTTCTTCTTATAATACAACAAATAACAATGTACACTTTTATTGTTATTTTCTTTGTTATGTCAAACTCATATATGATACTCTATGCAGATTCTAAGCTTCACATACTGGTCATGCACATTGTGTTCACATGTTTTATGTTGTAGAGTTAGCATGTGGGGTTTGTGTGTAAAGGAGGAGACACAAGTTCAAAATGATTAGCTTGTGTTTACAAAATTTCTACATTTGTCATTTTTCACAGTAAAGAAACTTTGCATTTTGCATGAAAAAGAAATTTGTATTTTTAGGATTTTGGCATTTTTATTTCAATTGATTGTATTTTAGAAGTTATTGGCATAGGTTTTGTCATAAATTCTTATTGGAGTCTCCATGTTTTGTCTTGTTTGAACTGTGGTGAAGAGCATTCTGCTCTCTTTCTAATAAGAGGTTGCATGTCACCCTAATCATCTTAATTTACTTCTTTGAGATTGTTGGTTTTCTCATGGGATTAATAAATATTTGTTGATTTCTCACTTGTACATGGGTAGCTATCATGGCCTTGTTAGCCAATACTCATATGGGAACTTGGATAGTAGCACTCCTATTCTATGCCAAAGAACCCCTCTCTCATCTTTGGAATGAAGTAAATAGGAGGAGATCTAGCCCAGGGATAGTTGGAAGGCCAAGTGTCCCCAACCCTCTAGCTTCCTCTTTGTCTTTTCTCCCTTTCATACATATAAGGAGGAATTTTTCCTTTTATATTATTTAATACATGAGAGAAATGTTTTCCTACATGTGACTTCTATTCAACAAGTGAATGAGATAAATATCTCATTCTAACATTGGAGTGTTTTCTTTATGCAAGGCTAGACACCATTAGCAATGACATTCCTCTTTGTCTTTTCTCCTTTTCATACATTTAAGGAGCAACTTTTCCTTTTATATTATTTAATACATGACATAAATGTTTTCCTACATGTCACTTATATTCGACGAGTGAATGAGATAAATATCTCATTCTAACATTGGAGTGTTTTCTTTATGCAAGGCTAGACACCATTAGCAATGACATGGGGTCCTTCATGACACCACTATATCTTTTTCCTTGTTCTTAACTCAACATAGCCTTTCCAATCTTTGTTGAGTTTGCTCCTGAAGCCATTGTTATTGGGATCCAATTTCAAATCAAACTTCCCCATTGGGAGGTTTTTGGTTCCCAAAAGTTTCCAAGGATAGATGAGGGAACTTGCTTTTAGTATGGTTCTTCTCATATAATTTCACTTTTCTTAGAGTCTATCCCTTGAGGCCAATTTTCCATAGTTCTTTTCAACTTCACAAGTGTGTGAGGGGCAAGGTCTTCAAAAATTGGAAGAATATGTTGATCATCATCTCCATCTGACATGGATGGCTTGAACAACTTCAATTACTCCACGTTCACCACAAAACTCATCTGCATATACGAAGGAAGCCTCAACAAAAAAGTATTCTCATTTATCTATTCAACAATGTAAAATGGTCCATATCTAAGAGGCTTGGGCCTCTTTGTTGGTCCTTGCAATCTTCCTTGCATAGGTGAAGCTATACCTTCTCTCCAACATGGAACTTATACTATTCCTGATGTTGGTCATGTATGGCCTTGTGTTATTTGTTGGATTTTCTCAAGCTACTCCTATACCTTCATATCTATTTGTGTGATATTGTTCATAAACATGCTTTCCTTCTTGTCATCTCCTTGTAAATTTGTCTCAGAAAGCTAATTTAGAAATTAAAACTAGCACACGTGTCCACCATAGATAGCAATTCTAATTAAACTTTCGGTCTTGGTATAAGTAGTGTGTATGTCATTTCATCATTTAAACTGTTGTCTGCATGCACATCATACCGACAAATGCTACTTAAAGTCCACGTATAACTGGGGAAAATATGTAGTTGGCTCCAACTGTGAACTCCGCTTGTGTAATTATTGAAGAATGTTATAAGTGTTCCTAGAGAATTATGAACATGGATATGTACAATTCCTTATATTTATTATCACTTTGTTTTATGTGATGAATTCATTTGCATGACTTGAGTATATGATCTAAAGCTCTCCTTGAGGTCCCATGAATGAACTTGAACACTTGTTGGATTCATTTAATTTGAAAGAGTAGTTATAGTTTGAAAGAACTCTCTCCTTACCTTAGCTAGCATTCATTGAAAGGAAAGGCTTATTTTATTCATATACATTTGCATGGTTTGAGTCAATCATCACACCACGAGTTTCACTTCCATCACCCGACTGAGTAATACAACCATTAAAATTTAACTCGTTAACTCAACACACTTTAACCTCACTTGAGGATAAAAAGAATTTGTTAGTTAGGTAGGACACTGGGGATAGGCATCCAAATAATTCCCCTTTGTCAATTTTCATCTGAGACATAGTCGTTGTCTTTAGGGAACTAAAATCCTCTAGTATTTATTGACATAGTCATGACCAGTTTGTGGAGGGGCCTCCTGTTGTTTCAGGGGTTAAACCACCGCAAGATCAAGAACCAGACGGACTCTATGGAATGCCGCACTCCACTTAGCCCTAAGGCAACATCGATCATTGTCTTCCTTGTATTCTCCAGCCACCATACTGGTGATACAAGGGTGATAAGGCAGAAGTGCTGAAAACCTTTTCTGATGTGTCATGAACAAGCTAGCTTAGTGACTTTTCTACTAGGGCTCTTTTACCTAGGATCCCTTTCGGTAGAGGGATATCCTTCAAATTCAGTCTCTCACTTTGTATTCTTCGACTTGGATTTCATCACCTTGCGAAGGATACAATTTGTCGAGGTCTCCAGTGTTAAATTTTGAGCATTAATTCACATTACTCTTGGATATTTATTGAGAGAATAACATATACAGTATATCAATGCATAACAATCACAATAAGCATGACAAGCATCACAAGAATCAAAAGCATGAGAGACAAGAGACAAAGAGTTTCCGTGGGGAAAACCCTAAGGTGAAAAACCCCACAACTTCCTCAGAGATAGAGAGAGCAATGGCTCAACCAAAGTACAACCAAAATACACTGAGATGGTCTCCTAGTAGCAAATGATCCTCCTCCTCACTAGTGCGCCACTTTTTGAGTGAGAGAAGTGTGAGTTTCCGAATGATCAAAATAGAGATCTCTCGATCTCTATTTATACTAACCTGTTTGCCTAGTGACCTTATGGGGCTGACTTGTCTAGCTAGGTATATCCACAATATAATATATATATTTCAGGGCCGACCCCACACATGGTGGTCTAATAACCCATCGGCAAGTACACACACTTGCGACACTTGTCAATCCACATGATGACACTTCCTTATAGAGGAATAACACATCTCTAATAAGGGTACAATAAATATATATGAAATACATTCCGAAGTTACACATACATCAACACTCCCTCTTAACTAGGAAGGTATTTCTTGACACAGTTCTGCTAGACAAGTCTTCTTCTTAGGATCATCATCATCGATGCATCGTCATCATCATTGTCACTGCTGCTGCTATCTCAACCAATCCTTGGCTCTACTCGTCATAGGAAGTTCTACAGAGCCAGTCCTTTTTCATACTGGATGTAGGCCCACCACCTACAGGTCTTCATCATCATTGGCCATACTGTGGAATCCTCAGGACTTATTACGTGCGTCACAAAACCTGGCTGCAGCATCCCAGGCTATTACAAGCACACAACTCTACCTGTTGGATCTCCCAGGAGCACATTACATGTGACCCATCGCAAAACCTGGCTGAAGCATCCCAGGATGTTACGAGCACACAGCTCTACCTATCGGATCTCCCAGGAGCACATTACATGTGATCTCACCACAAAACCTGGCTGAAGCATCTGAGGCCTTTTTCATCCTGTCCAGATCTCCCAGGAGAAAATTACATGTGGTCCACCACAAAACCTGGCTGAAGCATCTGAGGCCTTTTTCATCCTATCCAGATCTCCCAGGAGCAAATTACATGTGGTCATGGTGAAACCTGGCTGAAGCATCTGAGGCATTTTTCATCCTATCCAGATATCCCAGGAGAAAATTACATGCCATAGGACAAAACCTTGCAAGAGCATCTCAGGATGTTACAGGTACACAACTTCAACCTGAAGATCTCCCAGGGCACAAATTACATGTCCTCCCAGGGCAATGTGTCGAAAGAGCATCCCAGGCTGTTATGGGTATGCAACTCCGACCTATAGGATCTCCCAGACATGCTCATCTGCACAACCTGATCCACGGCCACAAAGTATCATCTGATACTCACCATACATCATCCTGATGTACACATGATCATCCTAATCATCATCACTACAACATCCTATTGCATGCCATCTGGAGAAGCTCGTCATCCACGATCACCCTGATCATACAATGCATCCATCTGATGCACACCAAGTATCTACCTGATACATATCATCATACACAGTGTATCCACCTGATACATAGATACATGATCCACACAATGTATCCATCAACATACATGATCTACCTGATCATACCTGATACATATCAATATACATGATCTACCTGATCATACAATGTATCCACCTGATACATATACAGATACATGGTCCAAGCATCCAACATGATGCATATACAAAATACATACAAATGATCCAACCAATCATATCCATCATCCAACATGATGCGTACATACATATACATGATCCAACTGATCATATCCAGCATCCAACATGATGCGTACATACATATACATGATCCAACTGATCATATCCAACATCCAACATGATGTGTACATACATATACATATAAATGATCCAACTGATCATACGAAGCAGAAACTAGAACATCATCCTGATGCTCATCATCCAATGCTTACATCCACAACCATGTGAAGGATCCTCCTTCCAACATGCTTGGAATGGCTTCAGCAAATGTGTCCATCACTTCTTCCTCGAAGTGTCCTCGATCTGAAGAACACCAAGCCTCTCCCTGAAGTACTCGAACTTCACCCTGCCTAGTGGCTTCGTCAGCACATCTGCAATCTTCTCGTTCGTCACAACATACAGGAGCTTCACAGCTCCTCTCTACACCATATCCCTGATATAGTGATATTTGGTCTCTATGTGTTTCGACCTGTCATGAAACACAAGATTCTCAGACAGCTTCACACAACTCTGGTTATCGCAGAAGATACCAGTGGCATCCAATGGGAGATCAAATAACTCAAACAGTAGCTTCCGTAGCCATACTACCTCACAACTAGCTGAATAAGCTGCAACATAATCTGCCTTAGCTATACTCAGTGCTATGTAGGACTGCTTCCTGCTAAAGCAAGAGATCACACCTGATCCCATACTGAAGCAGCATTCAGATGTGCTCTTCCTATCTGCAGCACTGCCAGTCCAATCTAAATCAACATAACCCTGCAGGTTAAACTTTTGATTCGCTTCATACTTGAGCCCAAAATCCACTGTACCCTTCAGGTACCTTAGAACATGCTTGACAGCAACCAGGTGGACACTCCTCGGATCCATCAAGAACTGGCTCAATGTGTTCACAGCAAAGCAAATATCTAGTCTCGTGTTCGTCAGGTACATCAAGGACCCAATCATCTGACAGTACATAGAGACATCAACCGGCTCAGATGAAGCATCACATAGAAGCTTCAGATTCGATGCCATAGGTGTGGCCATGGCCTTGCAATCCATCATCCCGAATCTCTTCAAGATATCTACTGTGTACTTCCCTTGACCAAGGAAGATCCCACCTGCATTCTGCCACACCTCCATACCTAGGAAATAATGCATCATTCCCAAATCTTTCATATCAAACTCAGCAGCAAGCTTCCTCTTAGTATCTGCAATCAATTTGTCATCTCCTGTTACAAATAAGTCATCCACATACAGAAGTAGAATCACAGGATTCCCTTCCTCAACCTTGTAGTAAAGGTTGGAATCCTCTTTACTCTTAGTAAATCCCAAACTAGATAGGAAACTGTCCATCCTACCATACCAAGTTCTAGGAGCTTGGTTTAAGCCATACAAGGCTTTCTTCAATCTGCACACATATGACTCTCTGTCATGTATTTCAAAACCGAGTGGCTGCTCCACATATACTTCCTCTTCAACTACACCATTCAAGAAAGCAGTCTTGACATCCATCTGGTGTATTTTCCATTTCATTGCTGCAGCCAGGGCAAGTACTATTTTGATGGAAGTATACCTGGCTACAGGTGCAAAGGTTTCTTCATAATCTATTCCCTCCTTCTAAGAGAAGCCATGAGCTACGAATCTTGCCTTGTGTTTCTCTACACTGCCATCTACAGCATGCTTGATTTTGAAGATCCATTTGGAAGTCACAACAGACTTCTCCTTAGGTCTTGGGACAACATCCCAAACATCATTCTTCATTATTGATTGGTATTCCTCAACCATGGCATCCTTCCATTCTTTCTTTTTCGCTGCTTCTTTATAACTGGAAGGTTCTTTATTCATGATGTCATAGAGTAAAGCAACATAGCTGGTATATGATCTGGTTCTCTTCTTTGCTCTGTGTTCTTCTTCTGGAATGCCAAATATTTCTGCATCTTGAATGAGCTCTCTAGCCCATGCAGGTTTCCTCTTGTGAGAGTTATCCTCACGAGGTGGATCTACAGGTTCTTGCGGATCTTTAAACTCACGAACAACTTCTGGAATTGCTTCAGTCATGGTAGTGTCTTGAAATCTAGTTTCCTTAGGTTCTTCATAAACTTCGATAGGCGCCTTCCTTGATTTGATGAATGCTGAATTTTCATCAAATGTTACATCCCTGCTTACATCAATCTTCTTGAACCCTGGAAAGTATATTCTGTAAGCCTTCGAGCTTTCATTGTAACCCACAAAGATACCCTTCTTTCCTGAAGGATCTAGTTTGGTCCTCTTTTCCTTTCGGACATGAGTGTATACTAGACAACCAAATATTCTAAGATGGCTGACTTCAGGTTTCTTACCAGAAAAGACCTCTTCTGGTGTCTTGTTGTCTAATATCTTGTGGGGTGTTCTGTTCTGCACATATACAGCTGTTCTAGCTACTTCTTCCCATAGATGCATAGGTAGGTCCTGGTCAACCAGCATTTCCCTTGCTTCTTCCATGATTGTTCTGTTCTTCCTTTCTGCAACTCCATTCTGTTGAGGATTATAAGGAGCAGTCAACTCCCTCTTAATCCCTGAATCACTGCAAAGCTTCTTGAAGTCACCTGAGGTGAATTCTCCACCATTATCGGATCTGAATGTTTTGATCTTCTTGTCAGTTTGATTCTCCATCAAGGTTTTGAATTATTTGAACTTATCAAACACCTCATCTTTGTTCTTCAAGAAGTATACCCAAGTCTTCCTGGAGAAGTCATCAATAAATGAGACATAGTAAACATACCCACTCAGAGAACTGGATGACATAGGACCACATACATCTAAGTGGATGATTTCCAGGATACCTTTTGCCTTGCTTTCACTGCTTAGGAAACCCTTCTTAATGTTCTTACCTTTTGCGCATCCTTTGCAAATACCTTCATGTTTGGTCTTGATTTCAGGAATACCCTCTATAGCCTTACTTGCAATTGGAAGTGCCCTATAGCGCATATGAGCAAGTCTTCTATGCCAAAGTTCACTTGGCTCCATGGATTCATGCACCATGGCATGTTCAGGTTGTCCCTTCAATTTATACAAACCTCCCTCTTGCTCTCCAATCACTACTGCATCATCTATGGTCTTTCCATTTGGCCACATTAGGACTTGACCATCCACAAATGCAACCCTCATACCTTTTGCATCCAATGCAGAGATGGAGAGTAATTTCTTTTTGAGCCTAGGTACATAAAGGACTTCTTTCATCTTCAAAGATTTTCTAGAATCTAGGTTGTAGGAGGCTTCACCACTTCCTTTGATTGGGTATTGATAATCATCTCCAAGTTTCACCTTATGGGGTGATTCATGTTCAGATAGGTTCACAAAAGATTCCTTAAACCCAGTCATGTGTTTGGAATCCCCACTGTCAATTAACCAATCATTACAACCATGGGAGATAGTACCTGTGACAGCAGAGATTAGAACATACTCTTCTTCACTTGATGAGTTATCATCATCACTTTCTGCTCTAGCCTTCTTCTTGGGAGGTTCATCATCCTCGGTAGCATGAGCATGAAACCTTCTTTTGCTACCCTTCTTCTTCTTGTTGAAGTTGTTGTTGTCCTTCTTGTTCTTGGGACAATTTATGGCAATATGTCCTTTTTCATTACAGGTGAAGCATATTCTTCTTTCTTTGAAGTGATGTGAAGATTTCTTGGAGTGAGATGGCTCTCTCTTGGACTTCCCTTTCTTAGTGTGAGTTGTGAGAGATTTATCTTCATTCCCCATCTTTTCTTCTCGTACCACAAGTCTTACTTCTTCTTGTGAGGATTCTTCCCATAGTCAGTTGAAGGAAATCAACTTCTTTCTTACACAGATTCCTTGAACGAAGGAGTTCCATGACCTAGGTAAGCCATTCAGAGTGGTCATGACAACTTCACCATTCTCCACCATTTCATCCACTGCTTCTAGTTGTTCCATGATCTGGGAGACCCTTGAAAAATAAGATTGAATGGTTTCTCCATTCTGAAACTTTACTCCTTTCAATTGGTTCCGCAGGGTCATCTTCCGATTTATGTTCTTCCCTTCAAATAGCTTGGTCAAAGAGTCAAACATCTCCTTGGGTGTCTTTAGAGAAGACACATGGGGTATGAGATGGTCTTTGATAGAATCAGCAATGATTCTCTTTGCCTTGACCAAGTTCTTCTTGTCCAATACTTTAACCTCTTCATCCTCTGGGATAGGGATGTCTTCTTTTATATATGAGTCCAACTCATTCTCTTCCAGATTAACCCAATCCTATACTTCCAAGATCGAAAGTTATCAGCCCCTTCAAGCTTATCCTCAAGCTTGGTGTGGTGAGACATCTTAAAGAGTACTTCAAATGGAAATAGAAAAGATTTAGGTCTTACCACTTGAAATGCTGAAAATTGGATCTGGTCTCGGATTAGGGTTTGTCGAAAAACCCTAAAAATTCAAAACGTGAATTTCAACTTTCTGAAAGGATAGAAAGATGCGCCTTGATGAGCTGATCAGCCTAGTGTATTCAGAATTTGAGATCAACAAATCTTTACCCTTCAGATTTGCCTTTTTGTCCTCCCGGGTTCACTAGGGAGAGCCCTAAATTAGGGTTTGAGTTTCCCAGAGATCTACCCAGCCAAAAATCTCGATCCAAAGCTCTAAACTTTGATTTTTGCAAGGAGCTTCCAGCTATGTCTTCAGATTTCATAAATTCCTATTTTTGTGGAAACCCTAATTTTTAGGGGTAAATCTGAAAATACTCAGAATTGAATTCTGATTGGATAGATAGATTCTACTTGATGAGTAGAGTCAATCTACTATACTACTTTTCCAAAAACTATGGAGAGAAACCCAATAAACAAGAAACTCAAGTTTCCATCACTGCAAAATGTCTTCTTCTCAGGTTAGCTCTGATACCATGTTAAATTTTGAGAATTAATTCACAATACTCTTGGATCTTTATTGAGAGAATAACATATACAGTATATCAATGCATAACAATCACAATAAGCATGACAAGCATCACAAGAATCAAAAGCATGAGAGACAAGAGACATAGAGTTTCCGTGGGGAAAACCCTAAGGTGAAAAACCCCACAACTTCCTCAGAGATAGAGAGAGCAATGGCTCAACCAAAGTACAACCAAAATACACTGAGATAGTCTCCTAGTAGCAAATGATCCTCCTCCTCACTAGTGTGAGTTTCCGAATGGTCAAAATAGAGATCTCTCAATCTCTATTTATACTAACCTGTTTTCCCAGTGATGTTATGGGGCCAACTTGTCTAGCTAAGTACATCCACAATATAATATATATATTTTAGGGCCGACCTCACACATGGTGGTCTAATAACCCATCGGCAAGTACACACACTTGCAACACTTGTCAATCCACATGACGACACTTCCTTATAGAGGAATAACACATCTCTGATAAGGGTACAATAAGTATATATGAAATACATAGATGAAATACATTCCAAAGTTACACATACATCAACATCCAGCTCCTAGTTAGGAAGTTTGCTTGCATTATCACCTTTTTAGAGGGTCTTTTTCTTTTTAGTGCTACTTGTTGGCATTCTGGCCACTTTTGTTTCAGCTCACTTACTGTGACATCGGTCCCAGTGTAGTTTTTTGAGCTTATTTTTTCGACTTACGAGCCTTGTCTTTTCATAGCTCCCCTTCTGCACTCTCGGTTGCTTTAGGGTTTTTGAGTTCATACACAGTAGTTACTAATACTTATTTGATGATGTGTGATGTCCTCTTCTCCTAGGTCTTCGAGATGGTTGAGTTAGATGGTCTTCTGAAGGGACTGAACACCCCTTCATGGAGCCACTAACGCTTGATCGTAGGAGTAGTCTAGAGGACCACGTGATCACATCACCCGTGTGGACTTTTTTGTTTACTGTGATGATGGTCTTTCAAGTTATATGGAACAATGGTACATTTTAGAGAGAGATGAATGGTTGTACCCCACCTTGGTCGATTGTCTTATGGTCCTTTCATTTTGTCGATAATATTTTTGTGGTACCTTGCCTTTTACCTTTTGTGTGTTTTACTGATATTGGGATATCATTTGATTTGTACCACCTTTTATGTTTTAGCTCTTGTGGGTACTATGGTAGTTTGTCCACATTTGAGGTACACCCACTTTCTCCAAATTGTTATGTGTCTTTATACCCACTTCGTACCACCCTCTTGACCTTAGTTTGGAAGATTGCATGCTATCATACCTTTTGGTGGTACTATTTGAGTTTCAAGAGGTAGTTACAAGGAGCTATTGCATATATGAGGTAGTTACAAGGAGATATTGCATATATTGATTTGGACCGCCTTTTATGTTTTTTGTCTTGTGGTTATAACTATGGTAGTTTGTCCACGTTTGAGGTAATGTACACCCCCTTAGTCCCAAGGGTTGTGAGTCTTTATACCCATTCTTTTTTTTTTACTTGTACCTTACTGGATGTTGGCTTGGTTTTGCAACCAAGCTTTGTGCAATGGGCACCTATCAACAATGTGATAGCAGTTTCAATATTGAAAGCAAAAACAATTATAAATTAAATATAAATCTAAACTAGCCTGTGCATATAACAATTTTTTTTTTTTTTTAAATGATTCAAGAACAAGAAATAAAAGAATAAGTATTTTGTATTAAGATACCTCAAATGGTGAGGATTTGTGTTGAGCAACTCCCAAGGTGAGTAGCTCCAAGCTCCAAAGGTCTCTTCTCCAAGATGCTGAAAATGGCCAAAAGTCTCATGAGAAATTTTGACAGCGTGAGGATAGGATGATGGATGGATGGAAAGTGAGGAGCCCCTACCACATTTTTATAGTTTTTGGTGGTGGGGAATACCATTATGGTTTTGAGAAAACCAATGGTATTGACCAACATGGTTTAGGTACCTTTTCCCTCCTTTTTCCTTTTTCGAATATTTTGAATATTTTTATTCCCTTTTTAATATTTTTGGGAATTCTGGACCCTTTTTTAGGGTTTTTTTATGTTTTTTGAGGAAAAATATTCATTTTGAGGGGAAAAAGGAGTGTATCATGGTCTTTTGGTGACCTTTTGATGGCTTTAGAGGCTCAAATGGTGGAAAAGTGGACAAATGGGTCATGTGAATAAGGAAATGAGCTAGTGAGCACTTTTTGGGTGTTAACAGATTGCCCCCTTGTTAAATTTTCTGAATTTACTTCAATCTGATCTAGGATCTTAACTGAGAGAACAACATGTACAGCATATCTACAGCATATCAATCATGGAGACAATAATGCAAGCACACACAAGAGACACAAAGATTTACTTGGGGAAAACCATAAAGGTGAAAAACCCCAATAACTTCCTCAGAGATAGATAGAGAAATGATACAACCAACCAATAGAGATAGCCATAACCTAGCAGCAATCCTCCTCCTCCATAAGTGCGCCTCTCCTCCTTGAGAGCATGTGTGTGAAGTGAGTGAGTAAATAGAGTGCCTCCCGCACTCTATTTATACTTGACTTGACTTGCCTTTTTACCTAACTCATGTCGGCTCGAACTTAACCACATAACATAATGCTGAGTGGGCCGACCCCCAATAGGGTGGTCTAATAACCCTTTGACCCACATGGCCGACCCCCAATAGGGTGGTCTAATAACCCTTTGACCCACATGACTTATACAGGGCCGACCCCAAACAAGGTGGTCTAATAACCCATCAAGTATAAGTTACGACACTTACAATATAAATGACGACACTTCCTTATAGAGGAATAATACCATCTCTATAGGAATACAATATACATATATGTGAAATACATTCCGAAGTTACATATACATCAACACTCCCTCTTAACTAGGAAGGTATTTCTCAGCACAGTTCTTCTAGCACAAGTCATCTTCTCTGGATCATCGTCACTGGATAATCGTCATCGAGTCATCATCATCGTCATTGCTGCTGCTATCTCAATCAATCTCTGAATCTTCTCGTCATAGGAAGTTCTACAGAGCCAGTCCTTTTTCATACTGGATGTAGGCCCACCACCTGCAGGTCTTCATCATCACTGGCCATACTGTGGAATCCTCAGGACTTATTACGTGCGTCACAAAACCTGGCTGCAGCATCCCAGGCTATTACGAGCACACAGCTCTACCTGTAGGATCTCCCAGGAGCACATTACATGTGACCCATCACAAAACCTGGCTGAAGCATCCCAGGCTGTTACGAGCACGCGGCTCTACCTGTCGGATCTCCCAGGAGCACATTACATGTGATCTCACCACAAAACCTGGCTGAAGCATCTGAGGCCTTTTTCATCCTGTCCAGATCTCCCAGGAGCAAATTACATGTGGTCCACCACAAAACCTGGCTGAAGCATCTGAGGCCTTTTTCATCCTGTCCAGATCTCCCAGGAGCAAATTACATGTGGTCATGGCAAAACCTGGCTGAAGCATCTGAGGCCTTTTTCATCCTGTCCAGATCTCCCAGGAGCAAATTACATGCCATAGGACAAAACCTCGCAAGAGCATCTGCCAGATATCCCAGGTCGTTATTATATGCCATAGGCAAAACCTTGAAAGACTATCTGCAGATCTCCCAGGGCAACGAATTACATGTCCTCCTAGAGCAAAACCTCGAAAGAGCATTTGCCAGATGTCCCAGGGCACCGAATTACATGCCATAGGCAAAACCTCGAAAGACCATCTGCAAATCTCCCAGGGCAACGAATTACATGCTCATCTGCACAACCTGATCCACGGCCATAGAGTATCAACCTGATACTCACCATACATCATCCTGATGTATCCATGATCATCCTGATCATCATCACTGCAACGTCCTGCTGCATGTCATCTAGAGCAACATCCTGAAGCTCGTCATCTATGATCATCCTGATCATCACTGCAACATCCTGCTGCATGATCCACCTGATCATCAATGCATCTACCTGATGCATACCAAGTATCATACATGATCCTCCTGATCATCAATGTATCCACCTGATACAAATACATGATACATATCATCATACATGATCCTCCTGATCATCAATGCATCTACCTGATGCATACCAAGTATCATACATGATCCTCCTGATCATCAATGTATCCACCTGATACAAATACATGATACATATCATCATACATGATCCTCCTGATCATCAATGCATCTACCTGATGCATACCAAGTATCTACCTGATACATATCATCATACATGATCCTTCTGATCATCAATGTATCCACCTGATACAAATACAAATACATGATACATATCACCATACATGATCCACCTGATCATACAATGTATCCACCTGATACATATACAGATACATGGTCCAAGCATCCAACATGATGCATACATACATACATAAAATGATCCAACTGATCATATCCAAGCAGAAACCAGAACATCATCCTGATGCTCATCATCCAGCGCTTACATCCACACCCATGTGAAGGATCCTCCTTCCAACATGCTTGGAATGGCTTCAGCAAATGTGTCCATCACTTCTTCCTCGAAGTATCCTTGATCTGAAGCACGCCAAGCCTCTCTCTGAAGTACTCGAACTTCACCCTGGCTAGTGGCTTCATCAGCACATCTGCAATCTGCTCGTCCGTCGCAACATACAGGAGCTTCACAGCTCCTCTCTGCACCATATCCCTGATATAGTGATATTTGATCTCTATGTGTTTCGACCTGTCATGAAACACTGGGTTCTCGGACAGCTTCACACAACTCTGGTTATCACAGAAGATACCAGTAGCCTCCAACGGGAGATCAAATAACTCAGACAGTAGCTTCCGTAGCCATACTGCCTCACAACTAGATGAACAGGCTGCAACATACTCTGCCTCAGCTGTACTCAGTGCTACGCAGGACTGCTTCCTGCTAAACCAAGAGATCACACCTGATCCCATACTGAAGCAGCACCCAGATGTGCTCTTCCTGTCTGCAGCACGGCCAGCCCAATCTGAATCAACATAACCTTCCAGGTTAAACTTTTGATTCGCCTCATACCTGAGCCCATAATCCACTGTACCCTTCAGGTACCTCAGAACATGCTTTACAGTAACCAGGTGAACACTTCTCGGATCCGTCAGGAACTGGCTCAATGTGTTCACAGCAAAGCAAATGTCTGGTCTCGTGTTCGTCAGGTACATCAAGGACCCAATCATCTGACGATACATAGAGACATCAACTGACTCAGATGAAGCATCACATAGAAGCTTCAGATTCGATGCCATAGGTGTGGCCATGGCCTTGCAATCCATCATCCCGAACCTCTTTGGGATCTCTACTGCATACTTCCCTTGTCCAAGGAAGATTCTATCTGCACTTTGCCACACCTCCATGCCAAAAACAAATAGTGCATCATCCCCAAGTTCTTCATCTCGAACTCGGTAGTAAGCTTCCGCTGCGTGTCGACAATCAATCTATCTTCACCATACCAAGTTCTGGGAGCTTGCTTCAAGCCATACAAGGCTTTCTTCAATCTGCATACATATGACTCCCTGTCAGGTCTTGGGACTGCATCCCAAACATCTTCTTCATGATCTACGGATCATGGCATTCCATTTCTTCATCCCAGATCCTGGGAACTTCAATATCTTCAATAGATATCTTTCTTGCTGGAACAAATGTTGTAGTCCTTTTGTAGGAGATGGCATATGATCTTTCCTACACAACAAGTTAAATTGCATGATTAGAAAACATCTTATAGTTTTCAGAACAAATTCTTACACATAAAGAAATATGCCATACAGTCATGCAATTATCTTAGCCAATGCTTCAATACAACATTTATCCATATCCCGTAACTTTCTAGATGCCTTCCAATCTCTACCAGAACATTGTTAAGAGTGTGCACAACTCCCAACATGTCAGCAAAGAGGTTTCATTCTAGATAAGTAGCAATGGAATGTTGTACAGTGCCATAGGCTACTTACCCATGCATATTAGTAGTATACTGTTCATCAATGCAATTATTCTAATATGCATAATACACAACCTAATTCTAGGAACATCAGTATATACATTATTGAACAGTATTATTTAAGAAATGACAATTCAAATACTTATCTTTGTTTGTTCGTTGGGTGGACTCCCTCTGAGTCTTTGCTTCCTTGCAGGAGCTGCTGGAGTCCTAATCTGAGGTAGCTTCTTCTACACCTTTCTGTTGTGAAATGTAGAGAGATGATCAACTCCCTCTGAATATCTGCATCCTTGCAGAAACTACTGAAGTGTGCTCCTTTGCTTTCTTGCAGGAACAACTAGAGTGTGCTCCTTTGCTTTCTGGCAGGAGCAACTGGAGTGTGCTCCCTCTTGATCTTTGCTTCCTGAATTACCTGTTCTTGAACTCATATTCATCCTTGGTCCCTATGCATGCTTATTAGTATCATGAATGTGTTATCCTTGTGATCTCATATAAAATCATACATTCATTAGTATACTATTAAAAAGCAATAATCTCAAGCATGTATAGTCATGATCATTTCAAACAGAAATAATAAGCATGAGCATTCAAGGATTCTTATGGTTAGTCAAATCATAAGAAACATAACATGTCTAAACCTGTAATTACTCAAGCCTATGACTCTTCAGGTTAGTTGAATCATCAATCAAGATAAGATATAAAATGCATAAAACCTGTGATTATTCAAGCCTATACTTTCATGATTCTTCTGGTTAGTCATATCATCAATTATAATAATATACATCCAACCATGATTATTCAAACCTATGACTTCATGAATAATTATTATCAACAACAGTATAAGATCCTAACACAAGGTAGGATTTTAGCTTGATATAGGAAAAACATACCTGGATTAGCATGCTAGCTATTTATGTCTAACATACCCGCATAATGTCTTCTGGTTCTCTTTAGTGACTTGTGCTAGTAACCTGCATGTCTCATAAGTTAACCATTATAAAACTAAGTTATACATACCTCGAGAATGGATCTTCTATGAGATCCATGGCAATGGATGAATCTTTGTCCTCATGATCATATGTTCTTGAACTAGAACATGATTTGTCTTCTTGGTGTACCTTTCATGTTAGTAGACAACATAAAACTCATACAACATCACAATGTGTTAGTACAAACATAAGTTTCATACTCCTAATAAATGAATGACTTCTATCATGCATTCATAATTTTATTAAGGTGATATGACAAGTCTAAAATCAAGATTGTACTAACCGTGATAATATGAAGACAAGCATACCATAAACTTAATTATGAACAAATCTCAAAACATACCTCGATGAGTCATACCTGTCGAGATCACTTGTAATCTTCTTATGTAAGGCCTTAGCCTCATCTCCCTCTGAAACAGGAACTTCTTCACTTATGCAAGTGATTAACCCAATCCACTTGATTTGCAAGAACTGGACCTTGAGCTGGATATGGGTTTGTCAGAGAAACCCCAAAAATTCAAACTTTGAATTTCAAACTTCTGATAGGATAGAAATATGTGCCTTGATGAGCTGATCAAGTTGGTATATTCAAAATTTGAAAACTGCAAAGTTTCACTCCTCAATTTTGCCTTTGAAACTTCTAGATTCACTGGACGTGACCCTGAACTGGGGTTTGATGAAGCCCACTCTTTTGCCCCATCAAAATGTTTGATCCAAAGCTCTAAGCTTCTATTTTTCTGAGGAGCTTCCAGCCGTGGTCACAGATTTCAAAAATTCCCATTTTTACAGAAGCCCTAATTTTCCACTTTTCTGATCAAAGTCCCGAACTAGGGTCTAATCAAGCCCGGCCTTCTGCCCAACCAAAAATTCTGATCTTGGTCTCTAAATTTCTATTTTGATGAGTAGCATCCAGCCGTGGTCTCCGATTACAAAAATTCCAACTTTCTCCAAAGCCCTAAATTCCGGAAGCCATGAATGAAGGTACCAAAAAATAATCCTGTTTTGACAGAAATATGTACCTGATTGTTTCTGGTGTAACTCCGAAATTTTTGATCCACAGGGTCTGAAAAAGTTTTCTGAGATAGCCTGACCTGTTATCTTTCCATCCTGACAGGTCTGACCTCAATTGGATTCTCTGAGAGAGAGATATGCCAAATGTCGCAACGTGACCTGTTTTAAGATAAAACAGGAGAGCGAACTTGTACGGCGTGCCACGTGTCACTGTTTTAACTTCAGCCTCTGAAAAAGTTTTCTGAGATAGCTCGGCCTGTTAAATTTCCATCCTGATAGGTATGACCTCAATTGGACTCTCTGGGAGAGAGTTATGCCAAATGTCGCAACGTGACCTGTTTATGGGATAATACAAGAGAGCGAACTTGTACGGCGTGACACGTGTCACTGGTTCGACTTCGGCCTCTGAAAATGTTTTCTGAGATATTGCAGACTGTGTACTACCTGTCACTTTTTACGAAATTTCATTTGGAGCTTCCTAGCCCAAGATATGACCTTTTTCCCAAGGTCACCTGATTTTGACTCAGATCTGGAAGAGGCAGAAACCCTATATTGTACAGATCATAAATCACAAAGTACAACGAATTAGAGGTTGTCCTTTGGACACAAGATACCTGGAGATCTTAGCTTCGGCCTGTAACAATTTCAGATCCGAAAACTTCTCCAAAATGGATTTATAGCGAAAGTGCTACGATGACTGGTTTTTGCTATATCAAGCCCTAGCATCGTAAGTGCAACAAGTGTCATACATGCCATATCATGCCTTCTTTCAGGCTAGCTCTGATACCATGTTAAATTTTCTGAATTTACTTCAATCTGATCTAGGATCTTAACTGAGAGAACAACATGTACAGCATATCTACAGCATATCAATCATGGAGACAATAATGCAAGCACACACAAGAGACACAAAGATTTACTTGGGGAAAACCATAAAGGTGAAAAACCCCAATAACTTCCTCAGAGATAGATAGAGAAATGATACAACCAACCAATAGAGATAGCCATAACCTAGCAGCAATCCTCCTCCTCCATAAGTGCACCTCTCCTCCTTGAGAGCATGTGTGTGAAGTGAGTGAGTAAATAGAGTGCCTCCCGCACTCTATTTATACTTGACTTGACTTGCCTTTTTACCTAACTCATGTCGGCTCGAACTTAACCACATAACATAATGCTGAGTGGGCCGACCCCCAATAGGGTGGTCTAATAACCCTTTGACCCACATGGACGACCCCCAATAGGGTGGTCTAATAACCCTTTGACCCACATGACTTATACAGGGCCGACCCCAAACAAGGTGGTCTAATAACCCATCAAGTATAAGTTACGACACTTACAATATAAATGAAGACACTTCCTTATAGAGGAATAATACCATCTCTATAGGAATACAATATACATATATGTGAAATACATTCCGAAGTTACATATACATCAACACCCCTGATGTGTGAGGGCAGGAGCTCATCGTATGGCCGATAGACATCATAGTTGTTTTGTCTTTTTCCTGGGGTTTGGGGAAGAGAATAGATCGGTTGGAGACTGGATCAACGGCCCTTGGAAGCTGCAAAAACAAAAAATATTACATGGCCTCAATATGAATGAGGAATAATCTCTAATAATGGACGAGGCGGGCATACCCATGCTCGTATCAAGACATATACATAACAATTAGTCCCAAGAAGGGGGACCTAAATAAGACATAAAAAATCTGCTGGTACATCATACTGGTCCAAAGGGGACACTATTTTGGGATGTAC
Source organism: Larix kaempferi (assembly GCA_027924585.1). NCBI lineage: Eukaryota > Viridiplantae > Streptophyta > Pinopsida > Pinales > Pinaceae > Larix > Larix kaempferi. Next base: position 6,400,236 of record BSBM01000833.1, on the reverse strand, counting down.
TCATGATCATAACATGACTGATCTCAATAACTGATACACTAGAATAAAGCGACAACTGTTCTGAATAAGGTCTCAGAAGGGTTGATGAACTGCTGAAACTGAAGGTGTCCAACATCTGTAGGGACTCAATGACTGTGAGTCATCTCTGAGAAGTACATGTAACTGTATACTCGAGGGAGTATAAAAGTGGGGTACATCGGAATACTATCGCCATGCGCAACTCGGATATCTATAGAAAAAATGTAACTGGTTGTTTCCATAGGTAGACTCTCAAATGTGGAAGAGTCAGGTGGTATCCGGGGTCTTCAACAAATAACTAAACGGACCAATACCCTGTGCGAGTCTCAACAATGCGATCAAGGTGTTGAAGTTGAGCATGTGAGAAACAACCATTTGGAGAGGCAGTGAGGACTCTTCTCGAAATGATTCGTAGGCACTCATCATAAATGGTGATGAGTCTAAGACACAGGGACCTCTAGGTCTATCCTCTGGAATAAATTTGGGTGTCGTCGACAGAGGGAGACCAGCAACTAACAAGGCAATGATGTTTCTTTGACGGGAGCACGAGGTGTAGAACTAAAGTGTGGTAATGCTGATGGTAGGACTGACATACTTTTGGGGATGGGAAGTAACTGGGGTTATAGAGTGGGTAGACTCAAACTTCCTTTGTTCAGAGCATGATGACATGGTTGACGTGGCAATGTAGGGAACTGACTTGTAGGTGCGGGGATCATAGATTTTAAGGACTGAAGGGTATGTATTAACTCTGGGGGGGTGGGACGAGCTGATGGGTGTTGTCGAGGGATTCTCAGGGTGACATACTGTAGAATACTCTAAACTAAGGCGACCAAAATGGGGAAGCTTCCATATGAGTAGACGTGATCTGTTGTGGCGCTGAGGAGCACCATTGGATCCTTCTTCGTAGTTTCAATGAGCTCCAAGAAGGGATAAAAGTGTGCTCTGAAATGGTACTGTCCTGTGGATTTTGTGAGCCCAGGATTGTTCTTTCTCATGGGTGCTTTCATTTTTAAGGAGTCTGAAAACAATAAGAAGACTCTGCAATGGTTGTGAGTACCGTCCTGTGGGTTTTTACGAGCCCGGGATGGTGATTGTTTGTGGTTTCTTTCATGTTTAGAGAGTTTGAAAGCGGTAAGTGGAATCCATTGGTGTTCTTTTTCGTAAGTTAGTCTCCAAGGTCCGGAAAAGCATAAAATGATGAAAATGGAGAACTCTTCTAGCGGATGTGACTAGAGTATTCCTTTTTTGTAATTATTCTACAAGGTCCGGAAAAGGGGTAAACTTATACCATGTAGATGCCCTTTCAGATATGTTTAGCGAGCATGAAAGGAAGCAAGGTTGCTCAGTGATATTTTCATTGTTTTAGGAGTTAGAAAAGAGCTTAACAGAAACTCCCTAAGTGCCTTTTTTGTAAAAGGGATTGCTCGGCCCGAAAAATGGGTAAAACTATACCGAACAAAAAAGGGATTTGATGAGAGCGAGAAAAGGTCTTAAGCATCGTCATGAGAGCGGAATACAGAATCTGGTGACATAAAGATTGTCAAAAAGGGGCAACGGCCAATGTGGCATGTGAACCGAGGTGATGACTGGCATTTTGAAAAAAATGCCCAATAATTATTGGGTGAGAGCAAGAAATGATCTCAAGCATCATCACGAGCGCAGAAAACTGAATCCGATGATATGAGACTCGTAAAAAATGGAGGACGGCCGATGTGGTACACAAACCGAGGCGATAAGTGGCATTTTGAAAAAATGCCCAAAAATTATGGGTGTGAGAGCAAGAAATGGTCTCAAGCATCATCACGGGCATGGAAATATGAATCCTGTGGTGCAAATGGTGCGAAAAACGGAGGTCATAAGGACTCCAGAATGGTCAAAGGAAATAACTAGGTTAAAAAATGGCTACAAATGAAGGTGACCCCACCAAGCCAAGGATGTAGTGGTGGGGAGAAATGATGACCGGCGGGGGCGAAATACTATGTGTATCAAATCAACTCAAATATACAAGTGACACATGACCTCAAAAATGGTTGAGATCACGAATGTGAAAAAGTGAGCAGGGTTAATGACCTGCCTCCATATGATGTGCATGGGGTTTGTGATTGTGGATCACATATGTGTTGGTTTGAACAATGGGCTCATTTAGGTGTTGGGATAATGGTGATGGGGTAGGGTCAAAATGATTGATCATGCCCCCTATCCCAGGTTCGAGGTAATCTATTATGTCCCCGAACTCAGAGGTGTCAATGCGGTGCAAATGTTGTCTTAGAGAGGGATCAAGAGGGAATTGACCAACTACTGGAGGGGGGGTGTACCATGAGGCTGTGGGTCGTGGTGGCATACTGAAGTGATGATTTGATGATGGGGGATTCCCCTTGTGGGGTGGATGCCCTCAGTATCTCCGACGAGAATCACGATGATGATGAGTAGGCAAGATTTTGGGCCTGCCCCCATGTTGTGGACATGTGGTTTCTTCGTCGATTTGAAAGGGTTGAACATGTGTGTGAAAGGGATCAATGGAAGGGGCCGACCGAATAGAGGGGTATCCAGTGGAAATCGTGTAAATGGTGTTAATTTCTTATGAGGAGGAAGATGGTGGGGGATGAATTTCCTGAATGAGAAGAGGGGATATCTCTAGGTCGACGTTATTCAACTCGTACAGTGCTGGTCTGTAATCTGGGAGATCGGGGCAGTGATGTGAATAATGGCCGTAGATTCCGCATATTGCACAAGGATGGTTTGTGCGCAATGATTTATCACGAGGTTGAGGGGGGAGTTCTAGTTTGACTACTGGAACGTTGGTGTCATCATCCAACATATTCATGTGTTCTTGAAGTGCTGGTAACTGTGGACATAGATGGGTGGCATGGCCTATGTCGTCGTGCAAAGAGCACTTGGGGGGTATGCAGTTTGTTGGGGGATTATTTTCCAACTTGGGGGTCGCTGGGGGGGTGCGAGTTGTGGGTCTAGTGGTGTAGGTTTATGGACCTCTGCCCCCAGTGTTTTGAAGTGGTGGGGGAGTATAATTGGATGTTGATGCAGTGGCCACTGTTGGAGGTGGTCAATTCTGGATGTTTACTACACTAAGGGGTGGACGGTTAGAAGTATTGTTGCACCGGTTGTAAAATGACATTCGGTGTCGGAGGAGAGGTTGGGGTAGGTAGGTACCACACAAGTAGTCCTAATGTTAATCATGGGAGATTAAGTGTAGCCATGATTGGTGTGCTGATGGCACCTAAAGGGGGAAATAAGAATGGGATAGTATGAATTGGTGTGGCTCCTACATGAGTTGGCACTGAGGGTGGTTGTGGGAGTAAAGGGGGTTGTTGGTTTGGTACCTGTGTGTTCTACAAGAGGGTGCACAAATCAGATATCTCAGTTATATTCAAAGGGGGTGGGATGGATTGGAATGTGGAATTCATAGGTGATTCTGAGTATAATCCGACTCTAACTGTGGAGACAAACGATGTAGGTGCATTCTGAACTGGTTGTTCAATCATATTGAGAAGATTTTTAGGTGCAGTGGGGGCATATTGGTTTCGACGGGTTTGGAGATTCATGTCGGATGATGGCATCATAAGGAGATGATGACTACATGAATCCATTGGTTGGTTTGTGTGTGTAGCATATGTGATTTGTTGTTGTGGTGATGTGGTTCCTTGAGGAGGATCCAATAGTGTAGCTAGGGTTTTACCCCTAGCTTGTGCAAATGAGCACCTACTAAGGAGAATGGACTCCTTAGTAGCAGTTCAGTAAATGTAAATTATTAAGCTAAAACAGAAATGAAAAAACTACTCTAAAACATGTGCATGAAAAATAAACAACAATTTGTAAATAATGGTTTTTGTATTGATATTACCTCCAATGTGGAGGTTGATGAAGCCCTTGCAATGTCCAAGAGGGTTGCTCCAAGCTCCAATGTGCTCCTTCTCTTTCTCCAAAGGTGGGAATGGGCCAAAAGTGGCTCTCAAGGTGAAAGTAGTTCAATGGTGAACTAGGGTTTCGAGAGAGATTTTGGCAGAGTAAGGGTATACTTGATTGTGGATATGGAATAAGGGATCTCCATCACCTATTTATAGTTTTTTGGTGGTGGAGTGCTGACCCATGGTTTTGGGAAACACATGGTTTAGGGCAGCTGTATAGGGTTTTTTCCTCCTTTTCCTCATTATTTTATATTTTTCTTCCCTTTTTAGGGGGTTTTTGCTATTTTTAGAGGAATTTTGGATATTTTTGGAGGAAAAATGGGTTTTTTAGCCTTTTTGTGGCTATTTTGATGGTTTTGTGGCCTTTTGGAGGCATTTTAGGCCTTTTGGAGGCTTTTTAGTGGGATTTTTTGGGTTTTTAAGGGAAATATGGTAGGAAAATGGACAAATGAGCCATATAATGTGGTAGATGAGGTAGTGAACACTTTTTGGGTGTTAACAGATTGCCCCCTGATGTGCGAGGGCAGGAGCTCATCGTATGGCCGATGGACATCATAAGTCATGAATGGTTTTCCTAGGTGTGGAGAGAAGAGAAGAAACAAACTGAAGCCCGGAACAACGATCCCGAACAAACTGCAAGAACTAAAAGTACATACCCTCAATAATGGATGAGGAATCATCTGATCATATGGACGAGGCGGGCATACCCATGCTCGTATCAGGATATAACATAATAATAACAATGGGGTCCAAAGAATGGGGACCTGAAAGATACATGACCTCAAATACTGACTGAGGAATAATTTCAATATATGGATGAGGCGGGCATACCCATGCTCGTATCAAGATATATAAACAGAACTGTGAGGCCCGAAAAAGGGGGACCTGTAAGATACATAGCCACTGTGTACATCATAGGTGTCCAGAGGGGACACAAAGCTGGGACATACTGCTGGGCGGACCATGTGTAAGCTGAAAAACTGGTGCACTAGAATATCAACAGTGCTGCTGAGTGTGGTACCAAAGGAACTGATGAGCTGTTGGATCAGAGTGACAGGGGTCATACTCTCAATGGTACACTGAACTGGAACTGAAATGGGTACTCAAGGAAGCATGAGCTGGAGGGCTTCCGAATACAATCGCCAACGCAGCCCGGACATCCACGGGAACATACAACTGGGCGTTCCGAAGTGACTCACCAATGTGCTAGAGTCAAGGGAAATCCGGGGTCTTCGACTAAAAACTGATGGGATATAATCCTACGCGATCCTCAACGATGCGATCAAGGTGCTGAAGTCGAGCATGTGAGGAACAACCACTCGGAGAGGCAATGATGACTCCGCTCAGAATGATCCGTAGGCACTTACCACAGATGGTGATAAGTCCAAGGCGTAGGGACCTCTGGGCCTATCCTCTGGAATAGAGGAGCTATCGTCAACAGAGGGAGACCTGCAACTATCAAGGCAATGATGTTTCCTTGACAGGAGCGCGAGGTACAAGACCGAAATGTGATAGTACTGATGGCAGGACTGATAAAACTGTGGGGGGACAACTTGGGCAAGTAGAGTGGGTGGACTCAAACTTCCTTTGTTTAGAGTATGATAATGGGAATGATCTGGCAGCATATGACACTGACTAAGGGGAAAGGGATCATAGCTGGATTGGATCTGGGAAGGTGATTGGTCTGAGGGAGACTCAAGCTGTGGTAAAATGGCAGGAGACTGCAGAATACTCTGAACAAAGGCGACCTGATTGGGGGTGCTGCCGAGATGATTGATCAAAGTGCCAGGAGGCACGGGAGGGGACTTCTTCATGGGTTAAGGAACTAGAAGAAGTGCGTGGAAAATGATACTGTCGTGTGGATTTATACGAGCCCAGGACAGTTCATGCTCGTGGTTGCTTTCAATTTTAAGGAGTCTGAAAGCAAGAAGAAGACTCTGAAGTAATGGAATGGTACTGTCGTGTGGATTTTACGAGCCGAGGACAGTTCATGCTCATGGTTGCTTTCAATTTTAGAGAGTCTGAAAGCAAGTAAGAAGACTCCAGGGGTTGCTTTTTCATAGATTTAGTCTCCAAGGCCCAAAGAAGCATAAAAGGATGCAATGAAGAACTCTTCTAGCCGGTGTGACTAGAGTATTCCTTTTTCGTAATTAGTCTACCAGGTCCGGAAAAGGGTTAAACTTATACCAGATAGACGCCCTTTCAGGTACTTTAACGAGCATGAAAGGAAGCAAGATTGCTCGGCGATCTTTTCATTCTTTTAGGAGTCAGAAAAGAGCTTAACGGAAACTCCCTAAGTGCCTTTTTCGTAAAGGACTTGTCCGGCCCGAAAAAGGGATAAAATTATACCGAACAAAAGGAATGGCCAGGCAAGGAGGAAGTGTTCAATCAAGGATCAATAATGATGACCAAGAACGAGGGTAGGGGGGAACACTGGTGGGCCTCCTTGCGGGGTAGATGAAATGGTGGAAAAATAATGAAACATTTGCAGTATGACAGGAGTGAATGGCTCATGTAAAAATGTGGAACAATCCGATAGCGGCCGATGTGGCGCACAAATCGAGGCAGCAAGGTGTCAGGACACAATGTTGAAATTGTACCAAGTGAGAGCGAGAAATGATCTCAAGCATCATCACGAGCTCGAAAAAATGAATCCGACGATATAAAGGATGTCAAAAATGGGTAACGGCCGATGTGGCACGCACACCGAGGCAACGAGGGCGTTTTGGAAAAATACCCAAAAAATCAGGGGGTGAGAGCGAGAAATGATCTCAAGCATCATCACCAGCTCGGAAAAATGAATCTGATGATATAAAACATGTGAAAAATGGAGAACGGTCGATGTGGCACGCAAACCGAGGTGACTAGTGGCGTCTGAAAAAATGGGCAAAAAATGATAGGGTAAAAATGATGCAACGAGGTGACCATCATGACGGTCTCGTCGTGCTGATTCCAGTGGTGGAAACGGTTCGTAAAACGGACTCTGTATGGGGTCAGAATGGCCAAAACAAGAAAAAGTCAACTGACTATAAATAGTGGTGGGTCCAACATGACATGTGTCATTTGTACGTTTTGACTTTGACTGGTGATCAGAGTGGACATACAGGATTTCCGGGTACAGGGTGAGAGGGTGGACCTCACCCTGACCGATGTATACTTTCTGACGGGGTTGCCCTATCTAGGCAGGGTAGCAGACACACAGCCGCGGGTTGCCGCGGACGTCGACATGGAGGACATGTTGGAGAGATACTGTGGTCCTGAGGTGAGGGTGCATAGGAATGCACTCCTGGTGAGGGACCTACAGGAGCCAGCAGTGCAGGCCATGGCAGCATGTGTGGTCCGGGTATTGGGGTCCCAGTCACCTGAGAAGGTGTCTGGGGGTTAGATGCAGATGATAGAGCGCGTACTGGATGGGGTGTACTACGCGTGGGGCCAGATGTTCCTGATCTGCGTTCAGCGGCAGCTGACGGCAGCGAAGGAAGATGGCAAGGGCTTTTGTTTTGGTTCCTTCTTGTGTGCCTTCTTTATGGAGAGGGTACCCACACTGCGGCCACGGGTGCCGATCAAGGCAGGAGGTATGAGGGAGCCGCGGATGGTGCGGTGGGGCGAGATGATGCGCCGCCGTGGTGGCGGCGATGTGGGCAGGTATTTTACGCAGGAGTTGTACCTGCAATGGCTCCAGATACCATTGACACTGGACGACTTCCTGTATCGGGACATGGACTTCACGGGAGATCCGGAGGCGCCACGAGCACCAGGACAGTCATGGGGTCCCGACGGTACGTATGTGTTTTTGTTGCATGTTATGTATGTCAAGTTTTATTTATATGATAGGAGATTGATATACTGTGACTGACATATGGGTGATCTTGCAGATGTGGGCCCGAGGCCGCCTCTAGGACATGTGGCACAGAGGGGTATTGTGGCCGTCCCAGCTCTGCCTGGGTGAGGTGAGGTCCGTCGCCGTGATGCGGAGGGGACACTGGAGTCGGTGCGGGCACTACTAGATCGGTTGTTGATAGGGGTGACCGACGAGGGATGGCGGGACGTCGATCCTGATGTAGTTCAGGATTGCATGAGGGCACCCCGAGAGTTCAGATCCATCGTGATCCGGGTGGCGATCCTGGTGGACCGGGTACGGGCACAGGAGGCCGGAGGAGATGAGGACTTGCCGGAGGAGGAGCGAGGGGAGGACTCAGAGGCAGCCGATGCAGGCAGTGATGCAGGATATGACTCCCATTAGGGAGTGCAGGGGACTCCCCCCGAGTTTTGTAGCTATGGCATGTATGTTGATGAGGCTGTTAGGGATGTATAGCCATTTGATCTGCGACACTATTCTGGGCTCTGGGGACATGTGTGAATGTGATGGATTCAAACTGTCGGCTGAGTTGTTTTGCGCGCAGGAATTTTCTAAAAAGGAAGGGATCACGCACCTGGTAGCAGTTGTTGAGCTGGGAGACAAGTAGCTGGGAGTCAAGGAACACATGAAGGTGACATATGCCCATCTGGAGGGCAGTAGTCAGGAGACCGGTCACAGCATCATACTCCGCCTGGTTATTGGTAGCAGCGCCTATACAGATGCCGTCAAGGTGAATCATCTCGTTGGAAGGGGAGTACAAGACCCATGCTGCAGAAGCCAGGTTAGGAGACCAGCGGCTTGCGCCGTCAGCGAAGCCAGTGTAACAAGGTGGAAGATGGTCCATCTGTGGTCATGCAAAAATGATGAATGTAAGATGATGGTAAAAAAGGTGAAAAAAAAAAAGAAAGAGAGCAAACTGTACAATGCGGACCAGTGAGGCCGCAGTTTCATTTATGGGTAAAAACGTTTAAGATACAACCCATTACGGGGGTTGCGCAAAGGGTGACCTTCGGATTCAGCTAAGATATATGCCCCCTTTCTGAGACAAGTCTTCACAATGTAAGGGCCTTGCCAGATGGATTCAAACTTCCCTTTACCGGTTTTGTCATGGGCTTGGTCATATGCGAGGACAAGGTCCCCTTCGTGGGAAGCGAGGTTGAGACCAGGCATTTCAGTAAAGGACCAGGCGAAGACATCACTGAACTCTGTGAAGAGTTTTTGGTACTCCTCAATCTCGGTTTTGACAGCAGGGAGCTGTGAGGGATGAATGGGGCGCTGTTTTTGACGAACGGGGGGTACATCAGGCCATGTGTCGATGTGGTGCTCTATAATGGCGGGGTCAGGACCGGGCATCTCGGTATAGGACCAGGCAAAGACATCACGGAATTCTCGGAAGAGTTTTCTGTACTCCTCAATCTCTTGTTCACTGCAGGAGGCTCCTAAGGCAATGCATTCATTGACGCCAGGGGGGTCAGAGATATCTATATGGATGATGGGTGAGATGTTGGCCATGTTACCCTCCTCAAAGGCGTCAGGAGCAGGAATAGGGTCCTTGAACCAGTCAACCTTGGTGGGGAGGAAGTCTTTGGACTCAACTGTGAATTGGGTAGCTGTGCTAGAGGAGGATTCTTTTGGGATAAAATAGGAACGGTGGTGCATGTCATCCCAGGGGTAATCTGGGGCAGTAAGGGCCTCAAGAACTTCCTCATCAGTACGGAAAGTTTGTGTCGTCAAATTGGTTGACGAGGGAATAGTAGTGGAAGAGATCATGTAAATGGTGTTGACCTCCCCGGATGGGGGCGAGATCGGGGGGTGAATCTCTTCAATAGTAGTTGGTGCCGTCTCAAGATCCAAATTGTTCATCTCATAGAGAGCCGCTCTGTAATCCGGAAGATCGGGACAATGATGGGAGTAATGCCCGTAAACACCGCATATGGCACAGGGGTGGTTAGTGCGTAGGGATTTGTCTTTAGGCTTGGGAGTGGGGTTTAGTTCGACAGTTGGGATGTTAGGGTCATCATCGAGAATCTGCATGTGCTTCTGTAATGCTGGTAACTGTGGGCATTGGTGGGTCGCATGGCCCAACTCGTCGCACAGCGAGCATTTGGGAGGAGCAGGAAATACTGGAGGGTTTTTGACTGTCTTGGGAGGTGGTACAGCAGTGTAAGGTTGTGGACCTCTGCCCCCAGTGGGTTTGGGAGTAGGAGGGGGAGTCGTGGAGGACGAAGGGGTAGAGACACCAGGAGGTGGCTGAGAGGTAGTAGCCATGGGTTGCACCGGTTGGAGGACGACATCTGGTGTCGGCGGGCGAACGGGAGGCGAAAGATACCATACGGGTAATCCCAAAGTTAACCCAGGGAGGCTAAGGGTAGCCATGACCGGGGCGCTGACTACTCCCGATGGAGGTACTAGGAAGGGGATCGTATGGATAGGTGTAACACCAATGTGGCTAGGTACCAATGGTGGTTTAGGCAACAAGGGTGGTTGATTGTTAGGTGGTTGGCTGTCGTGGGACAAGGTACATAAGTCAGACACTTCGGGCGTAGATGACGGGGGAGGAATGGATTGAAAGGTGGAGGTCATCGGCGCGTCTGAGTAGACTCCAGGCCCCGTAGAGGAAACAAACGAGGTGGTGGCACGAGAAACAGGTTGTTCAACCATGGGGAGAACATTTTCAGGTGCCGCGGGAGCACTGGGATCATAGTAGGTGAGCTGGTCAACCTTGACCACGCGTCCCTCATGGGGGAACATCATGGTGCGAAAAACGGAAGAGCCAACCGCCCCCATGGCATACATGTAGCTACGGCCAAGTAAAAGGTTGTAATCCAATTGGGCATTGATTACCTCGATGTCAATGAGGACAGTTTTACCACCTAACTGGACGGGGACATTGGCTAGGAGGCCTTGGGGCTGAGCCGAACGACCGTCGTAGGCGCGTAATGCAGTGGTGGACTGCTGGAGAGTAGGGGATCCCAACTTCTGCCACACGAATGTAGACATGACGCATGTGGAGGCACCTTCATCGATGATGCACCGATGGATGATAAGATTTCGAATGGAAACAGAAACTTGGAATGCTAGGGTGGAGGGCAGGCGAGGTTCATACTGGTCTAAATCAAATGCCATCAAGTTCGAATCATTTGGGTCAATCCCCCCAATGGCGGAGAGTAAAGTCTTGCACTGGGAAGGGCAGTTCCTCAAGACTTCTAACGCAGACATGGCTGCGGGAGATTGGGCTAGGTCAACTACAATGTTGTAGTTTGACGCAGCGTGCGCATTAGGGTTATTGTTGATACGACGAAGTGGGAAACGAGGTGCTTTGGGAGCGCCATCAAGTGGAGGTGGAGGTATACGTAATGCTTGATCGGTAGGATGAGCATTAGTAGGTTTATCAGTGGGAGGTACTTCAGTGGTGGAGCCATACTGGTTCCGACGAGTCTGGAGGTTGACGTCAGTGGATGACATCATCAACAAGTGGTGAGTTCCTGAGTCAAACATGGGTTGATCGGGAGCAGCGTACGTGATTTGCTGTTGGGGTTGTGCGTTGGCTTGAGGGGGAGCCAACGGCTGAGTGTTCACGACACCTTGGTTTGGTAATGGGTTTTGCAGCACCAAAGGTGGCTGCTGAGGTTGAGGGGGGTTAGGTGGCGCCTGAGGAGCTGCATGCCCTTGGTGGTGGGCATCGTCAACCCAGAGTTGCCTAGCTCGCTCCAAGTGTGGGCAAGCATGTGTGTAGTGGCCATAGACCCCGCAAATAGAACAAGGGTGGTTTGTTCGCAAATTGGGGTTTTTAGCCTGCTTGGGCGGGCGATCAGGGTTTTGGTGAGCAGGGGCTACATTATTATTGTCGGGGGGATTCGCCGGTTGACCAGCTTGGTCTGCAGGTTGGTTATTTCCCCGATTACGGCCCTTGCCATGGTTTTGTTGTCCCTGGTTGCGTTGGTTGTTTTGGTTTTGCTGCGGGTTTTGTTGGGCGTAAACTTGCCCTTGGGCAGCAGGTGGATTCTGAGGTTGCGCAGGTGCTGGAGCAGGCTGCGGTGGATGATATGTAGGTGGAGGCTGCGCAGGTGCAGCAACTGCAGGGGGTTGCTGATAGGGCTGCGGAGCAGGTGGTGAGTTTGCCACAGGGGCTGCCTGTGGCGGATAATAAGCGGGTTGGGCTTGTGAAGGCGCAGGAGCTGGGGCAGCCTGCTGGTGGTAGTAAGGCTGAGGTGCGACCGGGGGGGCATAAGCAGGAGTCGCATGACCGCAACACTGAGGTGGACATGAGGGTCCATGGTGGTGGTGGTGTGTCAAGGGAGCATACGAGGTGGTTGCTCTAGACTGTGTGGTAGCCCGCGAAAGGTCGGGGCCAGGGTTAGGACGTGCTATGGAAAATGGTTGGGGATGCGAAGAAACATGACCAATGATACCGTCTGCAGCGTGGGATGCCCCCGGCGCATCGTGCTGGGAGGACTCGCCGCGAGGGCGTCAGGTATAATGGTATAAAGGTAACCCGATTGGGCATAAATGAGGTCAAACTGTTGGGCCTTAAGGATGGCCTCTTCTTCAGACTGGGGTCTTTCTGATGCCACATCCTTAGCAATGACACGGAGAAGGGACTTGAGGAACCAATCTAGGAAGATACGGTCGTCTAATTTGATCTTGCATAAGCTACGGCGTCGACGCCACTCATGGATGTGGTCCGTGATATGGGTAGCCGTGTTTTGTCTACAAGATAGGAGGATCTCAATGCCCGCGTCGTAGCAGACAGGAAACTGGAAGAACTGCAGAAAGGTCGAGGCAAGGGAAGCAAAGGTGGCATGGGTCCCGTGGGGTTGCTCGATATACCACTTGGCTGCAGAGCCAGTGAAGGTGCGCTGTAAGAGATGGAGGCGAACAGAGTCGTCCACTATGGAGTTGGAGGAACACCATAGGTGGAAAGACATGATATGGTTTTGTGGGTCCTCACCTGCCTTACCCTCGAACTTAGGGATGTCCGAGGGAAGCTTGGTAGGCATATGAGGCCATGCAGGGTCGTGTCGGATAGGGTCATTGGTCAATCTGGCTAGGTCAGGTAGGTTGAGGCTAGCCATGAATGGCAAACTGGAAGGAGGATGTGACACAGTAGTGGGTTGGACCAAGTTGAGGCCAACGCCCCCAAGTGAAGGGACAAGATTGGGGATGGTTCCCCCAAGTGGGGGAACGGAGGTAGTATAGGAGGGGCCTGCACCACCATGTGTAGTGTGAACCACTGATGAAGTGGGAATAGGTATCCCAGCTGCAGGAATGGGTGCAGTGAGGGGAGCAGTAGATGGGGGCCCCATGGAGGGCATACCCAAAGCAGGTGTAGTAACTGGTGTAGTGGTGGATGTGCCACCAATGGTCCCTACAACAAAAGGAGTGGAAGTCACGCCAGCCATGGGGCTAGTAGGGGCAGTGTAAATGGGGTTCTCAGACTCTGTCTCAGAATCAGAGGTAAAGTAAGGTGCGTCAATATCTGGTGACGGAGACCTACGTCGCTGACGAGTGGAGTCAAGTGACAAGGCTCTAGATCTGTGATGAGTGGTATCAACGGATGATGATCGGAATCTATGACGGGTGGTGTCAAGTGAACCGTGCTGTGGGGGCTCGCCCCTGAGGCACCGAGAATGTCTCGGGGACTCAATGGTGACAGATGGTGTCTAATCTCTGTGGGTTGAGGTGAGTAAAAACAGCTCAAAAAATCCTAATGCAACCGAGTGTGCAGAAGGAGAGCTAAAAAACAAGGCACTCATGCCAACAACCAACTCAAAACACCCACTGCAACAGCTGTGCTACAATAGGTGGAGTATCAACAAAGATGGTCAGAATACCAACAAGCAACAGGTTTCCTAAAAATAAAAAATGGTGGACTCACTAGACCAAAGGGAGGTAAAGGAGCATGCAAACACCTAACTACAAGTATTCTGACTCAACTAAACATATCCTCTGCAAGGTGATGAAATCCAAGTCAGACAATATGAGTAGGAAAGCCAAGTGGCTATGATATCCCCCTACCGGGAGGGACACCGGGTAGTCAATCCTAGAAGAATGGCAACAAAGATACCCCGTTCATGACATGTCCAGAAAGGTGAATCTGTCATTTAGTCCGTTGACCGCAATACCCCTATACAGGGATATCCCGCGAACCGCGAAAGGTAGCCCTTCGGTTACTGAATGGAGTGCGGTATTCCACTTAGGCCTCCGGAACCAGTCTCCCGACTTCAACCCTCCTAAGGGAGAGGCCCTCTGATAAACTGGTCGTGACCGTGCCAAAAAGTACTAGGGGATTTTGGTTCCCTATTTGGACAACAACTATGTCTCAAGCGTAAGTGACCGAGGGGTGTTATTGGAAGCCTATCCCCCCGACCCTACCTAACTACAAAGATTCTTTTGTGTTCCCCAAGTGGGGTTAGAATGTTGGTTTAGTTAGGTACTTTTTAAGGCTCACTTGAATTATGTGACAGAGTGTGTGCTCGTGAGGTGATGAACCCAAAATAGAAGTGCCACAAGGGGGGAAACTTCCAACTATCAATAATACTGAAATCGAAACTTTCACTTGCAAAATTTTCTGATTTAAAAATACTGAAATTTTAAAAGAATTCTGTAAAGGGAACAGAAATTATGTTGCAGAAAGATTGTAGGGAAGTGAGGCTGCAAGTACGACAGGTGGCTGTTCAGATGCAGAAAATATTGCAGCAAAAGGGGCTTAGCTCAAATTAGGGAAAAAGTGCAGAAATAAGACCACGGGTCGGTGGCGAATCGGAACAGGCAGACCGCGGGTTTGAGGGAAACAGACGCGGTCGAGTCGCGGCTTTCGGGCCAACAGACGCAGTCTGGTCGCAGGAAACGGGGAAAAAGACGCAGTCGGGTCGCGACAAAAGGGCTAACAGACGCAGTCGGGACGCGGGAAAGAGGCTTAAAGCCGCAGTCTGGATGCGGAAAAATGGCCGACAGGCGCAGTCAGATCGTAGCAAACAGGCTGATTAGCCACGGTCGGATCGCAGGTAACAGACTTGAATCCGCCGGCAGGGCGTCGGAAACAGTCTGAGAGCCGCGGTCGGGTCGCAGGTAAGGGCCTGAAAGACGCGGTCGGGACGCGACTGCAGAGGGAAAAAACGCGATGTACAGTGGCCGAAAGGGACAGCCGAAATGGAAAATTTTTTAAACGAAAACCAGAAATTCAAAATATAGGGGAGTCGCCAAAACTGTAGCTAGGGTTTTATCCCTAGCTTGTGCAAATGAGCACCTACTAAGGAGAATGGACTCCTTAGTAGCAGTTCAGTAAATGTAAATAATTAAGCTAAAACAGAAATGAAAAAACTACTCTAAAACATGTGCATGAAAAATAAACAACAATTTGTAAATAATGGTTTTTGTATTGATATTACCTCCAATGTGGAGGTTGATGAAGCCCTTGCAATGTCCAAGAGGGTTGCTCCAAGCTCCAATGTGCTCCTTCTCTTTCTCCAAAGGTGGGAATGGGCCAAAAGTGGCTCTCAAGGTGAAAGTAGTTCAATGGTGAACTAGGGTTTCGAGAGAGATTTTGGCAGAGTAAGGGTATACTTGATTGTGGATATGGAATAAGGGATCTCCATCACCTATTCATAGTTTTTTGGTGGTGGAGTGCTGACCCATGGTTTTGGGAAACACATGGTTTAGGGCAGCTGTATAGGGTTTTTTCCTCCGTTTCCTCATTATTTTATATTTTTCTTCCCTTTTTAGGGGGTTTTTGCTATTTTTAGAGGAATTTTGGATATTTTTGGAGGAAAAATGGGTTTTTTAGCCTTTTTGTGGCTATTTTGATGGTTTTGTGGCCTTTTGGAGGCTTTTTAGTGGGATTTTTTGGGTTTTTAAGGGAAATATGGTAGGAAAATGGACAAATGAGCCATATAATGTGGTAGATGAGGTAGTGAACACTTTTTGGGTGTTAACAAATAGACAAGTGTTCGTCACTCCTTGTGTGGGAAAAGGATTCTGCAACACCATGGGTTGTGGTTGAGGAGGTGGCGCTGGTTGTGCCACGTGCCCTTGGCATTGGGCGTCATCAAACCACAGTTGGCGTGCTCGCCCCAAATGGGGGCAAGTGTGTGTATAATGGCCGTATACCCCGCATATGGAACATGGGTGGTTTGTTTGTAAATTGGGGTTCTTACCCTGTTTCGGTGGTCGATCAAGGTTTTGGTTTGCGGGGGTAGCGTTGTTGTTGTTTGGAGGATAAGTCTGAGCGATTGGAGGTTGTGGTGTAGCAAGGACTACCTGTGGTGGGAAATAAGCCATTGGGGCTTTTGAGTAAATAGGAGCATGTGTGGCCTGCTGATGGTAATACGTAGGGGGTGCAACTAGAGGTGGATAGGCTGAAGGTACATGAACATAACACTGTGGTGGACATGGGGGTCCATGAGTGTGGTGGGGGTGGGCCATGGGAGGATACGAAGTTGTATCTCTAGAGTGAGATGTGGCCCGCGAAATATCGTGGCCGTTATTATTGCGCATAATGGAAAATGGTTGGTTGTGGGACGCAACTTGTCCAATGATGCCGTCAGCGGCGTGGGATGCCCCTGGCGCGTCAGTCTGGGAGGAATCACTGCGGGGAGCGTCAGGTAAAATGGTATACAGGTAGCCACACTGGGCATAGATTAGATCAAACTGCTGGGATTTTAGAATGGCTTCTTCTTCCGACTGGGGTCGTTCAGAAGCTACATCCTTGGCTATGAGGGGTAGGAGTGATTTGAGAAACCAATCCAAAAATATACGGTCGTCCAGTTTTATCTTGCAGAGGCTACGGCGCTTGTGCCACTCATGGATATGGTCGGTGATGTGGGTAGCTGTGTTTTGTCTACAAGACAATAGTATTTCAACTCCTGCATCATAGCGTATAGGTAGCTAAAAAAACTGAAGGAAAGTGGAGGCGAGGGACGTAAATGTATGGTGGGTCCCATGTGGTTGTTCAATGTACCACTTGGCTGTAGAGCCAGTGAACGTTCGTTGCAATAGTCTTAGTCTAATGGAGTTATCCACTATGGAGTTAGATGAACACCATAGGTGAAATGACATTATGTGGTTTTGGGGATCTTCCCCAGGCTTTCCTTCAAACTTCGGGATGTCCGAGGGAAGCTTTGTGGGCATGGGGGGCCAAGTGGGGTCATGTCTAATAGGATCATTAGTTAGTCTTGCCAAGTCTGGCAAAATCAAACTTGCCAGAAATGGTAGACTGGCTGAGGGGTGTGATGTAGTGGCTGGGACATAACTGTTAATGGTAGCATTATGTAGTGGTCCAGTGGCCCCTAAGGGTATTCTAGGTATGGAAGGTATGTGTGCTTCAACCGATGTGGTGTGGGAAAGGCCAGCGCTCCCAAGTGCAACATGGGTTGCAGAGGGGTTAGGAATATTGCCAGGAATTCCTGGGATCTGGGTTGTGGTAATGAGAGGGGGTGTGACCCTTATGTTTGGCATACCCATAATAGGAGGTAGTCCTGAGTTGGGCATACCTAAAGGTGGAGTGTCCCCTATATTAGGCATGCCTAAAAGGGTTGTCGTTACCATGGATGGCACAGTAGTAGAAGGGTTTGTGGATGTATCTCCAATAGTACTGGTGAAAAGTGGGTTGTATTGTGATCCAGCCATGAGGTTGGTTGGTGATATTTCAGTAGGGTTTTTGGATTTAGCCTCAAGATCAGATGTGAAGTGAGGCGTGTCAGAATTGGATGATTGTGTGTTTGGCCGATGACGTGTTGAGTCAAGGGATAAGGCTCTACGTCGTTGACATGTAGAGCCAAGTATACCGAATTGAAGGGGATCACCCTGAAGATGACGAGATCGTCTTAAATTCTCAATGGTGAGAAATATTTTTTAGAAATTTCAGTGTAAGGTGGTGATGTAAAAAAAAAAAACTCGAAACCCTAATGCAACAATGAGTGCAAAAGGGGAGTGAAAAAATAAAGGCTCTCAGGCCAACAATCAACCTCAAAAAGCACTTATTATAGCAGCTGTGCTATAATAAGTGGAGGGATGCAACAAAATTGGTCAGAATACCAAAAGTCAAACAGTTTCTAGAAAAAAGGGGTGTTACTAGACCAAAGGTTGGTAATGTATCATGCAAACACCTGACTAGAAGTATTGTGAGTCAACAAATGATATCCTCTGCTAGGTGATGAAATACAAGTCAGACAATATAGAGTGTTGAATCAACGGCTAGATATCCCCCTACTGGGAGGGATACCCGGTAGACAATCCTAAAGAGTGGCAATTAGGATACCACATTCATGACACGTTCGGTTGGGTGAATCTGTAGTTTGGTTCTATCGCCGTTGTACACCCTCTTGGGTGTACACCGAGAAATTCAAAAGGTATCATTCGGTTACTGAATGGATTGCGTTATTCCACTCAGACTTCCGGAACTAGTCTAGCTACTTCAACCCTCCTAAGGGAGAGGCCTTCCCGATAAATTGGTTGATAACCATGTCAAAATTATAAGGTATTTTGGTACCATAGAGGACAACCACTATGTCTCAAATGTAATAATTGAGGGGTGTTATTGGAACACCTATCCCCTCAATTCTACCTAACTACAAAATTCTTTTAAGTGCTCCCCAAGTGGGGTTAAAAGTTTGTTGAGTTTATGGTAAATTTTAAGGCTCAGTTTAAATTATGTAGTAGAGTGGGTGCAAGTGTGGTATTTAAACTGAAATTGATTTGTCTCTCTTGGGCGATTGATTACAAATGAAAGAAAAGACGCTTCCAGTTTTGCAAAAAATAAAGGTATTTTTGAAATGTAAATGCTTGAAAAAACTATTCAAAAATAATGGATCTTTGAAATAATTTGAAGGAAAGCAAATAACATAAATATTTCAAGAAATAAATAGATCTCTTAAAAGTTACTTGGGCAATAGTATCGAGAAAATAAGCAATAAAACCTTGATCTAAATAAAATGCAGAAAAATCTCTCTTTCAATTATTGAAATTTTTTTAAAAAGAATTTTAATGGAGCATTCTAAATAGTAAAAGATTTAATGTGGTTGTAAAAATGTAGAAAAATTAATGCTGTAAAATATGCTAAATGGGCAGAAAATACAGCAAAAATAATTTTAAAAAAATTAGCCGAATTAAAAAAAATTGCATCGCAGGTTTTGGGAAAACAGCCACGATGTGTAGTGCGGGTTTCGTCCGCGTAGTCGCGATGTGCAGCACGGGTTTCGGCCGCGATGTGTAGCACGGGTTTAGGTCACACAGTCGTGATGTACAACGCGACAAATGGCCGTGAAGCCGTGATGTGCAGCGCGTAAAATGGCCGTGAAGCCACAGTGTGCCGCACAGAAAAAAGCCGCAAGGTCGTGATGAGCCGTGCGACTATCGGGAAAAAAACCACGAAGTGAAAGCCGAAAAACTGACGCCGAAAAATGAACCCAAAAATGGAAATTTCAGGCTGTTAATGGCAATAGAAGGAGCCAAGATCTAGAACAGCAATGGATCTGCTGTCTAGGATGGCAGATCTATGAATAAAAATGATTAAAACTAAGAAAAACTAAGATCTAAAGCAAAAAACTGAGATCTATGAATTCGAAGCGAATGGAGTCGCCAAAAAATGTTGGCTTGGTTTTGCAACCAAGCTTTATGCAATGGGCACCTATCAACAATGTGATAGTAGTTTCAATATAGAAGCAAAAAAAATTATAAATCTGAATCTAACATGTGCATATAAGAATAAACTCGAAAAGATTTAAGAACAAGAACAAGAAACAAAATAAAAAATTACTTTTGTATTATAATACTTCAAATGGTGAGGATGTTGTGGTGTTGAGCATCTCCAAGGGTGAGATGCTCCAGGCTCCAATGGTCTCTTCTCCAAGATTGCTACAATGGTCAAGAACTCATGAGAGATTTTGACAGCATGAGGATAGGATGATGGATGGATGGAAAGTGAGGAGCCCCTACCACCTTTTTATAGTTTTTGGTGGTGGGGAATACCATTATGGTTTTGAGGAAACCAATGGTATTGACCAACATGGTTTAGGTACCTTTTCCCTCCTTTTTCCTTTTTTTTAATATTTTTATTCCCTTTTTAATATTTTTGGGAATTCTGGACCCTTTTTTAGGGTTTTTTTTTTATGTTTTTTGAGGAAAAATATTCATTTTGAGGGGAAAAAGGAGTGTATCATGGTCTTTTGGTGACCTTTTGATGGCTTTAGAGGCTCAAATGGTAGAAAAGTGGACAAATGGGTCATGTGAATAAGGAAATGAGCTAGTGAGCACTTTTTGGGTGTTAACACTGGATACCACCCTCTTGACCTTAGTTTGGAAGATTGCATGCTATCATACCTTTTGGTGGTACTATTTGAGTTTCAAGAGGTAGTTACAAGGAGCTATTGCATATATGAGGTAGTTACAAGGAGATATTGCATATATTGATTTGGACCGCCTTTTATGTTTTTGGTCTTGTGGTTATAACTATGGTAGTTTGTCCACGTTTGAGGTAGTGTACACCCCCTTAGTCCCAAGGGTTGTGAGTTTTTATACCCATTTTTTTTTTTTTTACTTGTACCTTACTGGTTGGTCTTTGTACTGAGCCTTTTTACTGTCCTTGAATTTCTTTGATGACCGTACCATAGCCCAGTCATCTCTCTCTCTCTGGTTTGTACTAGCCCTATCATAGGGTTACTTGGTTCCTAGAGTTGACTATCCTCTAAGAGGCACAGTCATTTCTAAAAGTAACTCTTTTGAGTATATTACAGGAAACGTCTACACTAAAGTAATCAAATATGTGGTAAATAGTTTTCGTTAAGTAGCCAGGACTTGTAGCATTAGAGGAGATCTTATAACATGTATGTGTAGTGTTTCATGTGTGCTACATGTGTGTTACGTGTGTGATGTAGCGTTAAATCAAATAGTAAAAAACAACTCATAAATATTGCATGACTTTCTACTCTTAATAAAGATAAATAGGTCGTCTTCTAATCATCACTTGAATGCCTACATGTTGACAAAGGGAATGAGGATCAAGTAAAATTATAAAAGGTGATACACGTCAACTTTTAAGAGGTGCTATGCCTTGCAGTCGAATCTGAACTTTTTTCCAATGGTGCAGGTAGAACCAAACAGGTATTTGTCTGATCTCTCTTCCTCGAGCGAGGGGAGTTTAGGAAGGCTAGAGGAAAGTGAGACATCCAGTAGGTCTAGAAGAATTGTATCAACTAGATGTCAAAAAACCAAAAGAAGATTCCATAGACGCAATAAATTTTTTCATGGTCAAGGGGGGCATGTTCCTATGGTGATGAGACAAAAGACGACAAAGAGGTGCCCTTGAGGTACAGACATTTAGTGAAACAATGGGTACCGAAGGATCTTCCTCCACCGAACACTGATTTTTGTGTGAACGAGAGGAGATATCGAATTGCACCGTCATCGATACATGGTTTCGGGTTGTTTTCCATGGATTGCATCTTGGTCGATTACGAGACATGTACATAATTGATGGAGTATGTTGGACCCATATACAACTACAACAATTGGATGTGCCTTGTCCGATATACAAAAAGTATGCATAGCTATGGATTGTCAACAAACTATTTACAATTGAAAGACAAAAATCAAAATAAAGGAGGAACATTATACATGGACAGAAGGCCAAAGGCCACAGGGAATATTGTGTGGTTTATAAACAGTACACAACCAGGGTCTACAATTAAGCAACCAAACTGCGAATTTGAGGGGCGTGAAGAAAACCGTGTTTTTGTAGTTGCTATTAAAACAATATCTGCAGGGGATGAGTTGCTTATTAATTACCCTGTCAACCGAGTAGATACAAACAAGGTTACTATATAACATTTTACCCAACCTTTTAGTAATAAATTAAACATCATAAGGATTTTTTGTTAGTTTATTTCGTTTAAATTTCCCATATTTACTTCACAAGCCAGTGATCGGGATAAGTCCCTGCCAACAAATGGTCGGAGGAGAACTTCTTCCTCGACGGAGTAGGTATACATCTTTCTAATAGTACAAATATAATAAGAGAAAAGAGTTTTTATTTGCTTTGTTTTTCCATTATTAATAACTTGGTTTGTTTTATATAATGAAATTTATATTTGATGTAGAACGTTGATCGAGAAATACACCCGTCGAATGTTGATCAAACAACAACAACCTCGGGGCAACAGGTAGACCTGATTTGAATTGTACATTTAAAATATGTCAAAATGTTTTAGCATTATATTAATGTTTCAATGAATATTTTTGTTTCGTTTACGTAATTTTTTAGTCTATGTTTTTTATGCAGGCTGGTTCCGTAATGTCGGCCACACCAGGGTCCACGCAACGGGTATACATCTTTGTAATATTAAAAATATAATATGAATAATAATTTTTTTGATGTGTCTTCTCATGAATACTTTTGGAATCATTTAGGTGACTTTCACTATGTTTTTTTATTAGGGTATTGTTAGGGGCAGCTCCCAAATATTAGCAGATCGGGGCAAGTTGCCTATGACCATTGATCCAATGAGTGGATCATGATCCTCAAGGTCGCAGGTATAATTCATTTCAATTGTACCAATATAATATGTAGCATAACGTTAATTTTGTTATGTATTTTTTGTTTGATATACTGGTTTTGTTGTGATAATGTAAATTGTGTTGTAATTGTACAAATCTATCATGATAGATGTGTTATATACGTTAATATAAAATTTGGAATCTATCAGTAGAGAACTCATTATTGCTTTATATATGTTTGTTGCAGCCCAGTAGTGAATCGCAGTATGAATCAGCATCGCAAGATTTTCAGTTAGACCCTGAAGTGGTAGAGGTGCTTCATGATTGCGAAAAAATTGGTGAAGCCACACACCCGCTAAAGATGGTAGAGAAATTATTGAATAGATATGCTGCAGAAATCCTTTCTCTAGTAATCCAGGTTCCACAGACAAGCGCAATTAAAGAAAGGATTGCATTGTTGGAACATAGATCTAATAACTTGCGAGTAAGTTGAGGAATCTTGAATCATAGAATAATTCGTTTAAATCTTTATAATGTTCTCTTTTATACGATAGTATTGAACGTATAAGACGTGGTGTGTATTTACAGAATTATCAGGGACCACACAATATTGGTGAAGGTGGTGTTGGCCCTAGCGAGGCTCGTGGAGAGACTTCGCATCACGACCAAACGACTCCACGTAGTTCGAATCCTTCGCCATTGTTGTTGACCGAACAGTCGGAAACACGTTCCGAAATACCACCCGCTGTGAGCTCAACAGCAGCTACTAACTAACACACAATGGATCCTCCACAAGAAGGGGTCGACACCGAGTCCAATATCAATTTTGATGTCGAACAAGCTACATTTCCAGGATCTTCCTGTGTCAAAAGCACAGAAACACTGGAGACAACATTTTTGGTGGACGAAGATCTCATCCCAATAAAGATACCGACGATACCAGGTAATTAATCATAGTTGATCAGGTTAATTAGTGTTTATAATTTCATTGTAATATATCGATAAAACGTTTTTTATCAACTATTTATGACATGGCATGATCGTTGTGCAAGAAAAAATGTTTTCTATAAACATATGAATGAATTTTGGTTCGAGATCTTCGGGCCCACCATCTGATCAAGGTGGGATAGACAACCGAAACATTTAAAAGATGAACTCACTAATCAGTTGGTTGGCCTGTTCGGGGAGAAAACCTTCAGTCATGCCAATGTCTTGAAAAAGGCTTGTCAACATGTGAAGGTTGTCCGAGACCAATATAGGACACACCTCGAAAGAAACCATAGGTATGAGTGCCCACCAATGATTCCAGCAATGGAGTGGAGAGCTCTAGTGGAAGATGGAAAGGAGAAGGATCTGAGAAGAGAATGGAAGCTAACACTAGGCATAGGGAGGTATGCAATACTTTCCGCAATGTAATTCTAAACCTTATTATCCTTGATTTCGAACTTGGAACATCTAATGTATTTCAACACTTGCATAGGCTACCAGACACATCAAAGGCCACAAAGGAAAGACTAGAAAAAGTAGGCCAGCACAAGCTTGGCCCTGGTGGTTATTCGAATTTGGCGGCATGGTTTGTAAGTTTTGAGAAACCAACAACGAATACAAATAATAAATTGAAAATTATTTTTCATTTTATTGCACCGTAAAATGTTAATTAATGACGATAAGAAAATATGCAGGCCGATCGATTCAATGAAGTACCCACAGAGGAAGACATGAAGCTTGGCTTCCAGGAAGGCTTTGGAGCTGTTGTTGAACGTAGAAGAAGCTTATCTGGGCAAACACAATCATGTGGTACCAATCCATCCGGTGCATAGGTATATAGAATCTATATAGTTTAATCAAGATTTGTCATTTGTGGAATATTTTCGTTCCAAATACTTGATGTAAAATATTGACTCTGTTTTTAACAAGAAAGTAATGATCCCATTAGTGTCCAGGAGGGACAACAACAAATCGATGATCAAGCTTCAAATCCCGGTAATGAATTTATTCATATGCTACAATTTTATGTATAGCATTGCAAATGGTGACCATTAATTGTAGTTCACCGTATTTCAACTACAGAGCATGTAGAGGGTGAAACTGTACAGGTTGAGACTGGACAAGAACATCAACAACATGATTTGGTCACACCTGGTAAAAAAACACCTTTGTAATAAATTGTTTTAAATGAAAAACTTGTCATTACAATAGAAAAATATAACGATGTAACATTTTCACATTGTTGCAGCAAATCCGAACCCCTTGCAGCAAAATCCAGGTCTAGATCAACAATAATCAGCTAGGATATTGCAAACATCACCAAAAGCGCCTGCTAAAGAACCAAGAACTGGAAGAAAAAGTCTAGATGATGTAGATGGTCCTCTCATAGATTATATACCACTGAAGAGAAGAAAAACTTATAAAAAGAAGGATGAGAAAAACAGCGACTAAATATTTTCGATAACAATATATCGTCCTCTATTTTTGGTCTAATGAATGAATGAATGGTTTAATGAATGTTCTAATGTTTTAATGATTCAGTGTAGTAAACTATTACCTTCCTTGAATTTCAACTTTTATTGAATGAATGTGTTGACTGAATGATTAATGAATGCTGTATTGAATGTTATCTTTTATTGAATGAATGTGTTGATCGACTGAAACGATGGTTTAGTGAATGTTAGCATTTATTGAATGAATAATGGATGAAAGTTCATGATGAATATGGATGAAATTGCACATATTTGCTTTTTTCAAGTACATGCATTGGGTATGGGGAATTGAGAGTGATGTGAGAGGGGGGGGGGGCATAAGAGCTTCCACCTTCACGTGGTTGGCCCTGTTCAGTAGAGAATATGAAATTATTCTCGAAACAGAGAGGAGCTCAATGAATATTCTGACAACGGTGACGATTCATTCTATATTTACGTTGACCTTAAGCTGCAATATGGCAAACTCATAGTTCACTATCAAGATTTCTTTGACCGTCAGCTTTGTCAGACAAACCTTAATAGTGAACTATAAGTTTGTCATTTGCAGTCGAAAGGAAATGTAATACCATGAATCGTCAACCCTTGCCAAGATGAAACTGAAGACCGTGGAAACTCATTGGATGGTGGAAATTCATTGAATGGTTTAATGAATTTTCTAATGTTTTAATGATTCGGTGTAATAAACTGTTACCTTTATTGAATTTCAGATTTTATTGAATGAATGTGTTGACTGAATGATTAATGAATAGTTTATTGAATGTTATCTTTTATTGAATGAATGTGTGTATCGACATAAACAATGGTTTAGTGAATGTTATCATTTATTGAATGAATAATGGATCAAAGTTCATGATAAAATATGGATGAATTTGCACATATTTGTTTTTTTTCGAGTGCATGCATTGGGTATGGGGAATTGAGAGTGATGTGAGGGGGGGGGCATAAGAGCTTCCACCTTCATGTGGTTTTCCTTGTTCAGTAGAGAATATGAAATTATTCTCGAAACAGAGAGGAGCTCAATGAATATTCTGACAACGGTCACGATTCATTGTATATTTATGTTTCCCTTGAGCTGCAATATGGCAAACTCATAGTTCACTATCAAGATTTCTTTGACCGTCATCTTTGTCAGACAAACCTTAATAGTGAACTATAAGTTTATCATTTGTAGTTGAAGGGAAACGTAATACCATGAATCGTCAACCGTTGCCAGGCTGAAACTGAAGACCGTGGAAACTCATTAGATGGCGGAATCATTGAATGGTTTAATGAATTTTCTAATGTTTTAATGATTCATTGTAGTAAACTGTTACCTTTATTGAATTTTATTTTTTATTGAATGAATGTAATGTCCCCATTCAAATAATTTCATAGTAAGACAATCCCATCAATCCTACTAGTTTCCTAGGTTGGATGGGAACATGTGGAATGGTAATAAGGAAGATAATAAATGATGTTTAGACATTATAAGGGTTCAATTATTTAATAAATAGAGTGAATAAATAAATTCAAGAGAAATCCTTGATGGCAAATGGTTTTGGAGACATATGGAGGATGTGGGACCCACACTAGCTTGATTTTTCATAATACATGGTATCTCTCTCTTGCAAATTCGAATTAATGGGAAGGTGAACACTCTTGGGTGAGTTGGTAAGTCATAACACATGTCATTGAGCATCTTAGGTCGAATTGGGAAGGATTGGTAACCTCCATGGAAGATAAAGAGTCAAATTGGAAGTTTGTGGACACTTGGGCTAGATTACCTAGCCCTTATGACACCAATGATGGAGCATCTATGACAACTATGACAAATTGCAGACCTGACCTCTGACATCTGACCACTATGACATGTTATCTCCAAAAATAGGCTCAAGGAAGGCGCTCATGGGAGTTGGAGAAGCCAAAGAGACTCAAAATCGAATTTGGGAGAAGATGGAAGGTTGGAACTAGGAGACAAGTGGCAAATGTGGAATATTTCCTAAATGAAAATCTATTGAATCTATTGAGAGGATTTCGACCCTTAGAAGGCTAATGTTGGTTATAAAATGTAGAAATGAAGTATGAGACTGGATTTTGATGATTTGAGAAAAATTGCATTTGTGAAGAGAGAACTAGTGGATGACTAGTTTCTTACCTTAGCCAATTTCGAGGGTGAAAGATTCCCATCCAAGTTGGTGTTTGGAGAGGCCACTCAGGTATTTCATGGTGATTTAATGGAGTTTTATTTGTAGGTAGAAGCTACAGGAAGTTTCATGGTTTGGTTTAGTCAAGCACTTTCTCTCCACCATTTCCAATTTTGAAGGCATATTCGGGCTCCTTGAGGGATTGCGCTTTGGGTGAGATCTTGCACTCATTGGGAGAGCTTCATATGATATTTTTCTATTTGTAATAGCTTCATATCCTCTATTATTCATATTCATAAACTCTCAGGTTGAAATACCCATTGAATGTATGCAAAATTATTGATTAATGAGCAAACAATGTCCACTTCCCCAATGCTTTGATGTATGACACTATAAGGTTGATTATTTCAAATGGATGGATGATTATCTGATATATTTGTGATTCATATAACACCATGGATATATTCTACAAGTTTCATGTATTGTACTTGAGCGTTTGAATCATTTTTACTTAGTTTGTTTGTATTAAGAGGTGAAATAGTGCCATTTCCCCAAGGGTCGAATTGGGGGTTTTTGCTGTTGAATGTGAGAGAGTGAGAACAGTAGTAAAAATCATTTAATGGTTCATATGAGACCTTAATCACATACTTAACACATTACATACCTCTTTTCATAAATTCATGGTAATTTGGAAGGCCATTTGTAGTGTTACCTCGGGGGGATTTGATGCACAAATTACTAGTCAAAATTACATATATTGATCAGAATACAAATCAAGTTTGCAGCAGTATTTGGAGGCCCATAAAACATACCTAAACCTAATGTTCAAGTCTAAATACCATTCATACACTCCTACAAAATATTTGGGAGCATTTGGGTTGATTTGGAGGTCAAAACAGTAAAACTAGTCAAAGGTCGAAATTGGGGAAAAAGTGAAAAAATTGGCATTTTAATAAAATTTTGAAAAAGGGTCATTACAAGTGGTATCAGAGCATGGTCTTGGAACCTGATGGTATTAACAAGAATCCAAACAAATAAACCACCACCCTTTGAATCAATAGTTGAAGAAGTTTTGGTTGAAGAAGAGATAGTAGCAAAAAAAGAGTTTTTTTCTAAAACAATGGGTAGAGAGGAGGAGGAAAAATTAAGACATAAGGAGGAATTTATTGAAGCCTTAAAAACATGTTTTGAAGGAATTACCATGGTTATTCTAGAGATGAATAAACAAATGATGAAAAGTTTCGAATTGTTGGGTAGCCAACTTTCAGGCAAAGGGATGATAGGGGATAATAGTGGTTCACACTCAGGGGAAAAGATGAAAGGGAATGAGCATATTTTCTCAAGTACAGGACCTCATAATAGACTTGATGAATTTCAAAGCATACAAAGGCATACTGCACCTAAATTTCTCACACCCAAAGAAGAGCCCAATCTTGAATTGGATTACAAGAAACTAGTAAATGATTGGAATGATTTGAATGAAGAGTGTAAAAGAGGTGTACCACTTAGTGACTACATTGATGCTATGCAAAAGATTAAAAGGAAGGGAGACAATAGGAGTCCATTCCAAAACAAAGAATTAAATAGTGCTATTGGAAAAATGTGACTTCCTACTTTTGATGGTTCTTCTCAAAATTTTGCTAACACTTGGGTGCAAAAATTGGATGTATATTTTCAGCTAAATCCTATGTTGGAAGAGGATGCATTAAAAATGGCCATTTTGCATTTGGAAGGGGATGCCAATGAATGGTGGTTCTATGGCCTGACAACCTTGGGTCATGATCAGGTTAAAACATATGGAGAATTTGTTGACAGGGTACTAGAGAGATTTGAACAAAAAGATCCAGAATTGCCTTTCAAGGAATTAGCTCAATTGAAGAAAACTGGGACCCCTACTGAATATATGTTGGAATTTCAAAAATTATCAGTTAAGGTGGCTGATGTATCTATGGGAAGGTTGGTATTTATGTTCACTGAAGGTATCCCAGAGGATGAAGAGGCCAAGGTATTGCACAAGAAGAACTTGGTCAAGGCAAAGAGAATCATTGCTGATTCTATCAAAGATCATCTCATTCCCCATGTATCTTCTCTCAAGACACCCAAAGAGATGTTTGAATCTTTGACCAAGCTATTTGAAGGAAAGAACATAAATCGGAAGATGACCCTACGGAACCAATTGAAAGCAGTGAAGTTTCAGAATGGAGAAACCATTCAATCTTACTTTTCAAGGGTCTCTCAGATCAAGGAACAATTAGAAGCAGTAGATGAAATGGTGGAGAATGGTGAGGTGGTGATGACTACTCTAAATGGCCTACCTAGGTCATGGGATTCCTTTATTCAAGGAATTTGTGCAAGGAAGAAGTTGATCTCTTTCAGTAGGCTTCGGGAAGAATGTTCTCAAGAAGAAGCTAGACTTATAGCTCGTGAGGAAAAGATGGGAGGTGAAGATCAAGCTCTTGCAGCTCACACCAAAAGAAGTAAATCCAAGAAGGAATCATCTCATAATAGAAGATTCTCTCACCATCATCATTATCATAAAGATAAGAAAGATCTCAGATGCTTCACTTGCAATGAGAAGGGACATTTTGCTTCAGATTGTCCCAAGAAGAAGAAAGACAACAACAACAACTTCAGTAAGAAGAAGAAGGGCAGCAAAAGAAGATTTCATGCTCATGCTACCAAAGATGATGAACCCCCAAAGAAGAAGGCTAAGGCAGAAAGTAATAGTGATGATGACTCATCAAGTGAAGAAGAGTATGTTTTAATCTCTGCACTCACTGGTACCATCTCCCATGGTTGTAATGATTGGTTGATTGATAGTGGGGCTTCCAAACACATGACTGGGTTCAAGGAATCTTTTATGAACCTTTCTGAACATGAATCACCCCATAAGGTGAAACTTGGGGATGATTATCAATATCCAATCAAAGGAAGTGGTGAAGCTTCTTACAACCTAGATTCTGGAAAATCTCTGAAGATGAAGGAAGTCCTCTATGTACCTGGACTCAAGAAGAACTTACTCTCCATCTCTGCTTTAGATGCAAAAGGTATGAGGGTTGCATTTGTTGATGGCCAAGTACTAATGTGGCCAAAGGGAAAGACCATGGATGATGCAGTAGTGATTGGAGAGCAAGAGGGAGGCTTGTATAAACTAAAGGGTCAACCTAAACATGCCATGATACATGAATCCATGGAGCCAAGTGAACTTTGGCATAGGAGAATTGCTCACATGCACTATAGAGCACTTCCAATTGCAAGCAAGGCTGTAGAAGGTCTTCCTGAAATCAAGACCAAACATGAAGGTGTTTGCAAAGGATGTGCAAAAGGTAAGAACATTAAGAAGGCTTTCCCAAGCAGTGAAAGCAAGGCAAAAGACATCCTGGAAATCATCCACTCAGATGTATGTGGCCCCATGTCATCCAGTTCCCTAAGTGGGTATGTTTACTATGTATCATTTATTGATGACTTCTCCAGGAAAACTTGGGTATACTTCTTGAAGGGCAAAGATGAGGTGCTTGATAAATTCAAGGAATTCAAAACCTTGATGGAGAATCAAACTGACAAGAAAATCAAGACATTCAGATCTGACAATGGTGGAGAATTCACCTCAAATGACTTCAAGAAGCTTTGCAGTGATTCAGGGATTAAGAGGGAGTTGACTGCTCCTTATAATCCTCAACAGAATGGAGTTGCAGAAAGGAAGAACAGAACTATCATGGAAGCAGCAAGGGCAATGTTGCATGACCAGGATCTTCCTATGCATCTATGGGCAGAAGCAGCTAGAACAGCTGTATATGTGCAGAACAGAACACCCCACAAGATATTGGACAACAAGACACCAGAAGAAGTCTTTTCTGGTAAGAAACCTGAAGTCAGCCATCTCAGAATATTTGGTTGTCCAGTATACACTCATGTCCCAAAGGAGAAGAGGACTAAACTAGATCCTTCAGGAAAGAAGGGTATCTTTGTGGGTTATAGTGAAAGCTCGAAGGCTTACAGAATATATTTTCCAGGGTTCAAGAAGATTGATATCAGCAGGGATGTAACATTTGATGAGAATTCAGCATTCATCAAATCAAGAAAGGCACCTACCAAAGTTTATGAAGAACCTAAGGAAACAAGATTTCAGGACACTACCATGACTGAAGCAGTTCCAGAAACTGCTCGTGAGTTTGAAGATCCACAAGAACCTGTAGATCCACCCCGTGAGGATAACTCTCACAAGAGGAAACCTGCATGGGCTAGAGAGCTCATTCATGATGCAGAAAGATTTGGCATTCCAGAAGAAGAACACAGAGAAAAGAAGAGAACCAGATCACACACCAGTTATGTTGCTTTACTCTGTGACATCATGAACAAAGAGCCTTCCAGTTATGAAGAGGCAGCAGAAAAGAAAGAATGGAAGGATGCTATGGTTGAGGAATACCAATCAATTATGAAGAATGATGTTTGGGATGTTGTCCCAAGACCTAAAGGGAAGTCTGTTGTGACTTCCAAGTGGATCTACAAAATCAAGCATGCTGCAGATGGCAGTGTGGAAAAATATAAAGCAAGATTCGTAGCTCGTGGTTTCTCTCAGAAGGAAGGAATAGACTATGAAGAAACCTTTGCACCTGTATCCAGATATACTTCCATCAGAACAGTACTTGCCCTGGCTGCAGCAATGAAATGGAAGATACACCAGATGGATGTCAAGACTGCTTTCCTGAACGGTGTAGTAGAAGAGGAAGTATATGTGGAACAGCCACTCGGCTTTGAAATACATGACAGGGAATCTTATGTATGCAGATTGAAGAAAGCCTTGTATGGCTTGAAGCAAGCTCCCAGAACCTGGTATGGTAGGATGGACAGTTTCCTATCTAGTTTGGGCTTTACCAAGAGTAAAGCGGATTCCAACCTTTACTACAAGGTTGAGGAAGGGAATCCTGTGATTCTACTACTATATGTGGATGACCTATTTGTGACAGGAGATGACAGAATGATTGCAGATACCAAGAGGAAGCTTGCAGCTGAATTCGATATGAAAGATTTGGGAATGATGCACTATTTCCTAGGTATGGAGGTGTGGCAGAATGCAGGTGGGATCTTCCTTGGTCAAGGGAAGTACATAGTAGATATCCTGAAGAGATTTGGGATGATGGATTGCAAGGCCATGGCCACACCTATGGCATCGAATCTGAAGCTTCTTTGTGATGCTTCATCTGAGCCAGTTGATGTTTCTATGTATCGTCAGATGATTGGGTCCTTGATGTACCTGACGAACACGAGACCAGATATTTGCTTTGCTGTGAACACATTGAGCCAGTTCCTGACGGATCCGAGGAGTGTTCACCTAGTTGCTGTAAAGCATGTTCTGAGGTACCTGAAGGGTATAGTGGATTATGGGCTCAGATATGAGGCGAATCAAAAGTTTAACCTGCTGGGTTATGTTGATTCAGATTGGGCTGGCAGTGCTGCAGATAGGAAGAGCACATCTGGGTGTTGCTTCAGTATGGGATCAGGTGTGATCTCTTGGTTTAGCAGGAAGCAGTCCTGCGTAGCACTGAGTACAACTGAGGCAAAGTATGTTGCAGCCTGTTCAGCTAGTTGTGAGGTAGTATGGCTACGGAAGCTACTGTCTGAGTTATTTGATCTCCCGTTGGAGGCTACTGGTATCTTCTGTGATAACCATAGTTGTGTGAAGCTGTCCGAGAACCCAGTGTTTCATGACAGGTCGAAACACATAGAGATCAAATATCACTACATCAGGGATATGGTGCAGAAAGGAGCTGTGAAGCTCCTGTATGTTGCGACGGACGAGCAGATTGCAGATGTGTTGACGAAGCCACTAGCCAAGGTGAAGTTCGAGTACTTCAGAGAGAGGCTTGGCGTTCTTCAGATCGAGGACACTTCGAGGAAGAAGTGATGGACACATTTGCTGAAGCCATTCCAAGCATGTTGGAAGGAGGATCCTTCACATGGCTGTGGATGTAAGCGCTGGATGATGAGCATCAGGATGATGTTCTGGTTTCTGCTGGATATGATCAGTTGGATCATTTTTGTATGTATGAACGCATCATGTTGGATGCTGGATATGATCAGTTGGATCATTTTTTGTATGTATGTACGCATCATGTTGGATGCTGGATATGATCAGTTGGATCATTTTTGTATGTATGTATGCATCATGTAGATGCTGGATATGATCAGTTGGATCATGTGTATGTATTTTGTATATGCATCATGTTGGATGCTTGGACCATGTATCTGTATATGTATCAGGTGGGTACATTGTATGATCAGGTGGATCATGTATGGTGATATGTATCATGTATTTGTATTTGTATCAGGTGGATACATTGATGATCAGGAGGATCATGTATGATATGTATCAGGTAGATACTTGGTATGCATCAGGTAGATGCATTGATGATCAGGAGGATCATGTATGATATGTATCAGGTAGATACTTGGTATGCATCAGGAAGATGCATTGATGATCAGGAGGATCATGTATGATGATATGTATCAGGTAGATACTTGGTATGCATCAGGTAGATGCATTGATGATCAGGATGATCATAGATGACGAGCTTCAGGATGTTGCTCCAGATGACATGCAGCAGGATGTTGCAGTGATGATGATCAGGATGATCATGGATACATCAGGATGATGTATGGTGAGTATCAGTTTGATACTCTGTGGCCGTGGATCAGGTTGTGCAGATAAGCATGTAATTTGTGCCCTGGGAGATTTGCAGATGGTCTTTCGAGGTTTTGCCTATGGCATGTAATTTGTGCCCTGGGACATCTGGCAAATGCTCTTTCGAGGTTTTGCTTGGGAGGAAATGTAATTTGTGCCCTGGGAGATCTGCAGATAGTCTTTCGAGGTTTTGCCTATGGCATGTAATTTGTGCCCTGGGATATCTAGCAGATGCTCTTTCGAGGTTTTGTCCTATGGCATGTAATTTGTACCCTGGGAGATCCGATAGGTTGAGCTGTGTGCTCGTAATCAGTCCTGGGATGCTCTTGCGAGGTTTTTCCATGACCACATGTAATTTGTGCCCTGGGAGATCCGATAGGTTGAGCTGTGTGCTCGTAATCAGTCCTGGGATGCTCTTGCGAGGTTTTGTGGTGACCACATGTAATTTGTGCCCTGGGAGATCCGATAGGTTGAGCCGTGTGCTCGTAATCAGTCCTGGGATTCTCTTTCGAGGTTTTGTGGTGAGGTCACATATAATTTGTGCCCTGGGAGATTTGCAGATGGTCTTTCGAGGTTTTGCCTATGGCATGTAATCTGTGCCCTGGGACATCTGGCAAATGCTCTTTTGAGGTTTTGTGACGCAAGTAAAAGTCCTGAGGATTCCACAGTATGGCCAGTGATGACGAAGACCTGCAGGTGGTGGGCCTACATCCAGTATGAAAAAGGACTAGCTCTGTAGAACTTCCTATGACGAGTAGAGACAGAGATTGGTTGAGATAGTAGCAGCAGTGACGATGATGATGACTATGCATCGATGACCATGATCCAGAGAAGAAGACTTGTCTAGCAGATCTGTGTCGAGAAATACCTTCCTAGTTAAGAGGGAGTGTTGATGTATATGTAACTTCGGAATGTATTTCATCAGTGTATTATATATATATTTATTGTACCCTTATAAGAGATGTGTTATTCCTCTATAAGGAAGTGTCGTCATGTGGATTGACAAGTGTCGCAAGTGTGTGTACTTGCCGATGGGTTATTAGACCACCTTATGGGGTCGGCCCTATTTAATATATAATATAATGTGGATGTACTCAAGTAGACAAGTCGGCCCCAGTAGGTCACTGGGCAAAAAGGTGAGTATAAATAGAGATAGGAGATCTCTATTTTACTCACTCGGAAAAACATCTATCTCTCTCTCTGAAAAGTGGCACACTAGTGAGGAGGAGGAGGATCATCTGCTAGGAGACTATCTCTGTATTATTTGGTTGTATTTTGGTTGAGCCATTGCTCTCTCTATCTCTGAGGAAGTTGTGGGGTTTTTCACCTTAGGGTTTTCCCCACGGAAACTCTGTGTCTCTTGTCTCTATGCTTTTGATTCTTGTGATGCTTGTGATGCTTGTCATATTATGATTGTCATGCATTGATATACTGTAGATGTTATTCTCTCAGCAAAGATCCTATAGTATTGTGATTTAATACTGAAAATTTAACAAACCAAAAACTCATAATGGCCATCATGTGTGCGGAAAGCTGTTTTAGGGATATCATCCTCATGAACCCGAATTTGATGATACCCAGAACGAAGATCCAACTTGGAGAAAAATTGAGCCCCATTAAGCTCATCAACAACAGGAATTGGAAACTTATCCTTGATGGTGGGGTGATTAAGTGCTCGGAAGTCAATGCAAAGGTGCCATGACCCATCTTTTTTGCGGACAAGAAGAACTGGAGAAGAAAAGGAACTAGTGCTTGGGCGAATAATACCTTGCTTCAATAAGTCCCGAACGAGCATTTCAATCTCAATTTTTTGGTGAAATGGGTAGCGATAGGGCCTGATGTTGGGAGGAACGCTACTAGGAAGGAGCTGAATACAATGGTCTTCTGGCCTTGAAGGTGGCAATCCCACTAGTTCAGCAAAGACACCTGTATATCGATCCAAAATGTGTTGTAGATCCAAAGGAGTAGTGGAGACCGCTGATGGTTGCATCTGAATGGAATGGATCTGAGCGATGACACCTTGTGAATTCTTCTTGAGGAGTTTTTCCATGCGATGTGAACTGATGATGCTGAGAGACCCTGGTTGTAATCATGTCAATGTGTGTTTTTGTCCATTGAGGGAAATCTACATCCAAAGTTCAGCAAAATCCCATAAGATAGGGCCAAGTGTGCGTAGCCATTGAGCGCCCAAAACCACATCACATCCGCCTAAGGTCAAGGCAAACATGTCAGAGCGCAAGGTGTAATCTCCCATAGAGATACGCACATTTCGACACTTCCCTTTGCAAGGTAAGGTGCCCCCATTGGAAACCATGACTTCAAAGTTGGAGCAAGGATGGATAAAACAATTAGCTTGTTTGGTGATCCGAGGGTCAATGAAATTATGAGTGCTACCAGAATCAATGAGTATTGTAAGAGGAAGCTTCTTGAAGTAACCCCTGACCCGCATTGTTTGGGGGGTGGTGATTCCAGCTAAAGCATGGAGAGATATCTCTGGCTGGTCATCCTGAGATGGAGGGTCAATAGGCGGTTCCTGAATGTCGACCTGAGCATCCATTGTTTCTGGATCTTCGTCACCAATTTCAAAGGCAGGCTAAGAATCCACATCCAAGAGATAGAGCTTTTGCTGAACACATCTATGTCCCCGAGTGAATTTCTCATCACAATTATAGCAAAGCCCCTTTTCTCTGTGTGCTTGCATCTCTGTTTTAGACAAACGCTTGATAGGAGTTGGTCGAGGACCCTACGGTATGGGTGGTCGTTGAGAACCCATATTTCGGAAGGGAACAAAAGTGGGCTTGGAGCGTTGTTGGGCTGCAATCTTGTCTTCTGCCAACTTAGCCAACCCTAGGGCTTCCATCATTGTGTTGGGATAGAACATTTTGACCTCAGAGCGGATGGCATCCTTTAGAACACTGATAAAACAACTCCGGTAAAATTCATCAGACAATCCTTCAGTGTGGTTGGCTAGTTTCTCAAATTCGGTTTGATACTCTCTCATAGTGCCAATTTGGCGAAGTTTAGTGAGGGCTCATGTGAAGTCATCAAAAGCACTAGGACCAAATCGTTGCAAAAGGATCTGGCAAAAGTCTGGCCATTTTGGCTCTTCATGAGCCTTGATGTACCAACAGTACCATTGAAGAGATTCCTGTTCCAAATGAAAGGATGCAAGCGGAACTTTGTTGACATCAAAAGTATTATGTATACTTAAATACTGTTCTGCACGATAGATCCATCAATTTGGATCAGTACCATTGAAGCGAGGAAAATCAAGCTTAGGACCACGGAAATTGCTGGAAGAAGAGAACCCATTGTCTAATGAAGACTCGGACTGTCGTTTGTTGTTCATAGCTGAATGTTCAAGATGGAGGCTGAGAAATTTTTCATCCAGATCCTGGAGTTTGGCTTGGATGGCTACACGTGCTTCTTCCATGGTTTTTTCTCCTTCGCTGGTGACAACCAAAAACAAAAACAAAAACTGCTTCAGTAAAGGAA
This sequence comes from Larix kaempferi, assembly GCA_027924585.1. Taxonomy (NCBI): domain Eukaryota; kingdom Viridiplantae; phylum Streptophyta; class Pinopsida; order Pinales; family Pinaceae; genus Larix; species Larix kaempferi. Next base: position 6,363,166 of record BSBM01000833.1, on the reverse strand, counting down.
AATCTGGATTTGGGAAAAAATCTGAAGGGTAATTGGGGTTTGACTAGGTTTTGGACACTATCGAATAGACAGGAAGCAAAAAATGAGAATTTCAGAAGCGAGGTGAAAGAATGGGAAAATTTGGCAAAGGGGGACAAAGAAGCAGAATTCGAAAAGGAACTATGTGGTAAAATTTGAAGGTGATTGGGTGATATCTGAGGAAGTTATGGAAAACCCTAAAAATAGACAAATGTGGGATTTCGGGCTTTGGGAAGTGGAATTGGGGATAGGGTCCTTATGAATGAAATATGTAGAATGGGATGACAGGGGTTCCTCGAAAATTTCAAGGGAAATAGAGTGAAAACAAGGGAGATATGGAGAAAAAACTGAATTTTATACTTTTGATAGATCTGCAACGGCCTGGAAGTGAGCAGAAATAGAGGGATTTGAAATGGCGTCGAATGGTTTGAAAACAACTGGATCTGGAATGGATTTCAGAATGGATCTGAACGACTGGATCTGAAACAACACAGTAGTGATTGACAACAATTCAGCTAAAAGTAGATATGGACCCCAGGTATGTGTGGCTTCCTAACAGTTCAAGGGTTTCACTCGGCCACCAATGTTGTCTGATGGCTTGCGTATTGGGGCAGTAACCCTCACTCCACAGCTCAGGTAAAACTGATAACCACTTTGCCACAAACGAAAGCTCTTGGTTTACCTCACGGGTGGGAACTAGTCAATCAGGTAGGGGTCGTTGCCCTTTTCGTTGGCAAGTCCTCTCAATGGGCCAACTACTTCGGGGTTCCTGTGGTACTCCTCACAATGAGTTTTAGGGCTTATGCCCAAGTACTTCCCATAGTTAAGCGGATAGATATTATTCCCAAATCCAAACCTGCAACAGATGCGAAAAAAATTTGGCAGAAATTTCACCCAGCGAGCCCAAGAAAGTGCTCTAATACCAGATGTAAAGCGCCTACAACAATTAATTAATAAGAAAATGCGAAATAGGAGAAATGACATAACTCAGAATCACTTTTATATTAATCACAGGCCACTTCAAGGGGGCAACCTCCTTTGAGAAAGCTCAATACAAATAACTTCACGGTACCTTCATAGGTCTCAACACACACTTATATACTAAGTCTAGGCGCAAATACTATGGGTCAAAACCATAGGCCACTACAAACTATGGATCAACAATACTACGGGCGACTTACAAAGCATATGCGCCAACAACAATAACACAAACTATTGTTCAACAAATACTATGGGACGACTTACAAAGCATATGCGTCCAACAACAATATACTAACAAAGTAAAGACATGGGTTCCTAACAATTACAACGGCTCTAATCCCTTAGGTTACTCCATTGCTAATACAATGGGAAGAGCACCGCTGCTAATACAATGGGAAGAGAATAATGGGGTTCTCAGTTATATATATATGTAATTATTGTACATATTTCCACAATAGAGATAGAATATATTGATTTCCTACAATATAAAAAAATCTATTTGAAAAATGCTATTTTTTTTAAAAATGTAATGGGTGGTCACTTAACCGATGCCCTAAACCGATGAAGGTATGGTAATAGCCGACGGTTTTGCAATACGACCGACAGCTCGGAACGTCGGATTCCATTTTTTTTGTATGGCATACTCGTCACTTAACCGATGCCCCAATCCGACGACCATATGGTAATAGCCGATGGTTTTGCAATACGATCGACGGCTCGGAACATTAGATTCCACTTTTTTAGTATGGCATACCCGTCGCTTAACCGACGACACAATCTGACATTTTTATGGCAAATACGTCGCTTAACCGACGAATAAACTGACCCATAATCGATGGCGAAAGATGATTATCCGACTACCTATGAAGCTGGAGGAAGTCAGTTAACCGACGTGTTTTCTAGTCGAATATTCGACGTCGTGAACTACGTCGGATTTTAGCCGATATCCCACCGACGATAAAAAAAGACTGGAATTGTCGGATAGTTGACCATAGGTTGTAGCAAATTCAACTTTTTTAGCCGTCGGATTTTGGGTCAAAAAAACTTAGTGATGGATGCATTTGAATCATAGCGCATAAAATCCTAGACTCAAATATAGTGGCTCAAAACCCTCATCCCCAAGAAATAATTGAGCTAGCTAATGAAAAAAGGGTTCCCAAGAAATAGTTTGCTTTAGAATCACCAAAATCAATCACACTTTTAACTTATACAACCCCAACATTCCAATGCCAAGGGGAAATAGTAACCACAATGACGAAAAAAATGCCTACTTGGACAAAATGAAAGGTGTTTTGGGTCACTCCACAGCCGTACTGAGCGTAAATCCTCTTCTAGGCGGCATGGGAGTGAACGATGTCGAGAAAACAATACTGAAATAGCTAACAAGGTTAGTTTTTTTTTTAAGGAAATCCTTTAGCAAATCTAAGTCGCTTTACAAATGATCCAAAAATAACGGCTTTCGCGTGCTTTTAACGATCCCAACAATTTATTTCAGAGGAAATAAGTGAATCACCCCGATACGGGTTGGCAATGTTTCGTTTCTTTCTTGCGATTGAAATGTTTTAGCGTTTTCATCAAAATGTGCTAAGCCATTTCTGTGGGAAACTTTAAAATGCTCCGACATGCTTCGGAGTTAAGTGATATTCCAACGTGATGCACATCTTGGTGTTAAATGGAAGAGTTTTCTGAGCATTTTGATTACAAAGTTCATTACTTGTTGATACATACAGGCGAAGAAACAAAAAGTGCTTCAAAAACCTCACATTACAGTGTTTCAGCGGAGAAAGCGAAAGCTTTGTGTATTTATTGGGGACAAAAAGAACTCCACTCCGATACGGTTTTGGAGGAGAAAAGAAAATTTTCTCGATTAGCTTGGAGAAGAAACCTCAAGTCCAACGAAACTAAGTCAGTGTTTCGGTGAGTTTTCAAAAAACTCGACGAACTTTGGCCAAGGTGAAGGAAAAGAGTCATGTCAACAATTCAACTTAACGAATGAACTTTGCCAAAGCTTCGAAAAGAAAACACTGTTTCGGCGATGAAAGAGAAATAAATGTGACATGTCGGTGAGTTTGAGAAAACTCTCTAACATTTCAGTGAGATTGGGCATTCTTCATGTCACGTCCCCATCTAGACCCTATCACTTTAACATTTTAAATGATGTAATATTGTTATGAAATTGTGGTGAGGAGCTCATGGGAAAGGCCCCACCATCGATTTATTGATGCATATGGCTTGTGTGCTAGCCAGGCACATTGGAATTTCAACATCATGTAATATGCATTTTAATAAATATACCCACAACTAGCTATGCAATGCAACAAAGAGATGGGGGCATGATTTCACAAGGAATTGGGGGGGGGAAACATTCAAACCCTTGAGCCAATTAGTTCAAGCCAAGTGTCAATGAGAGAACCCATCAAACCCTCAACTACCCATGTTGACTTTTGTACTCAATCATTAAAAAAAAGTTGGTTGAGGAAGTTAATGCCTTGGGAATGGAGAGGTATGGCTGTCCAAATTCGGGTATGGGCAAGTCACCCTTCATGAAAAATCATGTTTGTCCCCTTGGGCAAGAAAAGAGCCACGAAATTGCTCTCTAAGCATGATGCAACCATCGTTTTTTCTCCCTCACGAGTTTAGAGCTACCTGGGGGCGTTTTCCAAGCAGGTTGGCTGCGTTTTTCTTCATTCTCCCAGTAGAGAAGGGCGTTTTTGTGTTGTATACCAGTGGGGAAGAGGGGAAATCGAACGGGGGGTTCAATAGAGACCGTTTTGGGTTGTTGAAGGCTGAGATATTTGGGGAAGAAATCATTTTTTCCTTCCTGTGGTTGTTTGCCCCATCCCACAATCCGTTTTTGTTGGAAACGTTTTTGGGAAAACCCATGGTTATCTTATTTGTAAATCCCACTGTTTAAAATGTGTATCCCTGCCCCTGTTTGTGCTTACTGTGTGAGAGAAGAGTATGTTGGGTATGGGTATGGGTATCCATGGCTTGGGCTTGAGCTTGAGTGTAATCATCTAGGGTTCCATTGTAGCCTGATAAACCCAGCTATGGACTAGCTTGGCTCGGATGAAATGGTTAATGGGCTATGTGTGAGCTGGAATGTTCCCTTTTCCTTGTGAGAATCATGCCCAGCTCGGGGGTGGCCTTTGGACGGACTCAGTATAAGCTGTCGAAGAGCCTATGGTTGGGTGGAACATTGCAGCGACATAGCTAGTTGCTTGGGGTAGTTGCAAAATGAAGATAAGTGTTTTATGCCTCTATATTTACTTCTACACTATATTAATTCAATAACTGTTGATATGCTGTATGCATGAGTAATGTGTGTGTGGATGTTTTAATTCCGCTGTGCATCATAATTGATTTGTTTTACATCTGCATATTCATAATTTATTTATATGAATCTAACTAATGGGCTGAGATCATGGGAAAGCCCTGAATTTGGCATCATGTACCCTGCCTTGCATTGGTTAAATGGGTGGGTACGTGACACTTCATGAATGTTTCAGTGGGATTTACAAACCTCGGTAGTGTTTCGGTGATTTTGAGAAAACTCTCAGACATTTCAGTGAGTCTGACATTTCGAAGAGTTGTGGAAAACTCTCTGTAACTATAAACTTGGAAAAGAAGGCCGAAAGTTGAAAAAATGTCTAAGTACTTTTTTTACCAGGAAACATCCAACTTCAAGAAGCACCTGACTTATTTAAAGAAAGACCAAAAGTATGGAACAAACAAAGACACATTTTAAAATGTGGGGCCCCAGTTTTTCCAAGAGAAAATACTGGGGAGGGTGGTTGCAATTTCTACAATTGGTGACTAGCTAGGAGAACTTAGATCTCTGAGAAAAATAGAGTAGCTCTTATAGTTAATGATTATTTGAGGCGGAGTGAGAACCTACTTTACTTATTGGTAACTTCTTATTGTAAGAGTCATGATATCATATATTTGTAATATGTTGAGCACAACTCTGGTTTTAGATTAGAATATATCACATTGATAAGATATTATTAAGATTTTTATTTAAGGGATACTGTAGCGTAGTTGGGACTTCACAATCACTTTCCCAAGGCCAATTTACGAGGTTAATTTTACCCAAAGCAGTCATTACACTACAACTAGGTAAGCCACCAAAGGGTAAGTAACAAAACCAGGAAGATATAAACATGTGTTGGTTATTCCAATACTAGATGCATTTCTTTGATGCATTAGAATTCTTTGAGGCATTATCAACGTTAATAGACAAGTTTCGTTCATCTTTAGAGGCAAGATTTTGGACTCTTCCATCCATAGTTTGCTTTTGTGTGGGTGAAGAATATTTTATTGTGTTTATCATACCCACGGATGGAGAAGAGCCTCCTTTGAATTTTATTTGATATAGCTTCTTGGCCTTCTTTGAACATTTGATTTCATATGTTCATGTATTCTCTTGATTCTTGAGGTATCCATCTTTAATCTTCATGGATATCTTAAACTAGGGAATAGATGAATTTATTTGGGCCTTTTAAGGCATTAGTATTTTGGTATAGGATTATTTTTATTTTCTATACATATGCAATATTTCACTTCCTTTCCATGGGTCAACTATAAGTTATAGACAACTTCAAAACATGTTTATTTATGTGTTTGGATGAGAAGAGCGTCAAGATAGTAACTTAGAAGTCTTTATCCCAGCAAAATATACATGATTAAATACATTTTAATTTTAATTTGCTCATGTGATAAGTTTCCTAAACAAAAAAATAAATAGGATCAAGACAGACAAGTTGAAATCCTTTAAAATGATAGTGCTTGAAACTGCACCATTGACTCTTTTCAATAAGAAGAAACTTTGAATCTTCGAAATATTTCTCACACCACCATAAATTAAGAAATCAGTCAACTAAAAAAGGTGTTGCATAATGATAAGATTCTAGCTTCCCATTCAACACTCTAATTTATGAACTCACTTTTATTGAAGGTTCAAAACAAGGAAAGAACAACTTGGTTTAATTAAAATAACAACTAGGCTATAACAAAGTAATTGAAGGATAAAAAGTGAAGCAATAAGGAAATTTTTTATTTATGTACAAAATTGGTTTCCCTAAACTAAGTAAAGTACTACTTTAAAGCTTGGTTGTTCACGGAAAGAGTTTCCACTTCCCCTTTCAAGTTTTGTAGTCTATAAGTCCCAGGGCCAAGTTTTTCAGCAATAGTGTAAGGTCCAAGCCATAAATGTTGGAATTTGGTATGCTTTCCCTTTTCTTCGTGGGGTTGATCCCACTTTAGGACTAGGTCGCCAATTTCAAATTATTTCTTTCCCATCTTACTACTATCAAACCATATCTTTACATTGCATTGATGCGAGGAAAACTTATTTCTATCCTTTTCTCTTTCTTCTTCGAGTTTTAGTAGGGTGTTAATTTTTTCTTGCATGATATGACTATTGGATCCTCTAGAGGCTTGGGCTAGTTGGAGTGAAGGAAAAAGAATGTTAGGAAGAAGAATAACTTCTTTCCCATGAACAAAACTATAAGGAGAAACCCCTAAAGCATTCTTTCGTGTAACCCTATCAACCCACAAAGCATTTGGGAGAGAAGCATGCCAATTTCTTTGATTTTCAATCACATTTTTTTTTAAGTATCTGAATGAGGTTTTTATTAGTAGATTCTGCTAATCCATTTCCTTAGGGATAATGATTGGAAGAATAATGTAATTTAATTTTTTTTATATAGCAAATTCACTTAACTTGAGAGAAGAGAAATATTAATCATTATAAAAAACTAAGGAAATTGGAACCCCAAACCTGGTTATGATATTTGTATTGTAGGAACTTGATGACCACATCTTCGTTAACTTTGCAAAGAGGATCAACTTCAATCCAACGTGTGAAATAATTAGTAGTTGTGAGATATAACGATGTTGTAATGAAGAATTCATATTTATCTTTCCAATGACATCCAATCCCCATTGCTCAAAAGCTTCTAAAATTATTACAGGCTGCAATGGTATTGTTGGTTTTACTTGCCTATCGACACTTTTTTGGCATACAATGTACTTCTGGACATATGCATGAGAGTCCTTAAAAATAGTGGGCCAATAATATCCCGCTTTAAGGATCTTGTGAGCAGTAGTATCTCTAGAATAATGTCCTGTAGAGGGACCATCATGTAATTCTTTCATTACCTTCTCTGCATCTTCTTTTTCTAAACATCTGAGAAATAGCCCATTGTAATTTGTTCGGAACAACACTCCACCGATTATCTGATATGATGTTGATTTCAATCATAGAGATCTTCTTTGATTTGAACACCAATAATGTATGGAATATCAATACCAAGAATAAGGGGTGGTATAAATGGGACAAACCTCAAGCAAGTTCATTTATGCTTCATTATCTAATTCATTAGCCTCTTCTACTGAATTTTCAGCAATCAGTTTGCATAATCCTTGGCCCTTAACAATGGTAGTGGGTTTTAATTCTAGGTCATACTCTTGTAATGCAATGACACAATTCCCTCATATTTATCCTAGTTCCTTCTAAACAAATAATGTTTTGATGGCTAGGTGCGGTACTATGACCTTGGTCCTATTTTTTAAAATGCAGGGCCTGAATTGTTTTACAACTTTAAATACTATATAAGTTTGTTTGTCCACATCTGGATAATTCAGCACAGTCTCTTGTAATCCAGTGCTCATAAACAACTATTGGATAGGGGTGAAAAAATGAAGATGGGTGTCTATTTTGGGGGGTCTCGTGAGAAAATAATTCTGTTTTTTTCATGTCTTCCAACTTCGGGCGAACAAAAGTGATATTTTTATTTAAAATTTCACTTTGCCGTAAAAAGAAAATTTTTGTAGAATTATGTTAGCTTTCTACTCATAATTTTTTCAATTTTTTTTATTAAGATTTGATATGTCGATTTCGCAAATGTTTGACAGTGTGTTCTTATAAAATGAAAAGACTACAAAAGAGTTATGATTTGTTGCACCACTAAAATCGTTGTTAGACTTGTGTTTTGCAAAAACTGAAAATGCTACGACAATCTACACACAATGTACAAACGCGTGACTATAAGTTTGCATCCAATGGACCTCTATACTAATTATGATATTTTTTTAAAGTCGACCCATGGGGAAACTCAGTCAATTTTCAACAACCTTTTTGTTGCACCACTTTTCTCTCAACCCGCTATAAAATCAAAAAATCTACGACCACCCTTTTGAAGTAGACACGTCAATGAATCGACCCACATTTTCTTCGATTTTTTTGGTGTTGTATTTACAAAGTTATGGATTTTTCTTTTCGCTGTTTTTTTAAAGAGCTGAATCATAACTCGACACATGTTACAAATATAAAACTTAAAAAATATAAGTTCTTATCTATATACAACAAAATTTATACCCTCGTAAAGTAGATTCAATAATGAATCTACTGGTATGAAGTCCGACATTCGTTTTGTTGTGTAAGAGGTGGTTTTCTCCTTCCGAAAATGGAGAAACCTGAAAATTTTGCAGAGATCTGAATCGGTCATGTTTCAGAGATTATTCGGCCGAATAATTATTTGGCCGAATAATTATTCGGCCGAATAACGTTTTTCCGTAACGGCGCCGTCACTTATAACGAAGGTTATTCGGCCGAATAACTAAACGGAAAAAAAATTTCGCCGGCCGGAAAAAAAATAAAAATAAAAATTTATACTCATATAAATAAAGGTAAAGTTAATTCATTATTTTCGCATGTTTGAACTTCGCATTTTTTTGTCAAACTAATTTCGGAAGGAGGATATAATTTTTGCAAAAGGAGGTTTTTACAAGGTATGTTTCTTCTTCTTCTTTACAAAAGGCACATTGAAGGAGTTTTTTTTTCTAAGGCATATTTGCAAGGAGTTTTTCCAAACTATCTATTTTCTTGTTGCATTTTTACAAAGAAGACATTTTTTGCAAAATGAGGTTTTTACAAGCTATGTTTCTTCTTCTTCTTTACAAAAGGCACATTGAAGGAGTTTTTTTTTCCAAGGCATATTTGCAAGGAGTTTTTCCAAACTATCTCTTTTCTTATTGCATTTTTACAAAGAAGACATTTTTTTGCAAAAGGAGGTTTTTACAAACTATGTCTTCTTCTTTTTTACAAAAGGCACATTGAAGGAGTTTTTCCAACATATCTCTTTTTTATTGCATTTTTACAAAGAAGACATTTTTTGCAAAAGGAGGTTTTTACAAGGTATGTTTCTTCTTTTTTCCAAAGGCACATTGAAGAAAAATTTTTTCTAAGGCATATTTGCAAGAAGTTTTTTACAAATATTTTTTTTCTTGTTGTATATTTGCAAAGAAAACATTTTTTTGAAAAAGAGATTTTTACAAAGTATGTTTCTTCTTCTTTTTTCCAAAACACATTGAAAGTGTTTTTTTTAAGGGATATTTGCAAGGAGTTTTTTCAAAATATTTCTTTTCTTAGACATGTTTGCAAGGAGGTTCTTTGCAAGGATGTTTTTTTTTCAAAGTAGCTTTGCACTTTTTATTTAATTGAAAGAGGTTTTTCCAAATAGTTGTTTTGCTAAGGTATTTTGCAAATGATTTTTTTCCAAAGTAGTTTTGCACTTCTTATTTATTTGAAAGGAGTTTTTTCAAATAGTTATCTTATTTTGCAAAGGATTTTTTACAAGGTAATTTTGTACTTCTTATTTCTTTGAAATTGGGTTTTTTTCAAAGAGTTGTTTTTTTACAATGATTTTTTCCCAGATATATTTATAAATAAGTTTTTATTGAAAGTATTTTTTTCTAGTGGTTTTTTTCGTAGATATTTTTTCAAAAAAGTATTCTTGGAATGAATTTTACAACAAAGATTTATTTACAAGGTGTTTTATTTTCTTCCTTGGCACAAGGTGTGTTTATTATTTTCCAAAGAAGATTTTTGTTCAGAGAATTTTTTCAAAGGAAAGTTAATTCCAAAGAAATCTTCTTCAAAAGACTCTTACAAAATTTTTAAAAGGTAAAGTAAATTTCAGTTCATGTTTTTATAAATTCCGTAAATGTTTTTAAATCTTAATTTATTTGTTTTTACTATAAAGTAACATGATTCTTTAATTTATCGTCTATAGATTAAACAACCATGGGCAATAAGAGAAATCGTAAAAGAAAAGCTGATCGTAAACGTGATGATGATGATAATAGAGAGAAACAAAAACTCAGATATATTGCCAAAAAACAAAGGGTTGCTGAAACGGAAAAGAGAACTATTGAAGATATAAATACAGATTTACATGACAATGTTGAAGAAATGGAAATTGAAAATAGAGTACAAGAAGAACAAATTGAAGTTGAAAAGAACATTGTAGAAGATGTAAATAGTGATTTAGATGCTAATGTCGATGAAATCAATATTGAAGATCAAGTTCAAAATCCAGAAATTGAACCTGGTATGTATATATCATATATTTTCCAAATTCATTTTTTTATAATGAATTTTATTTTTTGATATATGTTAAATTAAATTTAATTTGATGTATAGGTACTTTTACTATTGATGATGAAATGTTAGAAGACATTGATTGCGACAAATATGGAGAAAAACTACCAATACATGTTGCACGATATCGTGCTACAAAATTTTATGATGAAGTTCTCAAAGATTACTCAATAGCAGGACAAGCACAAATTTTGAGATGTTTATTAGTGTCCAAGAAATTAGAAGGTGCTACATCGTTATTGGGTATTCACAAAGTAACAAAAGAGTCGAAATTGAAACAAAATGTGATGGAAAATATAGGCGATGCAATAAAAAAATTTGGAAAATCCAGGAAGAAAGATATCAGTGCTGCACGTAAAGCAATTCATACAGCAATTCTTTCAGCTAGTACTAAACAAAAGCGTTTGACAACAGAACTAGCAAAAGCAGTTGGAACATCAAGAAAAACATTATACAAACATAGCAAATTCAGAATGCAAATAGATGAAAATAATGAACTTGCTTGTTGGGCAATTATTTGTAGACAACCTTACAAAGATAGATTAGGAGCAGGGGTTAAAGATATTGTACGAGAATATTGGTTGGAACATGCTCAAGTTTCACCAAATGCAAGAGATGTGATACGCAAAAGAATATCACGAAATGTATATGAAAGCCAACCAAAACATATAATGGACATGACACAAGTACAATTGTTCAATAAATTCAAGGAAGATCATCGTGGAATTAATATATCAATCACTACATTTGTGCAACAAAAACCATGGTATGTTCGACCTATAACTATACGTGATACATGTTGTTGCCGTTATCATGTGCAATTTCAGTTATATTATGATACGTTTCTTGAATTTGGTAAAATGTTTTGGACAAATTCACCACCTCCGCCAACGATACGTGAATTCATATCTCAAATTTTATGTGAGAGAAATCACGATGAAGTATTTTATTCAAAGAAATGTGTCAATGGAAAACATTGTCATCACTGTGGAAATTTGGTGTTATTCCACAATAAATACCCTATCGACAATGATCAATCGTTGTCAAATGTAAATGTTGATTGGAAGAGATACGAATACATCAACTATAGTACAAGTTCTAGTGATTCACATTCCAAAAGAATTGATTTGCTAGAAGACAAGATATGCGTCACAGATTTTCTCAAAAAATTTGAAAGCGAAATTTATAAATACACCCAGCATTCACATAGAGCACGATGGCAAGATCTTCAATTCAAATAGTCTCGTGAAATTTTTCCACCCGGAACAATTTTGTCGGTGGTTGATTTTGCTGAAAACTATACATTTGCTGCACAAAAAGAAATACAGAGTGAATACTATCACTCTGACCAAGTTTCGATATTTGTCCATGTCGTATATAGACATTCTCAACAGGATGTCGATGGCATTGAAAGCACATGTGACAATCGAGATGTGATTAAAGAATATCACTTCTATATCAGCGATGATCGTACACACGACACACATTTTGTCCAACATTGTATAGAAAATATTTTCTATGAATCACTGAAAAAACGCGAAATCAAATTCAAAGAGCATTGGATATGGTCTGATGGATGTGCGGGTCAATTTAAATCTTCCCGATCATTTTTTTGGTTATGTCGACTTCATAAAGCGCTGAACATTAAACATCGCTGGAATTTCTTTGAAACTGGGCATGGAAAAGGTGAGCATGATGGTGCAGGAGCATGCGTGAAAAGAGCACTTCGAAGATGGCAAATGAACTATTCTTCAGCACGATTTCATTCAGCTGCAGAGGTTGTCCAATGGTGTCAATTAAATCTAAGCCATGATTATAATCAACAATCAAAAGACGTGCGCAGGTATGTCCACTATTTTTTTAATTTATATTATTTCTTAAAATTTAAAAAAATGTATATATACTAACATTTAATTACACATGTACACTATTTATTGTGTAGGTTTTTTTGGCTTGTTGGGATCCAAGATATAAATAGATCAATACCATATGACGCTAGCACCATACATGGAACTAGAGATCTTCACTCTATTCAAACAAAATCATTTCACAACGTGTTTGCATTTGACAGTAGAAAGCAATCATGCTTTTGTCATATTTGCATTGAAAATGTCGAGTCTACAGAAGTTTGTGAAAACATAACAAACAACTACGTAAAAGCTTGGAGACACACAGAGATTAATCCAAAAGGAAAAATGCCGCTAGCAAGTGTTGAAGAATTAGAATCAGAACAAATAGCAATATCGTCTGATGGCGATAGAATTTCAGATCTCGTAAGAGAAGGTAATAAACTTGTTTTTGACTTTTTAATCAACTGTTCATTCTAATCCATCGCCATAAGTAGTCAATTTAATTCATTTAAATACACTAACACCAATCATAACTTGCACAGGAGATGTTTTTGCTGTGATTGCACCTGTAGACAACAACGAAAATGTCAAATATTATTTGATGCGATGCACTGAAGGAAAAATGAAGTTATTGGAGGACTACAACGACAACGGATTTACATACGAAAGAGGATCCATCATTTTAAAAGGCTACTTTTTTCAACAGACACACGTGACTAAAAATTATGTCTACTTTCAAGATTATGAGCCCGATGTTATATGTTGTCAATATAGTCATTTAGTATGTGCATCTCGAATAAAATTGATACAAGTTCCATCAAAAAAACAATTAAAAACCAAAAAATGGAAACTATCCATATGTGACCATGAACGGATAGTTGAAGATGGTATTCCATTGCGATGTTTTTAACTACATATCAAAAATAAATTGATCTATATTTTTGTCCATGTCAATTGTTGTGTGCAATATATTTTTTGTCCAATTATCAAAATTGTTGTGCACAGTATATTTTTTCATTGAGATTTTATTTTTTCATTGAAATTTTATGAATATTTTCTTGAATGACAACTAACATAAAAGCTTAAATGGTTGTACTTTCACATGCTTAAAAATGAATTCAAATATAATTTGAAAATTCAAAAGTACTTTATTCGGGTCCCCATATGTCTATTAGACCACTAAGGGATGAGATAACGGATGTGGCTATCCCCACTCCGCCCCGAATTTTTACTTTTGGTTCATTGATACTTACGAAAAATCATAAAAAAACATATTAAATTTTGTATTATTTTAATTCCATCGAACATGTTTTTTTAATACATACTTCACCATAATATATGATCTTAAATAGATATCTTAAAATTGTCACCAAGTTCTCCGTCCCATATCTTTAATTTAAAATATCGCTTGTGCAAATTCACATAACTGAAATCATGGCAAATGCAGATAACGATCATTTGATTTTTAATCACAAGCAAGGATTCCAGGATTGTGAAGCTTATGCTAAATTAGAGAAATGATTATTTACAACAAATGAACGAAAATCCGTCAAATTGTTGTTTAAAATCATTGCTCTAATCTAGCACAAACTTCACAATCCTGGAACCTTCACTTATGATTAAAAAACAAAAAACCGTTACCCCCATTTGCCATGATTTCAGCCGCATCAAATATACCTGAAAATTGAAAATAAAAATTAAATTAATTAAAAATCCATTATATCAAAATTTGATCTTAACATATATTTGCTTTTAAACTTCCTAATTCATCCATGTTTCTATCAAAAATTTTATGACATTGATTCTTACCATAACATTCATTCTCAACATTGAACATTTCCCAACTTAGAATAACATTTTAAACATTCTTAACATTCAACATTCATTCTCATCATTCAACATTTTCTAACAAGTCATAACACTCATTCTCATCATTCAACATTTTCTAGCAAGTCATAACATTCATTCTCATCATTCAACATTTCCTAACCTTGGATTACACCTATAAAAACATTCCTTCTTCCATAACACCTCCCATTCATTCTTTCCCTACATTCTTTTTTCTCTAACACCTCCCATTCATTTTTTCTCAACATTGATTCTTAACATAACATTCATTCTCAACATTGAACATTTCCCAACTTGGAATAACATTTTAAACATTCCTAACATTCAACATTCATTTTCATCATTCAACATTTTCTAACTTTATAACATTCATTCTCATCATTCAACATTTCCTAACCTTGGATTACACCTATAAAAATATTTTAAACATTCATGCAAAACATATTATAAATATTATCAAAACACTTTAAACATTCATGCAAAACATATTCTAAACATTTACCAAATGAGAAATAATAGACATGTACTCATGTATATAATCCAAAAAAAGCTGATGAACATGTGAATTCAATGTACATGTAAATATAATCAAAAAATAAATACCCTCCATGTTCAAAACAACTACAAAATATATATATCAACAAAAACAATAAAGTCTGAACCACTATCCATCTAGACCAATATCTTTCCACTATTTTCCACTAGGACCTTCCCTGGGACTCAACTCCACCTACAATACACAAAAAAACAAATTATAAATTTAGATCATAAATTATTTAAACAATTTTAAACTAAATTCAAAATATTCCTTGATATTAAACTCATCTACAAAACAATTCAATTATTAAAAAAATCATACATCAAATTCTTTGGATGCATGTCCACCACTTTTTTCCCCTAGAGACTTTCCTTTAGCTCCAAAGGACCTCAAAGAGCCAAGCTGCAACATGTACAAAAACAATTTTCAAATAAATCAAAAAAATATAAACCATTAAACTTATATATCAAAGATCATTTCTAATTCAACAAAATTACCTCAGTGGCAATATCTGCATTCATTAGAGACCCCACATCTTCGCCCCCAATTTCTAAATGGTCTCTTCCCTAAAATTTAAATTTTGTTAATAAATAAAACATAGTAGATACAAATAATAAATTAAGCAATTAACTTAAAACCAAAACAAAAAAATTAAAATCATTAGCTCACAAGAGATGGTAAATCATCTAAAAAGTTGGAATCTAATGAAACCTGCATAAATAAGTCAAATTAACAATAAGATACATTGATATTTATTAAAATTCAAGCAAACAAAAAAAATTTCATGTTCAATCATAAATATTATAATTAAAATACCTCTCCTAAGCGCTCTTCATTTTGACTAGGATGCTCTCGATTTTGACTACTGGAGACTCGAAAATTATTTGCATTTAACATTGACGTAAACTGCAGACAAAATACATTTGCTTAATATATTTATTCCCATGTAGCAAAAAATTCAATTCAAAATGATTAAAAAAAATCAAATAGATTGTCATAGCATAATCAACAAACCTCTCCCATGCTCGATGTGTCATTGGATAACACATCTGAAGCTATATCTCGACAAGACTTAGCATAAGCCCTGAGATCATCAATGCTCAATGCATCTACCTCGTCATTCGTCTTGTAGACAAAACTCTGACGAAGAATAACACGAGCCCTCTCTCGCACCAAACCGACTTCTACTCCAGCAAGAGCTGAAGCTAAACCATCACCTACCGATTCCCTTCCAACTGTCCCTAGTTGAGATGTTGTCTCCATCTCTGATCTTAAAGCCACAACCCTTGGTGGACGAGGTATCTCAGGCGGAGGTTGTATAGTGGTAGGGTCTCTGAGAGCACCTTTTCGATTATATATTCTACCCTTTCCAGCTCCATAAAAGTCAGAGGGAACATCAGTATAGTTAGGCTTCATACCTAAAAAAAACTCTGCATAAAAAAATCTAGCAAAATAATTAGGAACCTCATCGTTCCAAGGCAATCGACCATAAGCTGCAAGAAATCGATCATATATTAAATGTGCAATTTGAGGATGCTTGAAATATTGCACTTTCAACATTTTTCGCTTAAGGCCTTCTTTGAAATTGAACATTGAATTGGCTTGTTCTCTAGTGACTCTCTCCTTCACAACCTCCCACTTATCTGGACCCATAACTTGGTCCCTTCGCATCCGCATCAAATGAGCAAAACTATTTGTAGTTGGTCCAAGTTCCTCATATGCATCAATGAATTTCTGCAAAGACGCCAAAACAATCTCTAGACTTTGTCGACTCTCTAGAGGGAGATCCAAAGAACAAAAATCATTGTTCAACCTGTCATAATGGGATCTACAACTTTCAAGAATAGTTTGTTGCACAACACCTTGCCATGGAAGCTCATCAGGTAAATCAGATGGATAAGTTGATATGGGTGTACACCCCTCATCTAGTGGAACATATGTTGTCCTAGCTCTAGGAGGATCTTCAGGACCTTGCTCTCCACCCACACCTATTTCATCATCTACAATCCTATCTTGATCTCCCCCTCGCTCCATCGAATTACGCACATCTTCTGAATGTCGCTCTGCTTCAAATATAGCCATAGTCAAGAATTAACCTTGTCCATAACTTCAAAACACAAAAAAATACAATTTATACTTTATTAAACATTAATGTTCATACCAACAGAAGGTTGAGATCGACGCTCTCCCACAGAAGATGAAGGAGAATCATGTGTACCCCTTCGAACTTGTTGATGATCAAATGACTGGGACCCATGCAATAAACTCGAACCTCTCGGTGAATTCGACAACCTTCGACTACCAACTGGAACACCAATTCCTGAGGATTGTGATGACCTCCTACGCTTTCCCCTCGAAGACTCTCTTTCCATTTGATATAACTTCTAAATTTACACAAACATTAACATATTGAAATTGTACATGACTATTCTACAAACATCAAGCCAATATTTGATAAAAAAATACAAAATGTAAGTCCCCCTCCTAACTCTAATTAATTACCTAAAATTCCTTACCATCACTAATATTGCAGCATAAAGATATATCTAATAATCATTTCATTATCAAATATAAGTCATAACATGATTAATTGAAGTAGTATAATAACCTTAATAACTTTTAATCCAACAAATATGGTTGAAATATATATGTCAATGAACAAACATCTCACTAAACATATATATATATTCTTATTAAGAGAATTCTAGCTCATATTTATAATAATACAATTTACACACACTAAAGTTGTACATGTTAACTCTACAAACTTAAAAACATATCTTTTAAGGACCTGCATACAAAATGTAGAGCTGGCTAAAATAGTATAACATATATATCCACTTATTAAGAGATTTCTAATTTATATTTATGATAAAACAACTTACACACATTGAAATTGTTACATGTTCATTCTACAAACTTAAAAGCATCTCTTAAAAATCTGCATACAAAATGTAGAGCCACCTAAAATATTATAATTATTTTCTTTCATAAGTTCCTCTTCTAGCTCTAAGAACACTATTCCACCATAAACATAACATCAATAATCATCTTATAATCATTTACTTGTAATAGTACACAATAATCTTCCAAATTTTTCACTGATCACTTATGTTTTTGTTCTATATCTCAATAAACAAACATTCCTTCATTTTTATAAAAAAAAAACCTAGGAACATAGAACTTTTATGGGAAACTTAATATGATACTCATTCAAGTTTAGGGTTTAAATATCCATTTATATAAAGAAGCCATGGCGTTGCATTCCATAAGAATAAAATAAATACATGTTATGTTGTTTGATATAAAAAATATCTTACCATTTTTATATATAAAAAAGACCATAACATGAGCATAGTTCTGTTCATGAGCAAAGTTATATTCTTGAGCAGAATTCATGAACTCTGCTCATGAACAGAGTTCATGAGCAGAGTTCATGAACTCTGCTCTACCCCATTATATTATCTCTCGGCAAATAAAACATGTTTCTATTTATACACCAAATTAAACGTTAAATACATAAAACATTTAAGCAACACAACTCTATTAATTTGTAAAATAGTGGACATAGCTATGCTTAGGGTAAATATATCTATTATAGAGTCCATGGACTCTGCTCATGAACAGAGTTCATAAGCAGAGTCCATGGACTGTGTTCATTATACAGTGTTAATGGTGAAGTGATTAGTCAATTACAATTTCCTGCCACATTAATTAAAATATTATATGCTCTTATTAAACAGAAATAAGCTTACTCGGATTAAACCAGGCACAGTAAAGCGCATTACTTTTAACCAGATTAGCTTTCCAGGTAATATAGACGTGCTTCGGTATTAATAATTAAATTACAAGCATAATAACGAGGCATAATAACGAGGATTAGAATCAGGCTAATTAAATATAACATGGTCGTAATACAGCTTATCCTGTAATAAACTATTAATACTAGCAGGCTTAAATTACAAGCAGGCTTAAATTACAAGCAGGCTTAAATTACTACAAAGGTTTATTACTCTTGTGGTACACTTCATGAACAGTTCATTAACCTCTTAGAGTCCATAAACTCTGCTCATGAACAGAGTCTTGAGCAGAGTCCATGGACTCTGCTCATGAACAGAGTCATGAGCAGAGTCCATGGACTCTGCTCATGAACAGAGTTCATGTGCAGAGTCCATGGACTCTGCTCATGAACAGAGTTCATGTGCAGAGTCCATGGACTCTGCTCATGAACAGAGTTCATGTGCAGAGTCCATGGACTCTGCTCATGAACAGAGTTCATGTGCAGAGTACATGGACTCTGCTCATGAACAGAGTTCATGTGCAGAGTCCATGGACTCTGCTCATGAACAGAGTTCATGTGCAGACTGCATGGACCCTGTTCATGCACATAAAATTATCTCTAAAATCAACATTAATTATAAAAAAGTTAAACTTCTGATTTTAAGTGCCATAACAGATTTTTTTTCAATTTTTTTCTAATGCCACAAACATATATGGAGAATATGCGACATACCTGTATCCAAACGACACCACTATTATTCGTCCCACCAACGCTCCACGAAAGTTATTCCTTCACCAAGCAGAAAAAAATATCGTCAACTTAACATATCAATACACAGCAAGAATCAAAACAACACAACAATGAAAAATACACACCTAAATGACAAATTTGTAACCTGCAAACAAAACCGCAACCACCTCCTCGCAGCAAAACAAACGGGAAACCTGCCACCCAAAGCGTAACTGACGACGAGCTACACCCAGCAAGAAAGAGCATCAACTAGCCAACAAAACGAAAAACTATCTACCGTAAAACCGACGAGCTGCAAAAGATCGCAGGGCATCAGCGATTCGTCGGCACACAGCAGGGTGGCTAACGTAGGCGACGAGCTATCAACCGCATAGCCGACGGGCATCAACAAGACAGGCAGCAAAAGCAGTTCGCGGAGCGTCAGCAGGCGGGCATCGTGGGGAAACAGGATGGTGGCGAACTGTAGCAGCAGTTCGCGGAGCGTCAGCAGGGGGGCCGTCGGATAGCGGCAAGGTGGCGACAGAGACGATGCGGGCCCGCTGCGGGGTCCAGCAAAATTACAGCAAAGAATGCCATATGGCAGCCGATGCTGTGCTTTTATGCAGAAAAATAGTTCGGCCGAACAATTATTCGGCCGAATAATTATTCGGCCGAACAATTACTCGGCCGAACATTTAATCGGCCGAATAATTGTTTGGCCGAGTAATTGTTCGGCCGATTAATTGTTCGGCCGAATACTTATTCGGCCGAATAAACTATTGCCAAAAAAAAAATTCCGTCCGGCAACTGTTTGCACACATTTCAAGGATCTCCGTTAGGCTGGACGGAGAACTGTTCATGGTTATTCGGCCGAATAACCATTGAATTATTCGGCCGAATAATTTAAATTATTCGGCCGAATAATGTAAATTATGCGGCCGAATAATATAAATTATTCGGCCGAATAACTTCCGCTAAGACGATTTCCCACTCGTTTCTCACGAAAGTGTTACCCACCTTCACGTTTTCACCCATAGTCATACCCTTGCTCCCCTTTCTCAGTGAGCACTGCGGCAAGGGAATGATAGAATGCAAATATATAAATGATGAAATCATTTTCGAAGTTAGGACTACTCAAATATGGTGCGTGATCATTTGCATTCTTAATATATTGAAAGGAATTATTATCTACTTTGTCCACTTAAATTGTATGTCCTTCTTGATCATTGGTTGTAATGGTTTTACAATATGACCGGAATCTGATACGAATCTGCGAACAAAATTTATTTTTCCCATGAATGATTGCATAGACCTTTATTGTGGGGCATGGGAATCTGCAAAATGGCTTTCATTATTTCCTGGTAAAATGATATCACTTTTTTTGAAATGATGTTCCCTAGTAATCTTCCTTCTAAACAACAAACACACTTTTCTTGGGATTGAGGGAAATACCATATTTTTGACATTGGTCAAAAATCTATTTCAAATGGTAAGCATAGTTTTCCCTCTTCTTGGAGAAAACTGTGACATCATCTAAATAGACAACCACGCTGTGGCCAATCAATCCTCGAAATGCAATTTCCATGGCCCTTTGGAATGTGGCTCCAACATTCATTGGGAAAAAAGGAAACCTTCTATAAGCAAAGGTTCCCCATTTGACGCGAAAAGTCGTTTTGAGGCGATCTTCTTTGGCCATCAGCACTTGATTATATCACAAAAAACCATCCAATAAAGAGAACATTTATGAACCAGAGACGAGCTGTAATATATGATCCATGGGAGGAACATGATAATTATCATTGTCAGAGGCCCTAGTCAAATTTCAGAAATCCACACATAGCCTTATCTCTCTAGACTTCTTTCGTACTGGCACTAAATTTGCTATCCACTTGGAATGTCCAGCTTTGAAATAATTTTATTATCGAGCAACTTATTTAATTCCTTCTAAATTAGAGGTTCCAACGTAGGATGTACTTTCTGGAGTTTCTGCTGAAATAGTTTAGCCTCTTGTTTGATAGGAATAACATGTTGTATAATGATAGTATCATATGTTTTTTTATCATCATAAGTCCAAGAAAATGCATATTTATATTGTTTTAACAATTGGATGAACTTGTGCCTTTCACCAGGTGAACAACAAGTTCCAGGATTGATATACTTTGGTTCCTTATCCGTTCCCAAATTTACCAACTCATATTGCATAGAAGGGCTGTTGGTTTTAACATTCATTGGTTTTCTGAATTTATTTTGTAGGTCAAATAATTTCTCAAGAGGATGTACTCATTTCGACATAAAAATTTCTTTATACTGATTTTCATCCATATTCTGCAGACTTGATTGGTGTTCTATTTCATCAATGATTGAACTTTTAAATGTATCTTCATCTGTTAAAAAATCTATGTTCTTTCTATCATCATCAAATACCCTCCAGTTTGTCACGTTATCAGGGATAGATGGTCTGAAAAGAAGTTCAATAGAAAATTTGTCACTAAGAGGAATTAAATAAGAAGCAGTGCTAGCTAAGAAGTCAATCACAATATTCTTAGATATAGGAATGGAATTAATATTAAAAGAATCAAAAATTGAAATGAGATTCCATACCCTCTTCCTGGTACCCTTTTAAGTGTGGAGACAAACAATGAATAGTATTTCTAATTTTGAGGAGAATTATTTATGAATCACAAAAAAAATTCAAATTTTTAACATTCAATTCAATATCTTTCATGAGCCCTTAGATCAAAGCCTCATACTTAACAATGTTATTGGTGCATTCAAATTCTAATCTACAAGAGATAAAGGTTCTATTTCCCTGTTGATCAACAAGGACACAACCTACCCCTACTCCCTTCTATGTTTTTGAGCCATCACATACAAAGTCCAAAAATCAAATCCTACCCTATCAAAGTTAATATCTACAATTGCATTAGAAACTAATTCTACTATGTTACACTCATTATCGTCATCCCATGAGAATTGAAGGAGATCAAAATGTGTGTCTAATTCATGCTAGGTAGTTTCATTTTTATAACATCCAGGTTTAGTTTCCAAGAAATAATTTCTCAATACTAAATGTGCAAAACTAACAGGTTCGTTTCTTCCTTCCAATTCAGTAACATTAAACTTCATATGCGGTTCTTTGTTTACCTTAACATGTTTTTTCTTATTTTGGTATGGTAATGACAAGTGAGACCATTCAATAGAAAAATACCCATTCAGTTTAGTTAACCAATCTCTTCTTAGTAACAAGTTGTAAGCTTCTGGTATGTCAACCACAACAATGTCATGACAAACAATTTGATCAACAACTAGCCTGATAAGGAAATTATTCATTTCTCCCACTACTCTAACATCAGATCTATCAAGTTGAATAATTCTAAAGAGAGAAGGAATGAGCTATCCATTAATATTTTTACAAACCGACAATGGCATAATGTTAGATGATGCTCTAGAATCCACCAAACAATTATGACATTGTAATTGAAAATTTCAAAAGCAACCAGAAAAGGTGGAGTATGAGATCTAGATTTACCACCAATGCTAGCTTCATTAATCTTTGTGTCTGGCTCCACAATCACTTGTTGTTTATCCTTTTTAGTAGAGTGATTTGTTTTTTATTTGAGGTCAAATGATTCCAATAATCTCTTTCTATGTTGTGGAAGATTACAAATATCGAACAAAGATATGTTGGATTTAGTATTTTTTATATCTTCTATCACATCATACCCCATATTATGGTTTTATCCAACATTTCCAACTACCATAGCATTAGTTGATGAAGGGGTTGAATCTTTATGATTAGAAGAGGATAATATTTTTAAGGCTTTTGTAGGGTTGAGAGCTCTCTTCTTTGTTTCCTTCTGAAGTTCTTGTGTTGCAACTATTGCTTTACTTTTATCCTTGTGAATAACATTATTGGTTTTGGTTCGTGGAATGGATTTATCTTGTCTTTCCACAGGCCCTTGACTTCTCAATGCATAATCAATAGGAGAAACCTATACATTGTGTATTTCTTCTATCTCTTCATCATCTTCCAAGTCTAGATTTAGTTCCCAGTCCCACAATACAAGTGTGGTTTCTTCCGTTGCTTCCCTTGACTCATTAGATTGTGCCTTTTCATTTTCCTCCTCTTCATCTAGGATTTGTTTGTGCAAGAGTTGGTTCATCACCAAAGTCATAGAATCAATTCACTGAGGACAAGTTTTCTATGAATGGTGCTCTTGATGGAATGTGCGGAAATGATATGTGCCTACTTCATTTAGATTGAGTACAGAGGATTCATTTATTGGAGGATTTGGAGTTTCTTCTTTTCTCTTATAAAAAGGTTTAAATGGTTTCTTTGTGGAAGAGCTTGCTCCTTTCTCATCTTCCAAACCCACAATATTATTGGACAATTTCTGAACCAACTTAACAACACAACTCTCTAAATAAGTGGATTGTTCCTCAATGGGTCTTGTCAACAATAGAGGTTTCTTAGAAGAGATAGGCTTGGGTTTTTTTCTATAGCATTATTGACTATACTATTCATTTATGTCTCAATCTTCTTAATCTCTTCAAAATTTTCTATTAAAGTATTTTTGAAAGAACGTTTAACAAACATGGATAAAGATGGATGAAGAGTTGTAGTATAATATTCAACTAAATATTCTTCAACAGGTTTAGAAGTGGTACCAAACTTATTCAAACTAGTTGTAAATCTTTGATTAAAATCCTGCACTTTTTCTCTCATATCCATCTTGAGAGACAATAATTCTTTCATAAGGGATGTTAGTGCTCTTTGTTGACCAAATTTATTGAGAAAATCCTTTTCAAAATTGTCCCAATCAGTTATAGATCCATCCTATAGACTAAAGTACCATGATGAAGCTTTAGGAACAAAGGTGTAAGGCAACAAGCGACATGCCACATCTTCATGTTCTACATTTAGAATATTCGAGGCTAAATAAAAACGTTTTAAATGATCATCTGCAGTGATGCCTTTGCCAGGATCAAATTTGGGTAAAACCCACTCAGGGTGTTTGGAAAAGTCAAGAAGAGGAGCGGGTAAATCTAAAGGAACCCTATCCCTCCAAGATGGTTTCTAATTCACATTATGATCCATATGGAAAATGCATGGTGGTGAATGTGGAGGTGATTGCGTGTGATGAGAAGAATCAGAGTCAGGTGAAGACGGTATTAACTGATCAATGGGATATGGTATATCTTGTAGAGATAAATCAACCAATTCTTCAAATGATTCAACCATAATATATTCCATATTATTCTTAGCTCTTCTATGAGGAGCACGTATTCTAGGAAATAATGGGACTACAGGTAATCCTCCGAGTTTTACAATGTAAGATCTAGTATATCTTCTGAAATTATCAACTTCTTGATGTGATACACCATACAAAGTTTCAATGTGACCTGTTTCAGGATTACTTTCTTCGCAATACTTAGTTTCGTGTCCAGTTTCAGGTGTTATTTGAACCGAACCTTCAGGTTTAGATGTCTCAGGTGGATATCTAGAGAAAAAACCTTGAGAGAACAAACTTCCTCTATCGTCCATACATTGGAATCCCTCCTTCTATCTCCAAATCTATTGAGTCCTGGAAAAACCCTTACGTCCACAGTAGGGGTTCTCCCTAATGAAAATTCCCAATTAGACTCTTCACTGTTTAGAATAGGGAACCTGTCCCGTTTATGGTCCGACTACCGTTCAAAAATGGTCTTGTAATTATTTTATCGGATACGTCTCGATCCATCGTCTATAATTTTGATAGTTTAGATGAAATGCACATTACCGATCCTACATGCAAATGCTTATGCTTACGACCTATGTTTGTTTGACCAATAGGAAGAAGCCTCACCTAGTGATGTGTAGATTCTTACCTCTCGTCTTATCACCTCCTTTACTATCGGTCAATGAATAAAATTCCCTAATTAAATGCAATGTTCTATTTGAGCTAAACTATCCTTGTAAGGAGTGAATTTAAGGAAGAGCAATGAAAGGAAACTGTACCATACATTCACATAAGATATCTATTGAAGATAATGTATTTAACAGTCACATCATAAATTTAACACATTAGATAGCTTAAGGATTAACAGTCATTACATTAATTTCTCATGAAATACAAAGAAAACCATATTTGCATGTATGTACATGAAGATAATTTAGAAACTACTAGAATAATCCAACAGAAGAAGAAATATCTTACTGCATTGCCATAAACAAAATGAAGAAATTAGTTCTACACATTTGTCCACACACTTCAGCACAATATTCCATGTATGCTTCTACCCAAAAATTTGCTTTGGTCATTAGCATAAAATAATTTCTCACATATGAGTTCCAGTACAATCTTTCTGAATAAAAATCCCCTTTCCCATCTAATTTCTCCTATTTATCTTTACAACTTTACCTCCTAGGTGGCTCGTCAATTCACCTTCCCACAATTATGATTCTTTTCCTTCTAAAATTTTTTCCTATCTTGATTACAAAATAAGTGGGAAAGATACAAAAATATAATAAAAATATTACATCATGAGGGTGGGGCGCCCTCTTGAGCTTATATGAACTCATGTCCCAAAGGATGCTTTTGTAAGATATAATATTTAATTATTGAGGCTACAATAACCTTAAGGATACTTCATGAAAATACAAATATTTAACCATAGCATTGATTCCTTTAGTTGTTTCATTATGCCCATTAGTGAAGTATTGCATTTTTAGAGTGGCTTGTCCAATACGTTCCTGCAAATTTTCTGGAGTGATGGTGTCTAAACTTCTAATAGCAACAATGTCTTCATCTTTGATGGTCCACAATTCGGTCAATCACTACTCTTCTAGTACCGGGATTTCGAATGTGCTAGGATAAGGTAAATGCATTTTTTCAAAGGCTCTAGCAATGCCTTGGTGAATGCATTCACACATGGAAATAGATACTACCACTTCACTCTGTAATTTATTCTCAGCTGTCTAGAAGCTATCTAGGGTTTCAAAATCCAAATTTAGTTCTGATGTATATATTTTTGGAAAGTGAGGAGGAATTTCATTATCTATCTTTATCCAAGAAGCAAGCCTCTTCATCCTATTGTGAATTTCTCCAAGTTTTTGTCTAGTGGAAGTGGATTTATCCAAGTTTTTGGTCCCATTGAACTTCATTCCCTTTGCTTCCATTTCAATTGGGACTATAGATCCACTTTATCACCTTGTAATATTACCGATTGTACATTTAGTGAATCTCTCTCCTCTTCTAATATTTGTACATTGTGCATGGATTCCTCTTTCTCCAATTCAAGGGAATCTTGCTGACGTCTTATCTCGATACCTTCATTCCTATATTGAACTAGATTGTCCTTCAGGTTTCCCACTTTGGCCTTACTGCTTTCTACATTTTTTATCAATTTGTGTATGTTGTCCTCGTTGGCCAAGGATGTTGCAACACCAATAGATGTTGTGAATTTTGGATCCTTATTAGTGCCTTCAACTACTGTAACTTATTGTATAGTGATGATGTCAGGATGTGAGGCGATCTTGATCCTCTTATCCATCCTTCTCACGATGTTCCTCATATTGGGATCATAGATTATAGTTTCTAATTTAGAAACAACATGTTCCTTAGATGGTGTGAATGGATTAATTCCCAACTCAACTAGAGAAATATGTCCTAGAGTGAGGGGAACCTCAGTTTATTGTCTATCATAGTATCATTATCTAGGTCCTGGCCTCCATCACCTCCTTATAGATTTTGAGTTTACACAACTTTCCTGAATGATTCTTCTTCTTCTTGCTTCTTTTGCACTTCTTCTTGTCGAGCAGATTCCTGTTGTTGTCGTAATAAGTCGGCTCTCTTCTCTTCTTGTTCAGATGCCAACTTTTCCAATTTCTCTTATTCAACCCTTTTCTGTAATTCTTCTTCCCTTTCTTTTTCTAGTGCTCTGGTTTCCGGCAGAGCACTTTGACAAGGTTCTAAACTAATGTTTTTTGTACAGGCTTGTTTCTGATTAAATATTATTCAATCCTTTACTATTTTTCCTATTATTATAGATGTATTTTCTCTTTCTAGCTATTTGCATCAACATTTTAGAGAAAAAATAATATCTATTTCCATTTACATGATTCAACATATATATATTAAGTTTAAAATATGACTTATGTAAAATTAACAAGGAAAATACCTGTTTTGTGAAGGTGCTCAAAGGTTGTAGATTGTCCCATAGCTTGCTGTAGATTTCCTTCCTGATTTTCATCCGTAAAGATAAGCAACCAATCGAATGAACCACCCTACTGACCAGCTATTATCTTGCTAGCCCTTGGAAACCAAAGGATTTCCAAGCCCCCGAGCTCACAAACTGATAATCCCGAGAGCAGTAATTACTAGGTTCTCAAAACCTTTCCCTATTCTCAAACCTTTCTTTCCACTTAGAGCTATCCCCTCGTTACCTTCAACTTTCTCCCAATATCATTTCTTCCCCCCCAAAATCCTCCCCTTCTCGTCCCTTCACTCTTCCCTGTATACCTTTCCTTCCTCGAGAAGACCTTGGGCTTACTCCACCGCCCCAAACTCCCCCTCTCGAGCCCCTCAAACATTTACTCCTTTCACTTAGTTCATTCATACACGTTACATTATAAAAATGTATTTTTCACACTCAATGTACCGAATAATAAATTACACTCACGGTAAATTTATTTGATTTTTATTGATGGTCGTAAGTATTTATTATGGTAGGAATCATTACCCAAAGGTTATATATTCGAGACTAAGTTTATTAACTACTAGTGTATTCACCACCTTTGTATTTAGTGTTTTCAGGATAAAATAATAAAATAATATATAAATAGTTGACTTTTCAATTTGGACAAGGTGTGCCTTAATGGTCTACCTCATCCGTCAAGATAACTTATCTTGAGATTTAATTTCTAAGATTCGTATTGAATAATTAAATAGTAATAAACCATTTTCCATCACATCACATCCATTCCAAAATTGATATCCTATTATGTCTAACTTAGAAATGGAAATAATGACACTCTAATCATTTATTAATCAATATTTAAATTTTACCTATATTGTTATTGTTATGACATGGATAGTAATATTATTAGAATAACATTAATTAAGTAATAATATTAATTAAATCGCCACAAAGTAATAATAAATGGTGAATTAGTAAAAATGTTTTTTTTTCAAATCATTTGTTTATCACATGAGTACCCTAACATCAACATAGTATCCTCGTTCTTCTAAACAAAGCACCCTTAAGGGCTTAAACAATCTTACTAATTAATTAGACAGTACCATTACCTTATTTACAACAATTCTCAGATGACAATGTTAACTGATGAAACTTGTCTCAATTGTTTATCACGATGTTTACCAACAAGTAATACATAGCTTAATTGATTTGTTTTACACATCTTAAATAACTTTATATTCATTATCTGAGTTCGATCAATGCATGATTAACATAATTACTTATGACGACTTATACATTTATTCAATATGTTGAGTGTTTGTATATCGATACTAGTGTACATGTGCAAAGCATGCATGTGTGGCCAGCATATGCATAGATCAGAAATGTACTATAGACAAACCCCATCCCGCCTATGCATACCTGCTAACTAATAGTAGTATTTACCCCCATATAGAAGAACAAGCATAATATATATAGTACAATCACTTTAACATCCCCAGTTATTTAACATTTAACCCTTTATGATTATTTTTATGTTTACATTAGTTTAATCAATCATGTACAAGGAAGGGTACCTACTACCACTAACTCACAATCAAGGAATACCCAACCCTCAACAGTACTAACTAACATATCCTCCCATCATAACATACGTCCTCCATCCTCCCTATCCTTCCTCTACTAGTACAAAAGTGGATGTCGGACTCACCAACCTAACCACATAGAACCTTAGAGCAATAGCGTCGGCTGAACAGCGGACCTATCCTCCCCTAGCAGGAATCTAACCATCGTCATCACAACAACATGGGGAGCTTGTCTCAGCACGGCCCTCCCACAACCTCGAGTCTCATAGAAACATAGGGCGGGAAACACATCCATCCCTCTCAACATACTGGGCCTACGCCCTTATCGACTCATACTTTACTGCTATCGGGATTATCAGTTTGTGTTATCGTATCATCATTTTTGGCTGCTAAGGTTTACTGTACGAACATGTTTTTTTTTTCCAATATATCAAATCAAGTAACTGGCTATCTCATAGCCCTTGTGTCCTATAGGTTAGCATTTCGCAAAATACAAATTTATAGAAAGCATTTCCCATTGATCACCAATGGAGCCATGTTATCAAAATCATTTTATTTCATGTAACCTTTTTAGTTCATCATAGATGCGTATGACATATAACACTTCAATTATTCATACAAGAAGATGGTATCCATGTATCGAATCATATATTTCACATCTTATTAATGAAAA
Source organism: Larix kaempferi (assembly GCA_027924585.1). Taxonomy (NCBI): domain Eukaryota; kingdom Viridiplantae; phylum Streptophyta; class Pinopsida; order Pinales; family Pinaceae; genus Larix; species Larix kaempferi. The sequence goes on along the minus strand of BSBM01000833.1, from coordinate 6,333,539 downwards.
CATATGAACATATACTGTAATCATAAAATAAAGAAATCATATGATAATCATGACATTGTAACCGCATAACATAGTAACATCATAATCATAGTGAAATCATAAAACAAAGTAACATCATATAATGTGGTCCATCATATCGTAATATAGTTTACTCAGTCGAGCTAAGTTCAACAGAATATATAAGAAAATAAAGTATGGTGTGTCTAACTGATAAATATGCCTAGTCAAAATATGGGCGTTACATACACCCACCCTTCGGGAAACTTCGTCCCAAAGTCATGGTCAAAATAGTGAGAGAAAATCTCGACGCATGGTCTCTGCATCCTCCCAGGTAGCAGACCCTGGGCTATACTTGTCCCATTGGACCTTAACTTGGTCCACATGGCGACTACGGAACTGTCGAACCCTACGATCAAGTATACGTAATGGTTCGACCCTGAAGGTTCCCTCGTCCGAGACCTGTAATTCCTTCCAATGAATTTTGTGAGTCTCGTCATCTATGTAATGTCATAATACAGAAACATGAAATACATTATGAGTTTTATGCAAGTGGGGTGGTAGCACAAGACGATAAGCAACTGGTTCGATTTTCTCAAGAATTTCAAATGGACCTATAAAGCAAGGTGACAACTTGGTACCCTTCCCAAACCGAATGGTACTTTTATTTGGTCTGATGCGAATAAATACACAATCCCCTACTCCATAACTTATATCTGATCTGTGTGCATCAGCGTAACTCTTTTGCCTATCCTGTGCTTCCTTCAACCGCTGCCTAATCTGTAACACTTGTTCCTCCATTTCCTGAATCAATTCAGGCCCAATTAAAACTCGATCCTCTAACCTATCCCAACTGAGTGGTGTCCTACACGGCCTCCCATACAATGCTTGATATGGCGGCATACCAATGGAGCTGTGATGACTATTGTTGTATGCAAACTCCACTAAAGGAAGATATTTCTCCCACTGTGTCTGTTGATCCATAACATACATCCTAAGCATGTCCTCCATCACTTGATTCACGCTCTCTGTTTGTCCATCTGTCTCGGGGTGATAAGCTGAGCTTAAGTTCAACTATGTTCCCAATGCTGACTGCATGCTTGTCCAAAATCTGGAGGTGAACTTAGGGTCTATGTCAGAGATTATCTTTTTAGGAACTCCATGAAGACGTACAATCTCATTTACGAATACCCTTGCCACATCTGTCACATCATAGGTGTCTCTGACTGGAATGAAGTGAGCGCTTTTGGTCAGTTTGTTGACTACCACCAAAATAGCATTATGTCTCATAGATGTGAGTGGTAATCCTACAACGAAGTCCATGGAAATGAATTCCCATTTAGTCATAGGAATATCATGCAGTTGTAAGAGACCAGCCGGGTGACGATGATCTGCCTTAACTTGTTGACACTCAAGGCACTTTGAAACAAAATCCACTACATCCATCTTCATACCTGGCCAGAAGAAGAGTTTCTTCATGTCAGTATACATCTTCTTCACCCCTGGGTTCGCACAATAATGTGATCTATGGGCCTCTCTAAGGATCGTTTCCCTGATATCACCTTCCTTAGTAACATACATCCTTCCCTGATACCGCAACAATCCATCTTCCTCAAGATGGTACCCATCATACTTCAATTCCTGTTCCTTTCCATTCTGAATAGCTGAGGTTACTTTTAGGTACCAGCTATCGCCCAATAGTTGTCCTAGTACTCTTTTCTCCAAGTCAACCTTCAAGGGAATTAAGGAGAAAAGTCTCGGTCTTCGGCTTAGAGCGTCTGCCACCACATTCTCCTTTCCTTTGATGTAAGAGATACCAAAGTCATACTCACTCCATCGCCTTTGCCTAGCGTTCAAATCCCTTTGGGTAAAGATGTACTGCAATCTCTGATGGTCTGTTTTAAGGGTGAAGCTTCTACCAACTAGGTAGTGCCTCCATAATTTTAGTGCCAACATTACTGCTGCCAATTCTAGATCATGCGTCGCATACTGCTCCTCATGAGGTTTCAACTTTCGAGATGCATAAGCTATTACCCCACCTTCCTGCATCAACACCGCTCCTAGTCCTTGCTTCGAGGCATTGGTGCATACCATGAAATCTTTATCCATGTCTGGTACCCGCAAGATTGGTGCACTTGTCAACAATCTCTTTAACTCTGTAAAAGCAGTATCGCATTCATCGGTCCATTCATACCGGATTCCCTTGCAGTGTAAGGTGGTAATAGGTTTTGCAATTTTAGAAAATCCTTCCACAAACTTCCGGTAATAGCCTGCTAACCCCATGAAGCTACGCACCTCATGAGCATTCCTTGGAATTGGCCAATCTTCAATGGCCTTTACCTTTTCTGGGTCTACAGAGATCCCTTCACCTGAGATGATGTGCCCCAAGTAGTGAATCTATTTTTGTAAGAAGGAACACTCTGATAATTTACCATAAAGTTTATGTTCCCTTAAGCATGTCAAGACCAACCGCAAGTGTTCCTCATGCTCCTTCTCATTCTTAGAATAGATAAGAATATCATCTAAGAAGACCTGAACAAAGCGGTCCAAGTATTTTCGGAAGACACCATTCATGAGGCTCATGAATACAGCTGGAGCATTGGTCAAACCAAATGGTACCACTACAAACTCGTAATGCCCAAATTGAGTTCGAAAGGCAGTCTTAGGAATGTCAGCTTCCTTGATCCTCAACTGGTGATACCCTGATCGTAAATCAATCTTTGAGAAGACTGACACACCTTTCATTTGATCAAAGAGGTCATCAATTCTTGGTATGGGATACCTGTTCTTCACTGTGGCTTTGTTCAAATCTCTGTAATCTATGCACAGTCGCAGAGATACATCCTTCTTCTTCATGAAGATCACTGGTGCTCCCCACGGCGAGATACTAGGTCTAATCAGTCCCAAATCTAGCAACTCTTTTAACTGGATCTGTAACTCACGGAGCTCTAGAGTTGTCATTCTATAAGGAGTTTTTGAGATAGGCTCTGCACTAGGTTTTAGTTCGATTGTGAAATCGAGCTCTCTTTCTGGAGGTAGTCCTGGAAATTCCTTCGGAAAGACATCCTTGAACTTGAAAAGTACTGGGTAAGAATCCAAGGAAGGTCCTTTACTATCGCTCACGGCCTCCACTACAAACAGCTGGCATCCTTGTCTTAGGCACCACTTAGCTTTCACCATAGAGATGAAATGGAGGAATACCTTCCTTCTCAAGCCTTGGATTTGAATTGTCCTTCCCTCATCATCGAGGCACAACACCTTCTTCGCATAGCAGTCTATGAAAGCTCTATGGCCTTCTAACCAATCCATGCCAATAATGAGGTCATAAGTCCCCAAATTGGTGACATAAGCATCCAACTTAGTGGTGCACACTCCTAAGTCAACCTCACAACTCCTCACTTTAAGACCTACTGTTTGCTTAGCTCCTGAAGCCATTTCAACCAGTTTGAAATCATCATGCTCGTAGGATACCAACCCACATTTATCTAATGCAAATGGTGAAATAAAACTATCAGTTGCTCCTGGATCAAACAAAATTTTAAGTTTGACATTGTTTACTTTACAAGTGGATTCTACTACGGTAGACTGGTGTTCTGCTTGGTGGTTATGGACCGCTGCATGAATCTGATGACTGTTACCCGAACTATCCATGGGTGCTTTTCCTTCCCTGTGCCTGCTGCTTGACTGACCCTTGGGACAGTCTCGCTGGAAATGAGGACCTCCGCATCCCCAACAAGAGAGATTGGGAGGGGCTTGCATGTTGCTTGGAGGAATCCTCTGAGATGAGTTCCTTCCCCTGGGTCCTCTAAAACCCCTTGATCCTCTATAGGAACTTCCTTGTGTACGCCAAGGCCTTTGGTGGGTTGCGGACGATTCCTGCGAGACTGAGTTAACTGAAGTATTACCCCTTGGTGTGAACCTGTTACCATAAGGAGGAGGTCTAGATTGTCCTCCCCTGAAGTAAGGACGTGAGGCCTTCCCTGAAGCATACTGATTGGTTCCTGTCAACTTACTACCCCCTTTTCCATCTGAAATATCAGCTTCTTAACGAGCATACTCAACTACCATGGCAACTGAAGTTGGCTTCCACATCCGCACAGCAGCCCTAATCTTGTAGTTAAGTCCATACACAAAATGCTCTACCTGACAATCATCTGCATCTAGGTAAGGAACATATTTTACTAGTTTCATAAACCGAGATTCATACTCCTCCACCGTCTTGTCTCCCTGTACTAAGGCATGGAGTGCACCTGCCTGTTCTTCCTTGTAATAATTTGGCAAATACTTCTTGTGGAACCTCTCCTCGAACAGTTCCCAAGAAGTTGTAAGAGGAGTAAGGTGAAACTGCTTCTCGAGATCTGACCACCAATTCAAAGCATCACCTTTAAGCTGAAAGATGGCCATCTTAGCCTTGGAACTAGATGTGTACTCATTCAATGCAAAGCATCTCTTCATTCCTTACAACCATGCTTCGGCATGCTTACCGAGTCGTCCTCCTGAAAACTCTGGAACCTTTATCTTTTGCAACTCCCTCGATATGTCCTGAAGAGGTTCCTACCTTGGGCCATGTGCCCTTTCAGAGTTCTCTCGACTCACTTGAGTGGTTTCCACCTCGACGGCCCTTTCTGACTACCTATTCATCATGGTCATAATAGCCTCGAAAGACGTCATTATGATTTACATTTCGGGCATTGAGGTTGATCGTGGCGGTGTTGGCGGCGATGACGGTGGTGGAGGTGGCGGTGACGGTGGTTGACCTTGACCCCGACCTTGACTTCTACGTGTTGTTACCATGAGTGGTCTTGTATTATGGAAATAAAACATCATATTACTAGTTTGTTGGTTGATTATGAAAAGATGCATTTCCGAAAGAGTGCTATAGTTCGGTGCGTTTTGATGGGGCCATCTTGTACTAGATGTACTAAATAAATCTACATAAATTTATGCATTGGATTCCATGTAATTTCTATAAGGTTCAAATCTAAATTTACATGTAATTTCTATAAGGTTCAAATCTAAATTAACATGTGAAATAACATTTCCATTAGCATTGGTGCTAGTATTTATTTAAGTTTTACACATTTAGGCTTTAATCTATATTAATCTAATAATTATTATCCTTTTTAACATTACGTGTTTAACTCTTAATGTAATCATGATTAACCTAAAAACTTGTGATTAACTTTCAATAAATCTTATGATTAATTTTATACTTTTAATATTAATTTAAATAAAATCCAAGTTTAACCATATATATATAATTTTAAATTAATGGAAATACCAATAAAATAAATAAAATCAAAATAAACAGAATAAGGAAAATCTATACTATAATAAGGGTATTTATAGAAATTTTTTTTGTTTTAAAATTCATTTATCCTAACCCTACACCCTACGCGGCCTCTCCACTAGTCCACCTTCATGCACGGGGGTTATATGTGTGAAGGCCACGCGGCCTCTCACCACCATGCAAAAGGAGTAAGCATGGGCACGTGGTCTCTCCAAGCACCCCACCGCCATGCGAAAGTGGGGAACCCTAAATAGGGTCAATCCCGAAGGCGCAGCCATTCTTCGCTCTCTCAAAATTTTAACTCTTCAACTCTATGCGAGCTTGGGTTGGCTGGGTGTTTGCGAGTTTTTTTTGTTGGTGGACCTGTCTCACTTGAGTATGCATTCGACAAGTCTAGGGATATATGCATTTGAACGTTTTCCTATCTTGATCCGAAATCGTTTTACCATAGAGGAGTTTCAGTGCTTGTTATGTCAAACCTGTATTAATTAGTGGTATTCATTTTCTGGCTTTTAGCACTTAGGATTTACAGCAATGTTCTTTGCTTACGGCTGAGCATATTAACTAATGCATTGAGGAATGATTCGGTTCAAAATGAATGCCGCCCAAAGGAGCAGTCCGAATGCTAAGTCCGTAGTGGCTATCTTTAGGTTCCTACATGTGTCCAGCAATAAGTTTGTGAGAGTTATGTGCGTTCAAAATTAAAAATATTCTGAGATCACATAAGAGGGATTCAGGTTCTCGCATGCCTAGGTCTAGGTAAGGCTGCATGATTCCGTGGGTGTTACCAGCATGAGAGTCCGTGTGGGTGTCCATATTCCCGTATATGTTACACTATGATGCAATAATATAGTGCTCATATCATATCATATTACTAGCAAGGAATTGGACGAAATAGTGGAACAACGTTTGAATAAGGGTAATATTCTTATTGTGGGCAAATTTAGGTGGCTTGCAGAGAAGCCCAAGGTAGGAGGAGCATCGACAGGGTTTTCGGTCTCATTCTCAGCGCAACACTTCCTTATGTAATTGAGCCAATTATTAGCTCAATATGGAGGAACTGGTCGTCTATGGCTGATTGGGATTGCGACCTGTGAACATACCTGCTTTGTCAGCCATCAATAGTAGAGGTCGTTGCTGAGTGCCTAGTTGCATATCTAGTTCCAGTTCGAGTTCCTAGTTATTGGAAGAGATGCTACCTCTACTTATTACTCTATGGGGTAAACCGCTTCCAGGTTTTCTATTATATCTGTTATATACATATATTTTACTGCTGCTTCAATTGCTACATCTACTTTAATTATAATTTTGTAGATTTAACAGAAATAACATAATAACTATGTTACCAAATTTACCATATAATGGGCTAGCTAGTGGGAAACGCCATTTTCTATTTTCAATTTATCACAGGGATTAGAAAAACCTGGTTTTGATTTTGTAAGGCATCATTATTCTCATTGGAGCTCAGAAATTTAATTTTTCATTAATTAAGATTAGCATTTCACCACGTTGCACTATGACAGGCAGGACGACATCGATTGCTTTGAAGTTGTTGAGCAGGACACTCGTGGCTTGCTAGATTGATATTTTCTATTATTATTTTATTTTTATTTTTATTTTTATTTTTATGTACAGGTCAAACTGGAAGTGAGGAAACTAGCTCGGGCTTCTCTACCGCAATAGTTGGGTCAAAGGAATTACTCATGTTACAAGAATGCGATGGTAGTGAGAACCTATGAAGGTCCATGCTTGAAAATGCTGTAGAAATAGTTAATGCAAATTTAAAAGGGAAGTTATTACAGGATTTTCAGGACTCCTGGTGAGTTTCGCTGCTCTAGTAGTCTAAGTGGTAACTTCTCCACTTCCAGCAACGCTCGCTCTCCGTCTCGGCAACCCGTTCTCAACTATAATATACTATTCCAATTGGAGATGGATCAGGCCTATGGGTGGATCATCATCATCTTACAACTCGTGAAACAGGTTATTAATGCAAGAAAGGTAGAATGCAACATCACTTGAAGATTTGAGCAGTCGATGTGCATTCTTTATGCTATCTTATTGAGCAGCAATTTTATACCCCTTTGAATTTGGGGAAGACCGTATGCCACACTCGTGGCATTTTTCCACTCGTTTTTTTTTGTTTTTTTTTTCCTCACAAGTGGAGCCTCGATTACTCTTGGTAATGGGCATGACTCAGCATGCATATGGCATGGGTGTAAATTCAAGATCGATTTCAATAAATGGTCAGGTGAAATGTGACTGTTTTCTGTGATCCAATATGGGATCCCCCACAAATTTGTGTAGATGCATCCGCTCAAGAGCTGAGTCGGTACTTATTATAGGTGAGTCGGTACTCATTGAGTCCGCAATTATTCATAGTTATTATATCTTTTATTTGTAATTTAAAATTTGGTAAATATCTTAGCATACTCTAGTCGTGTAGGTTACTTCTGGCCTATTCAAGCAATAAGACCCTACACCGAGTGCTATTTATTCCTCATCCAAAGTCAGGGAGGACATAAATATACCATCTCTCTATGCAGTGAATCGAACAAGTTTTCTTTTCATTTCGAGCGTATATAGATTATATATCGATATATATATTACTATGTTTATAATTTACCAATAGGATTGTCACTTTGTTTTACTATGTCTTTAACTAATATCATTCTGGTTAAAAATAGCCCATATTCTAACCTGGCAAATTTTGTTTATGCATATAACTATTTTTTTGTGTTGGTGCATGTAGTTTACAGCACAGCTCTTCGGATAAGAAATTTAGTGTAAGGTTCTTGTTCTAAGGTTTGTACGTTTAGATCCACTACTGTAAAAAAAATAAAAATTTGATAGTTTTAGCGATGAAGAGGCCCTATGGTCTAAGTGTTGGAGCCTATGGCTCTGATACCAAATGTAGTGCTCTGGTTTCTGGCAGAGCACTTTGACAAGGTTCTAAACTAATTTTTTTTGTACAGGCTTGTTTATGATTAAATATTATTCAATCCTTTACTATTTTTCCTATTATTATAGATGTATTTTCTCTTTCTATCTATTTGCATCAACATTTTAGAGGTAAAATAATATCTATTTCCATTTACATGATTCAACATATATATATTAAGTTTAAAATATGACTTATGTAAAATTAACAAGGAAAATACTTGTTTTGTGAAGGTGCTCAAAGGTTGTAGATTGTCCCGTAGCTTGCTGTAGATTTCCTTCCTGATTTTCGTCCGTAAAGATAAGCAACCAATCGAATGAACCACCCTACCGACCAGATATTATCTTGCTAGCCCTTGGAAACCAAAGGATTTCCAAGCCCCTGAGCTCACAAACTGATAATCCCGAGAGCAGTAATTACTAGGTTCTCAAAACCTTTCCTTATTCTCAAACCTTTACTTCCACTTAGAGCTATCGCATCGTTACCTTCAACTTTCTCCCAATATCATTTCTTCCCCCCAAAAATCTTCCCCTTCTCCTCCCTTCACTCTTCCCTATATACCTTTCCTTCCTCGAGAAGACCCCGGGCTTACTCCACCGGCCCAAACTCCCCCTCTCAAGCCCCTCAAACATTTACTCCTTTCACTTAGTTCATTCATACATGTTACATTATAAAAATGTATTTTTCACACTCAATGTACCGAATAATCAATTACACTCATGGTAAATTTATTTGATTTTGATTGATGGTCGTAAGTATTTATTATGGTAGGAATCATTACCCAAAGGTTATCTATTCGAGACTAAGTTTATTAACTACTATTCTATTCACCACCTTTGTATTTAGTGTTTTTAGGATAAAATAATAAAATAATATATAAATAGTTGACTTTTCAATTTGGACAAGGTGTGTCTTAATGGTCTACCTCATCCGTCAAGATAACTTATCTTGAGATTTAATTTCTAAGATTCGTATTGAATAATTAAATAGTAATAAACCATTTTCCATCACATCACATCCAATCCAAAATTGTTATCCTATTATGTCTAACATAGAAATGGAAATAATGACACTCTAATCATTTATTAATCAATATTTAAATTTTACCTATATTGCAATTGTTATGACATGGATAGTAATATTATTAGAATAACATTAATTAAGTAATAATATTAATTAAATCACCACAAAGTAATAATAAATGGTGAATTAGTAAAAATGTTTTTTTTTTAAATCATTTGTTTATCACATGAGTACCCTAACATCAACATAGTATCCTCGTTCTTCTAAACAAAGCACCCTTAAGGGCTTAATCAATCTTACTAATTAATTAGACAGTACCATTACCTTATTTACAACAATTCTCAGATGACAATGTTAATTGATGACACTTGTCTCAATTGTTTATCACGATGTTTACCAACAAGTAATACATAGCTTAATTGATTTGTTTTACACATCTTAAATAACTTTATATTCATTATCTGAGTTCGATCAATGCATGATTAACATAATTACTTATGACGACTTATACATTTATTCAATATGTTGAGTGTTTGTATATCGATACTAGTGTACATGTGCAAAGCGTGCATGCGTGGCCAGCATATGCACAGATCAAAAATGTACTATAGACAAACCCCATCCCGCCTATGCATACCTGCTAACTAATAGTAGTATTTACCCCCATATAGAAGAACAAGCATAATATATATAGTACAATCACTTTAACATCCCCAGTTATTTAACATTTAACCCTTTACGATTATTTTTATGTTTACATTAGTTTAATCAATCATGTACAAGGAAGGGTACCTACTACCACTAACTCACAATCAAGGAATACCCAACCCTCAACAGTACTAACTAACATATCCTCTCATCATAACCTACGTCCTCCATCCTCCCTATCCTTCCTCTGCTAGTACAAAAGTGGATGTCGGACTCACCGACCTAACCACATAGAAGCTGAGAGCGATAGCGTCGGCTGAACAGCGGACCTATCCTCCACTAGCAGGCATCTGACCATCGTCATCACAACAACATGGGGAGCGTGTCTTAGCACGGCCCTCCCACGACCTCGGGTCTCATGGAAACATAGGGCAGGAAACACATCCATCCCTCTCAACATACTGGGCCTACGCCCTTGTCGACTCATACTTTGCTGCTATCGGGATTATCAGTTTGTGTTATCGTATCATCATTTTTGGTTGCTAAGGTTTACTGTACGAACATGTTTTTTTTTTTCCAATATATCAGATCAAGTAACTGGCTATCTCATAGCCCTTGTGTCCTGTAGGTTAGTATTTCGCAAAATACAAATTTATAGAAAGCATTTCCCATTGATCGCCAATTGATCCATGTTATCAAAATCATTTTATTTCATGTAACCTTTTTAGTTCATCATAGATGCGTATGACATATAAGACTTCAATAATTCATACAAGAAGATGGTATCCACGTACCGAATCATATATTTCACATCTTATTAATGAAAACATATGAACATATACTGTAATCATAAAATAAAGAAATCATATGATAATCATGACATTGTAACCGCATAACATAGTAACATCATAATCATAGTGAAATCATAAAACAAAGTAACATCATATAATGAGGTCCATCATATCGTAATATAGTTTACTCAGTCGAGCTGAGTTCAACAGAATATATAAGAAAATAAAGTATGGTGTGTCTAACTGATAAATATGCCTAATCAAAATATGGGCATTACACTTTTTCTTTTCTCTCTTCTTCTTCCTTTTGTGCGAGTTCCTCTTCTTGCAGTCTCTTGGTATTATTTTCCAATAGAGATTCTTTTACTGCTTTCTTCCTTACAAATTCTTCTATGTCTCCCTGTGCCGATGTAATAGAGAATTTACTATAACTTGCACGCTTCTTCTTTTTAATCCTTTTGTTTAGTGCTATAAGGTTTTGTACTCGTCTATATGCCTCTTCTTCTCGCAAGAACTGATCAACGTACTCATAATGAATTTTGACCGATTGACAATGTAGGGCCACATTCTGGTGACTATCATTCCTTAGAAATATTTTTTCAGCAAAATGGTATGAATCTAAATCTTTCACCAACTATTGAGCATACTTGACCTTATTGAACCCGTATGCACCAACTGATAATGGGAGTGGATACCAAGAAGCCTTCTTATTGTCGTGCAAGAAATGACCAATACCATTTATGAATGTATATCTTACAATTTCCTTTAAAATAATTTAATCAGTAACATACTTTGGAAGCAACAATGGACCTTTTGATCCTCCATAAATATGTAGGTAGGTACCTTCAGGGGTTAAATAATAATCTCCTAACTGTGTAACCACTGTAAGGGCCTCCTTTGACATGTAGTTTGGTTCCTTCTCATAAATGAACTTTTACAAAGGAACCAAGAATTCCTCACAAATTTGCTTATAGTAGCTTGCATGTTTCTGGGTCCATAAAATATGATATGCTACATACAAAGGAGTTTCAATGGGATTCCATCTACATCTGAGTGATGGAAAGGGATGAAGGTTCATGATACAATCTATCGAGTAGGAAGACATGTGGAATTCAAACTTTTTCACTTTGAGTCCTTGTTGTGCATCATAAATAGCCTGAACCATATTCTAGTAGAAATGATATCTTCCTAGTTAAATATGGTTCCATGCATCGTGATATGATATATAAAAGGTAGCCAACTAAGCTTGTAATTGGCTGAGTCAGACATCCCATAAAACCTACATAGGAGAGTAGCAGTGATTTTAAACATATTTTTCAACAACTTAATCTTGTATTCCCCACTATTTCTTTGGTGTAACTGTTTCCCAGGAAATAACATTTTCTTTGCACACTCTGGGTAGTCCAGTTTCATAATTTTGAGCCAATCATCCGTCAAAAAGACTTTCAAAGTCGGGAGCCTGTAGTAATTTCCTATATGTGATGGATGAAATGAGGTGAAACCCTTTCCCATGGCACTTGTGATGGTACACTATTTGATTTCGATGTAAGGAGGGATCTAAACTATGATCTCAGTGCATGGGAACAACTCAGGTTGGGATGCAGCTTTATGGATACCTAATTTCTTGATGTTTTGGTATATTAGGTCTTCCTCAATCGTTGCTTCAGCTATGTTCTGATCTCTAATTAGATGGTATATTTCAACCCATTGGAATTCAGGGGTCACGCATATAATTGGCTAAGTATCGTCAAATTGAATCTCTAAAGACATCTCTTGAACTAATTCATCATCAAAATCTATATCCAATATAGCTTTGAGAGACCATTTTGGACCTCTTTTCAACATCTTTGTATCCTGTAAAAGAAAATATGTATCATCACGTTGCATAAAATCCATTAAAGCTATGAAGAAGATAAAAATTTGAGAAAACAAGAAATAACTTCAAAATTTATTCAATGAACAAATGCTTCTAAGGGCATAAATGTATATTTTTAATTAATGCAAAGAATGCCCAATTCCTTTCACAAGAAACAACATATGTGAATCCATAGTTAAGTAATGCAAAATTCAGTGGTTAGGAATGCATGAAGAGTGTTAGGGATAATCTGCGTATGATAAGTTTTAGGGTTTAACGGGTCTCGAGAAATATTTCAAAAGAAGGTTCTCGTGACAACGAGGATGCATTTGAATGTTAAGGCATAAAATCCTAGACTTACATAGAGTGGCTCAAAACCCTCAACTCCAAGAAAACATCGAACTAGCCAATGAAAAAAAAGGTTCCCAAGAAACAATTTTCTTTATAATCACCAAAATCAATCATATGTTTAACTTGTACAACCCCAATATTCCAATTCCAAGTGGAAATAGTAACCATAACGAGGATAAAAATTCATACCTGGACAAAACAACAGGTGTGTTGGCTCACTCTGCAACCCTCTAGAACCGTACTTAGTGAAAATATTCTTCCAGGTGGCATGGGAGTGAATGGTGTCGAGAAAACGGTATTGAAATGGCTAACGGGGTTAGGTTTTTTTTTTTTAATGTAAATCCTTTAGAAAACCTAAGTCACTTTACAGATGATCCCAAAAGAACAACTTTATTGTTCTTTTAGCAGACCCAACAAGTTATTTCAAAGGAAATAAGTGAATCACCCTGATGCGTGTCTGCGGTGATTCCCTTTTTCTCACGATGGTAGTTTTACATCATTTTCATCAAAATTTGCTTAGTCATTTCCGTGAGAAACTTTAAAATGCTCTGACATGCTTCAGAGTTAAGTGATATTCCAACCCGATGCACATTTCGGTGTTAATTAGAATATTTTTCCAAGCATTTCGACGTCAAAGTTCATTACTTGTCAATACATATAGGCAGAGAAAAAAAAAGTCCTCCGAAAATCTCATTTTACAAAGTTTCGATAGAGAAAGTGAAAGATTTGTGATTTTATCAGTGACAAAAAAAACTCCACTCTGATACAATTCAGAGGATAAAAGAAAAGTCCACCAATTAGCTCAGAGACAAAACCGCAAGTTGGGTGAAATGAAGTCAATGTTTCGGTGAGTTTTCAAACAAATCAGTGAAATTTGGCCAAGAGAGAAGGAAACGAGTTATGTCAACAATTCAACTTATGCGATGAACTTTTCCAAATCTTCGAAAACAAAACACCGTTTTGGTGATGACATAAAAAAATGAGGCATGTTGGTGAGTTTGAGAAAACTCTCTGATATTTCAGTGAGATTGGGCATTCTTCATCAATGTTTCGGTGGGTTTTAGAAAACTTGGCGACGTTTTGGCGGGTTTGATAAAACTCTACGATGTTTCGGCGAGTTTTGGAAAACTCTCTGAAACATTAAACTTGGAAAAGAAGGCCGAAAATTGAAAAAATGTATAAGTACTTTTTTGCCAAGAAACATCCAACTTCAAGTAGTACCTAACTTAGTTAAAGAAAGACCAAAAGTATGGAACAAGCAAAGACACAGTTCAAAATGTGGGGCCCCAGTTTATCTAAGAGAAAAATACTGGGGAGGGTGGTTGCAGTTGCAACACAAGGGATTGCATAGATTCCTTAATTTTGTCTCAGGTCTACATGATCTTTCGTTGAATCAATAATTCTCCTTATGGTATTTGGAGGAGTGAAAGATACTATGAAGTTGTTTTCTTAAGAACTCCAGAAATCCTATCAGTTGTTCCTTTAATATATTGTAATGAGATTTTGGGAATCAATACCTCTCTTCATGTGTAATTGACTTTTAGGATTACTCTTTTGATTCTACCCGCATGATAGACATTCATTTTGAATACCTATAAGATATGATCCAATTATTCATTCAAGATATATTTGTATGAGATTCTTGTGTCCATGACAACGAACGTGTGAATGAATCCATATTTTTTAGCTAAGTAGTGATGGGAGTATGCATGGAGGTATCTATTTGATGATATTTCTTTCTATATACTTGATACCCCAATACCTTGTCTCCTCTTTTGCTAATCAATACATTGAGAAAGGGAAATTGATTTATCTCCTCTATTTCAATGGTGATTTGGTTGTTCTCTAAGAGGTTATTTATGTGTAACAGGAAGTTCTCAAGCTTTTCTTTACCGGGATATCTAACGTCCCCATCCCTCTTCTGGCCAATAGGAGGGTACATTCACTAAATCGAGGCTTGAAAGTTTTTCCCCATAACCACAATTACGAATATATACAACTAAAATGCATGTGCAGACATGGAAATAAGCACACATAGAGGAAACAAAATTGTTCCACACACACATAACATGCAATTTATAAGCATAATTGTCACATGAATACAGATAAAATCAGTGCCCATCAAATACACAAGAACACTTATCTGAATAAAAAAGATCCATGCAACTAGCTATGTAAGAGTGATTTTCCACCCATCCATAGGCACTATGTTTAGAATATACTCTTTCTGCTAAGAGGCCACCTCCAATCTGGACTGCGAGGCCCCTAGGGCGAAGGAAACACCTACAAGCTTCTATCTCTCATCCCACAACCCATTATGCTCATTGTTCTTAGCCAAAATCTCAACTAGAGCTCTTCAGGGATCTCACTAAGCCTTCATAGCCATGGCACTCCTTTCAACTTCCCCACACAAAACAATGAAGGAATTTCCCTTCATTGATCCACGGTCCCCTCAGGAATTCCAACCCTTACAATGCTTACCAATGTGTGTAGTAAGAGTCCAACCTTTTGTAAGCTATTGGAGAACCTCCTACAACATTAATCGATGGCTTCTCAAGCATCCAAAAGTAGCAAAACTAAATGGGTAAATTTTGATATCTTTCCCAACCTCCATTATCACCTACAACCATCTATTTTCCCTTCCATTTATGTAGTCTGCCTTCAAATTTAAATTTCTGGGTTAAACACAATCTAGTAATGGACATGAACAACAATGGAAAACTCTACGTAGTGTGGGAACATGCAGGAGAGAATGATAAAAAGAGTGTTGACTCCAAGGATATGAGGTAAGGGTGAAAAGACAATTCACATAGCTTCTGACCATAGAAGAAATAGGACAACTGACAGCTTCCATAACTATCACAACCCCCATGCTTCAATAACTACATGGAGTGACTTTTCCCACCAACCTCACATATGCATTCAATGATTGGATTTAATAGTCAAGAGAAGGTAATTGTCTAACTTAAGACACATGAAATATTTTGGATGAGTTCTAAGGTTGAAACTTGGCCACATAGGATTTGGTCTACCCATAATTTGCCTTCCTCTTCCACTCTGGTGTAATCATAACCCCTCTAGTGCTCTTTACACAATCATATTGGACCATTTTATTAATTTTCAACATAATATTTACATACATTTCAAATTGGCATGATAATCCAACCATATGTTCTAAATAAAAATATATACATCATACATGCCTAGCCATTCACTAGTTGTGCCTTGGCCTTGACATCCACACCAGGAATCCATGCTATCATATTTACATCATTTACATCATTTTGATTAAATACATTCCAAGTCAAAACTGGGGGTATTACAATCCCCTCCCCCTTGGAATAACACCGTCCTTAGTGTTTGCTCAAAATCAAAACAAAAATGGGTATGCCTCTTTCATGGCATCCTGCAACTTCCACGTAGCATCATCGTGACCGAAGTGCTTCCATTGCACCTTTACCTATCCGATGGTTCCATTCTGGAGTAGTTTTACCTTCCTGTCCAGGATGCATAGTGGCTCAATTTGTAACTCTCCCTCAGGTTTCACCCGAATCACATACCAATCAATCACATGGTTAGGATCATGTACATATTTCTTAAGCAAAGAAACATTAAAAACATTATGAGCTCTTGTAATGTCCCCATTCAAATAAGTGCATAGTAAGACAATCCCATCAATCCTACTAGTTTCCTAGGTTGGATGGGAACATGTGGGATGGTAATAAGGAAGCTAATAAATGATATTTAGACATTAGAAGGGTTCAAGTATTTAATAAATATGATGAATAAATAATTTCAAGAGAAATTCTAGGTGGCAAGTGGTTTTGGAGACATATGGAGGTGGTGGGACCCACACTAGCTTGATTTTTCAATGACACATGGCAGCTCTCTCTTGCCAATTCGAATTCATGGGAAGGTGAACACTCTTGGGTGAGTTGGTAAGTCATAACACATGGCATTGAGCATCTTAGGTCGAAATGGGATGGGATAGTAACCTCTATGGGAGAGGAAGAGTCAAATTGGAGACTAGTGGACACTTGGGCTAGATTCCCTAGTTTTATGACAACAATAATGAAGCATCTATGACATTTATGACAAAATTCAGACCTGACTTCTTACACCTGACCATTATGACATGTCAGCCCCAAAAATAGGCTCAAGGAAGGCGCTCATGGAGTTGGAGGAATCCAAAGAGACTCAAATTCTAATTTGGGAGAAGATGGAAGGTTGGAACTAGGAGACAAGTGGCAAATGAGGAATATTTCCTAAATGGAAAATTATTGAATCTATTGAGAGGATTTCGACCCCTTGAAGGCTAATGTTGGTTATAAAATGTAGAAATCAAGTATGAGAATGGCTTTTGATTATTTGAGAAAAAATGCATTTGTGAAGAGAGAGCTAGTGGATGACTAGTTTCTTGCCTTAGCCAATTTTGAGGGTGAAAGATTCCCATCCAAGTTGGTGTTTGGAGAGGCCACTCAGGTCTTTCATGGTGCTTTAATGGAGTTTGTATTTGCAGGTATCAGCTACAGGAAGTTTCATGGTTTGGTTTAGTGCAGCACTTTCTCTCCACCGTTTCCAGTTTTGAAGGCATATTCATCCTCCTTGAGGGAGGGCATTTTTGGTGAGCACTTGTGCTTCTTGAGAGAGATTCTCATTATATATTTATGATTGTAATAGCTTCATATCCTCTGTTATTCATATTCAGAAAGTCTCAGGTCGAAATACCCACTGGTTGTATGCAAAACTATTGATTAATGAGCAAACAATGTCCATTTCCCCAATGCATTGATGTATGACACTATAATGTTGATTATTTCGAATGGATGGATGATTCTCTGATATATTTGTGATAAATATAATGCCATGGATGTCTTCTACAAGTTTCATGTACTGTACTTGATCATTTGAAGCATTTTTACTCAGTTTAGTTGTATTGGGAGATGAAATAGTGCCATTTCCCCAAGGGTCGAATTGGGGGTTTTTGCTGTTGAATGTGAGAGAGTTATAACAGTAGTAAAAATCAATTAATGGTGCATATGAGACCTCAATAACATACTTAACACATTATATACCTCTGTTCATAAATTTGGGGGATTTTGGAGGCATTTGGAAGGCCATTTTCAGTGTTACCCGGGGGGGATTTGATGCACAAATTACTAGTCAAAATTACCTATATTGATCAGAATAAAAATCAAGTTTGCAGCAGTATTTGGAGGTCCATAAAACATCCCTGAACCTGATATTCAAGTCTAAATACCATTAATACACTCATACAGAATATTTGGGAGCATTTGGGGTGATTTGGAGGTCAAAACAGTTAAACTAGTCAAAGGTCGAAATTGGGGAAAAAGTTGAAAAATTGGCATTTTAATAAAATTTGAAAAAGGGATATTACAAGTGGTATCAGAGCATGTTCTTGGCACCTGATGGTCCTAACAAGAAGTCAAAAGAATAATCCACCACCCTTTGAACCAGTAGTTGAAGAGGTTTTTGTTGAAGAAGAGGTAGTAGAAGAAGAGGAGTCTTTTGCTGAAACCATGGGTAGAGAGGAGGATGACAAATTAAAACATAAGGAGGAACTTATTGCAACCTTAGATCCATGTTTCTCTAAACTTTCAGCAAACATGGATAGGATAGGTGATAAATTGTTGCAAGGATTTGAATTGTTGATTAGCCAGCTTCAAAGCAAAGGGATAATAGGAGATAATAGCGGTTCACACTCAGGGGAAAAGATGAAAGGGAATGAGCATATTTTCTCAAGTACAGGACCTCATAATAGACCTGATGAATTTCAAAGCACACAAAGGCATACTGCACCTAAATTTCTCACACCCAAAGAAGAGCCCAATCTTGCATTGGATTACAAGAAACTAGTAAATGATTGGAATGATTTGAATGAAGAATGTAAAAGAGGTGTACCACTCAGTGACTACATTGATGCTATGCAAAAGATTAATAGGAAGGGAGACAATAGGAGTCCATTCCAAAACAAAGAATTAAATAGTGCTATTGGAAAAATGTCACTTCCTACTTTTGATGGTTCTTCTCAAAATTCTGCTAACACTTGGGTGCAAAAATTGGATGTATATTTTCAGCTGAATCCTATGTTGGAAGAGGATGTATTAAAAATGGCCATTTTGCATTTGGAAGGAGATGCCAATGAATGGTGGTTTCATGGGCTGAAAACCTTGGGTCATAATCAGGTTAAAACATATGGAGAATTTGTTGACAGGGTACTAGAAATATTTGAACAAAAAGATCCAGAATTGCCTTTCAAAGAACTAGCTCAATTGAAGCAAACTGGGTCCCCTACTGAATATATGTTGGACTTTCAAAAATTATCAGTCAAGGTGGCTGATGTATCTATGGGAAGATTAGTATTGCTGTTCACTGAAGGTTTGGCTGAACCCTTAAGAGGTTTGGTCAAAGCCCACAAGCCAACTACATTAAAAGATGCAATGAGCTTGACTAGGGATCTCCAGAATGTGCTTCCTAGAACGAGATTTCCTCCTAAGCCTAGCTATAAATTTGAAAAGAAACCTTGGCAAAGGGATGGATATGATAAGAAACCTTGGCAAAGAGAGTCATTTGAGAGGAATAAAAAAGAGGGACTAAACAGGGATGAACTTAGAAAAAAGAAACTATGCTTCACATGCTTCCAACCATGGACACCGGGGCACAAATGTACCAAAGGAAAGGCTCAATACATAGAAGTATTTTCTGATAATGAGGGGTATGATGGGGGCATGGATGAAGATGGACATATTTCAGATCAAGAAGAGGCATATGAGACAGCAGTAGAAGAGGAAAGACAAGAAGAAAATCATCCTTCACCGGACAAAGCAAGAATGGCAGTGCTTTCAGCAGTACCTCGCTATCATACTATCCGCTGCAAAGGTGTGGTACAAGGACAAAGAACTTCAGTTTTGGTAGATGGAGGAGCCACTCATAACTTCATTGATGCAGAGATGGTAGAGAAAAGAAAGATACCTATTGAACCATTTGATGGCTTCACAGTTGTCATTCCCGGTCACAACACAATGCAATGCAAAACATGGGTTCCAAAGCTGCAAGTCACCGTAGGTAACTATACTTTTGTTGATAGTTTTTATGTGGTTGATGTTGCTGATACTAATGTGGTTTTGGGAGTGCAATGGTTGTATTCAATAGGAGAGCATACAGTAAATTATCAAATTCCCGAAATGAAATTCCAAGATTCAAAAGGAGTACAAAGAGTTGTGAGAGGGCAACACACTTATCCAAATCAAGTAGTGACTTGCAATAGCATGAGATCTATATTGAGGCATGGGGATATAGAATGGGCTACTGAATGTCATATTACATCTCCCAAGCCAACTATAAATATTGTCAAACACCCAAAGGAGATAGAGAGACTCTTGCAAAAATATGAAAAGGTTTTTAGAGACCTTCCACGTGGTAGGCCACCGGATAGGGGGGTTGAGCACAGTATTGTTTTGGAGGAGGGTACTTCACCCATTCAGATACCACCTTATAGACATCCTAAAAGGTTTAGAGATGAGATTGAAAAATCTATCCAAGAACTCCTAGAGTTGGGACTCATTAGACCAAGCTCTAGCCCTTATGCTTCTTCAGTTGTGCTAGTGAAGAAAAAAGATGGAACATTGAGAATGTGCATAGATTTTAGAGCCTTGAACAAAAAGACTATAAAGAATAGGTATCCTATTCCTAGGATTGATGAGCTCATGGATGAGCTGCATGGGGCCAAATACTTCTCAAAAATTGACCTTAGATCAGGGTATCACCAAATTCGAATGAAAGATGAAGATGTGCAAAAGACCGCTTTTCGATGTCATTTTGGCCACTTTGAATTTCTTGTCATGCATTTTGGTTTAACAAATGCTCCAGCCACCTTTCAAGCATGTATGAATAGGATATTTTGCAAGCAACTAAGAAGGTTTGTTTTGGTTTTCTTTGATGATATTCTCATTTACAGTAAAACATGGGAAGAGCATTTGCAGCAGTTAGAGATTGTTTTGAAAATCTTGCAAGAAGAGTCCTTATTTGCTAAATTATCAAAATGTGAATTTGGAATGAAAGAACTACTGTATCTTGGGCACATTATTGGGCAAGAAGGAGTGAAGGTACACATGGAAAAAATCAGGGCTATCTTGGAATGGCCATCACCAAAAAATATTACCGAATTGAGAGGCTTTATTGGCATATGCACCTACTACAGAAAATTTGTGAAAGGATTCTCCAAGTTGACTTCTCCACTCACTGATTTGACTAAGAAGGATGCTTTCAAGTGGGATGAAGAGGCTGAAAAGGCCTTCCAAAAAATGAAAGAGGTAATGAGTAGTTGTCCCATACTTGCACTTCCTGATTTTACTAAACCTTTTGTTGTGGAATGTGATGCTTCAGGTGGAGGAATAGGGGCTGTCCTAAAGCAAGGCCAACACCCCATAGCCTTTGAGAGCAGAAAGTTGCAGCCTCATGAAAAACTTTACTCCATTTATGATAAAGAAATGCTGGCCATTATGCATGCATTGGCCAAATTCAGACAATACTTGGTGGGCAGCAAGTTTGTGGTGAAAACTGACCACAATAGTCTAAGACACTTTCTCACCCAAAAAGATCTAAATGAAAGGCAACAAAAGTGGGTAAGCAAGATTCAAGCTTATTATTTTGATATTGAATATGTCAAAGGAAAGAATAATATAGTAGCAGATGCTTTGTCAAGAAGGCCTTCTTTTTCTCTCATGGATATTGCCAAGGATTGGAAAAACATGCTACTAGTTGAATATGCCAAAGACAAATTTGCTTGTGATGTGTTGGATGGGATCAAAGGGGATGATAATTATAGGATTTTGAATGGGCTGATATATTATAAGGGAAGAATTTATTTAGTTCATAACTCCAAGCTCAAATACCGAATTTTGCAAGAAGCACATGATTCCCCACTAGCGGGCCATCCGGGGATCTTCAAAACTTATAGACAGTTGAGGCAAAGATTTTTTTGGAAGGGGCTGAAGGAAGATGTTCAGAAGTATGTGAATGAATGTAAAGCATGTCAACAAAACAAATAAGAACTTACATGTCCAGCCGGCCTATTACAACCATTGCCCATTCCGGAGCAAAAATGGGACAGTATTTCCATGGATTTCATCACCGGATTGCCTAAATCCTTGGGTAAGGATTGTATCTATGTGGTAGTTGATAGGTTGACAAAATTTGCTCATTTTTTTGCTGTTACATCATCTTTTAGTGCTGCACAAGTGGCTGATATTTTTTTCAAAGAAATCTTCAGATTGCATGGGCTTCCCAAGAGCATTGTCAGTGATAGAGATAGTAGATTCATGGGTGCTTTTTGGAAAGAAATTTTTAGATTGGTAGGCACTCAATTGACTCCAAGTACCAGCTATCATCCACAAACTGATGGACAAACAGAGAGGGTAAACCAATGGTTAGAAGGATACCTAAGAAACTATGTGGGAGGGCAGCAAAAAGCATGGGCAAAATGGCTACACTTGGGTGAGTTTTGCTACAACACCACTTATCATATGTCAATAGGAATGTCTCCTTTCAAAGCATTATATGGTTATGATGCACTTACATTTGCTGACATTATATTTGGTGATAGTAGAGCCCCAAAGGCTAAAGGTTGGGTGGAAGAGAGCCAAGAAATTTTAAAGCTCTTGAAAGACAATTTGCAGGTTGCTCAAAATCAGCAAAAACAATATGCTGATAGACATAGAGAAGAGAGAACCTTTCAAGTCAATGATTTAGTGTATTTAAGGTTGCAGCCCTATAAACAAACATCTCTCAAAAAGAATGGAGCAGAAAAATTAAAACCAAGGTACTATGGGCCATACAAGGTAGTGCGGAAGGTTGGAGAAGTAGCATATGAACTAGAACTTCCGGAAGGGAGTAAAATCCACAATGTATTTCATGTTTCTTGTCTTAAGAAAGCTCTTGGTCAGCAAATCATCACTTCAGAAATACTTCCTCCTTTGGATGATGAAGGTCAGCTCACACTTGTTCCGGAAAAGATTTTGAAGACACGGGAAAGAAGGTTGAGGAGTAGAATCATCAAAGAATATTTAGTGCAATGGAAGGACTTACCAAATGAAGATGCCACATGGGAAGAGGAGAAGATTTTGCAGCATCCAAATTTGAAATTGCTTGAGGACAAGCAATCTTGGGTGGGGAGGACTGTAATGTCCCCATTCAAATAAGTGCATAGTAAGACAATCCCATCAATCCTACTAGTTTCCTAGGTTGGATGGGAACATGTGGGATGGTAATAAGGAAGCTAATAAATGATATTTAGACATTAGAAGGGTTCAAGTATTTAATAAATATGATGAATAAATAAATTCAAGAGAAATTCTAGGTGGCAAGTGGTTTTGGAGACATATGGAGGTGGTGGGACCCACACTAGCTTGATTTTTCAATGACACATGGCAGCTCTCTCTTGCCAATTCGAATTCATGGGAAGGTGAACACTCTTGGGTGAGTTGGTAAGTCATAACACATGGCATTGAGCATCTTAGGTCGAAATGGGATGGAATAGTAACCTCCATGGGAGAGGAAGAGTCAAATTGGAGACTAGTGGACACTTGGGCTAGATTCCCTAGTTTTATGACAACAATAATGAAGCATCTATGACATTTATGACAAAATTCAGACCTGACTTCTTACACCTGACCATTATTACATGTCAGCCCCAAAAATAGGCTCAAGGAAGGCGCTCATGGAGTTGGAGGAATCCAAAGAGACTCAAATTCGAATTTGGGAGAAGATGGAAGGTTGGAACTAGGAGACAAGTGGCAAATGAGGAATATTTCCTAAATGGAAAATTATTGAATCTATTGAGAGGATTTCGACCCCTTGAAGGCTAATGTTGGTTATAAAATGTAGAAATCAAGTATGAGAATGGCTTTTGATGATTTGAGAAAAATTGCATTTGTGAAGAGAGAGCTAGTGGATGACTAGTTTCTTGCCTTAGCCAATTTCGAGGGTGAAAGATTCCCATCCAAGTTGGTGTTTGGAGAGGCCACTCAGGTTTTTCATGGTGCTTTAATGGATTTTGTATTTGCAGGTATCAGCTACAGGAAGTTTCATGGTTTGTTTTAGTGCAGCACTTTTTCTCCACCGTTTCCAGTTTTGAAGGCATATTCATGCTCCTTGAGGGAGGGCGTTTTTGGTGAGCACTTGTGCTTCTTGAGAGAGCTTCTCATTATATATTTATGATTGTAATAGCTTCATATCCTCTGTTATTCATATTCAGAAAGTCTCAGGTCGAAATACCCACTGGTTGTATGCAAAACTATTGATTAATGAGCAAACAATGTCCATTTCCCCAATGCATTGATGTATGACACTATAATGTTGATTATTTCGAATGGGTGGATGATTCTCTGATATATTTGTGATCAATATAATGCCATGGATGTCTTATACAAGTTTCATGTACTGTACTTGAGCATTTGAAGCATTTTTACTCAGTTTAGTTGTATTGGGAGATGAAATAGTGCCATTTCCCCAAGGGTCGAATTGGGGGTTTTTGCTGTTGAATGTGAGAGAGTTATAACAGTAGTAAAAATCAATTAATGGTGCATATGAGACCTCAATAACACACTTAACACATTATATACCTCTGTTCATAAATTTGGGGGAGTTTGGAGGCATTTGGAAGGCCATTTTCAGTGTTACCCGGGGGGGATTTGATGCACAAATTACTAGTCAAAATTACCTATATTGATCAGAATAAAAATCAAGTTTGCAGCAGTATTTGGAGGTCCATAAAACATCCCTGAACCTGATATTCAAGTCTAAATACCATTAATACACTCATACAGAATATTTGGGAGCATTTGGGATGATTTGGAGGTCAAAACAGTTAAACTAGTCAAAGGTCGAAATTGGGGAAAAAGTTGAAAAATTGGCATTTTAATAAAATTTGAAAAAGGGATATTACAGCTCTAGTGTTAGCAAGAAATGCAATTCTATATGTAACTAGCCCTATTTTTTCAAGAACTTCAAATGGCCCACAATATCCCGGAGAAATCTTGACACAACTTCCAAGCTTCAAAGAACTCTTCCCTGCACTCACTCTAAGGTAAACATGATCCCCAACATTGATTTATCTATGCATTCTATTCTTATTTGCATAACTTGTCTTCCTATCTAAGGATTCCTTTAAATTCTACCTAATTTTTGCAACCTCTTGTTCCATTTTCTTAAGCAATTATGGCCCAATTACAATCTTGTTCACTCGATTATCTCATGTCATTGGTGTCCTGCACTTTATGCCATATAAAAATTCAAATGTGTTCATGCCCAATGAAGCTTGATGCCCATTGTTATATGCATCTCTACCAAGTGTAGATAATCTTCCCACTTGGATGGTTTTTCCATCAAGAATCTGATTTACTCTTTTAGTTTGTCCACCTGTATGTGGATGGTAGGCAGTGCTAAAATTTAGCTGTGTTCCCAAGTCTACAAAAATAATTTCCAAAAATTTGAAGTAAATTTGGTATCCCTGTCTAAAATTATAGCCTTAGGAAATCCATGCAATCTGAAAATTTCCTTCATGAAAATATTTGCAATGGCATCTGCTTTATACATGGATTTCACTGGAATAACATGTGTTTATTTTGACAATTTATCCATCACAACCATGATAGAATCATGTTGTCTCACAATCATTGGAAATCCTATAATAAAATCCATGGAAATTACTTCCCATTTACATTCTAGAATTGGAAAAGGATGCAACAAACCTGCTGGGTGTTGATGCTCAACTTTCACTTGATGACACTTCATGCATTTAGATGTATACTCAACAATATCTTTCTTCATCCCCGGCCAAAAATATTGTTTCATAGTTGTAGCAATTGTTTTCTGATATCCTAGGTCAACAAAATATGGCATTTTATGGATTTCATCCATAACAATTCTCCTCAAGTCTACCACATTTGGAATATAAATTCTATTTTTATAAATAAGAAGTCCATCATCTTCCAAATAGTATCCTTCTTGCCTCTTTTCAAAATTTTGTTGCTGTAATTTTTCTTTTATTTGCACATAAAAGTCATCTTCAGCAAGAGAATTAACAATATGTTGTTTTAAACCTGGTTGACAAGTTGTGATGGCCGCCACATGCATTTTATGCACCTTTCTTTTGAGTGCATCAACCACTTTATTTTATTTTCCTTTCATGTGTGTGATCTCAAAATCAAACTCACATAAAAATTCTAGCCATCTAGTTTCCCTAGCATTTAATGTTGGTTGCTCAAATAAATATTTCAAACCACAATGGTTTGTCCTCAACTCGAATTTTCTGCCCATTAAATAGTGCCTCCACATCTTTAAAGCATGCACTTTGGCGGCAAGTTCCAGATCATGTGTGGCATAATTCTTTTCACGCTCCTTCAATTTTCTAGACTCACAACACATCACATGATTTTCTTGCATAAGTAATCCTCCAAGTCCTTGTTTACATGCATTTGTACACACAACAAATTATTTTTCTGGGTCTGCAATTTTTAGAATTGGAGGACTTGTGAGAAGTTTCTGCAATAGCTGGAAGCTTTCCTCACATTTTTGGGTCCATTCAAATTGTGTTCTTGTGAAGAACCTACAACAATTAATTAATGAAAATACACGAGATAGCAGAAATAACAGAATTCAGAATCGCTTTATTGATCGCGGGCCACTTCGAGGGGGAAACCTCCTCTGAGCAAGCTCAATACAAATAACTTCATGGTGCCTTCATTGGCCTCAACACACACTTATATACTAAATCTATGCCCAATACTATGGGTCAATACCATGGGACATATAATACTATGGGACGATTTACAAAGCATATGCGTCCAATACTATGGGTCAATACCATGGGCTAATACAAACTACGGATCAACAAATACTATGGGACGACTTACAAAGCATATGCATCCAACAAAAATATACTAACAAAGTAAAGAGAAGGGTTGACATGGGTTCCTAACATCCCCTCTCCCTTATAAAAATCTTTATGCTCAAAGCTTTAGATATGGAAATTTATGTGGAATCTGAAGGAGTGGTTCCCCTGGAGCATCCTCGGGTTGCATTCCGTGCCACTGAATGAATACCTCTATGAGAGATTGAGAGAGAAGCTGATGCCTTCTAAGTCTTAGGGAGGATTGCGTGGAAGGTTGTAGATGAAGAAGAACCATATTAGCTGCGTGAAAAGTGCGCTCAGAACGGTGTTGATCGGCTTGTTGTTTTAGTCGAATTCTTGCCATGTGAAGATTGTCCTGTAGAATGAGAGGACTCTGATCGCGGTTTCGAAGAACCGAGTCAATTGCCTGAACTAGGGAACTACTAAGGGTGTATGGAAGAATAACTGGAGGTTCCTGTCCATAGACTGCTTCATATGGTGTCATTTTAGAGGTGGTATTGTACCACTAAAGCACTTCAAGGAAATCCATAGAAATAGTTGTCCAAATCTGTGTAAGGATAGGCAAGGGTTTGAGCAGTGCCGAAAGGAGTGTCGTTTCACCCTTGTTGACCTGGAAAGTATCACAGTCAGCCACCATTTGTTGAATTGTCATTTTCAGTCCTTGCCAAAAGAAGTTACATTGTTCATGGTCATACGTTTTGAGGAACCCAAAGAGCCGTGTCGGTGGAGAAGCAGGGAGTTCATAGAAGAGATAGCCCTGTTGAACAGATTGCAACCAATTTGGAACAAGCAAAGAAATATTTGTGCAAGAAGGAGCATCTGCCACCAAATTGTCCTTACCCTTATTTTAAGTGATTGCATAGGCATAACTCATGAGTTGGATAACCCATTTCAGGTGTGTTGGGGAGGAGACCCGTTGTTCCCAGAAATTTTCCAGACTCTGGAGATATGTCTTGATGCAAAATAATTCCCTAATAGGTATGGCTACCACTTCTGTACTGCATGCAAAATAGGAATCATTTCCTTTTGAAATGTAGACGTGGCTAAATTCTGACCGAAAAGGTCTCTTGAAGGCGGCAAGCCCACTGGTTCAACAAAGACACCTACATATCTATCCAAGGAAGTAGTGGAGACCGTTGATGGGTGCATCTGAATGGAATGGAGCTGAGCGATGACACCTTATGAATTCTTCTTAAGGATATTTTCCAGGTGATGTGAACTGATGATGTGGAGAGACCTTGGTTGTAATCCCATAAATTTGCGTTGTCTCCCATTGACTGAAAACTGCACCCAAAGTTCAGCAAAATCCCATAAGATAGGACCAAGAGTGTGTAACCATTGAACACCCAAAACCACATCACATCCTCCTAAGGACAAGGAAAACATGTCAGAATGCAAGTTATAATATTCCATAGAGATATGCACATTGTCACACTTCCCCTTGCAAGGTAAGGTGCCCCCATTGGCAACCATGACTTCAAATTTGGAGCAAGGATGGACAAAAAAATTAGCCTGTTTGGCGATCTGAGGGTCAATGAAGTTATGAGTGCTACCAGAATCAATGAGTATTGTAAGAGGAAGCTTCTTGAAGAAACCCCTGACCCGCATTGTTTGGGGGGTGGTGATTCCGGCTAAAGCATGGAGAGATATATCTGGGTGGTCTTCCTAAGAGGGAGGGTCAATAAGCGGCTCTTAAATGTCGACCTGATCATCCATTGTATCTGGAGCTTCTTCACCAATTTCAGAGGCAGACGAAGAATCCACATCCAAGAGATAGAGATTTTGCTGAACACATCTATGTCCCTGAGTGAATTTATCATCACAATTATAACAAATCCCTTTTTCTCAGCGTGCCTGCATCTCTGTTTCAGACAAATGCTTGATAGGAGTTGGTCAAGGAGCTAGCGAGATGGGATGTCGTTGAGAACCCATATTTCGGAAGGGAACAAAAGTGGGTTTGGAGCGCTGTTGGGATGCAATCTTGTCTTCTGCCGACTTAGCCAACCCCAAGGCTTCCATCATTGTGTTGGGACAGAACATTTTAACCTCTAAGCAGATTTCATCCTTAAGACCACTAATAAAACAACTCCTGTAGAATTCATCAGACAATCCTTCTGTGTGATTGGCTAGTTTCTCAAATTCTATTTGATACTCTCTCACAGTGCCAATTTGGCGAAGTTTAGTGAGGGCTCCTGTGAAGTCATCAAAAGCACTAGGACCAAATCGTTGCAAAAGGAGTTGGCAAAAATCTAGCCAGTTTGGCTCTTCATGAGCCTTGATGTACCAACGGTACCATTAAAGAGTTTCCTATTCCAAATGAAAGGATGCAAGTGGAACTTTGTTGACATCAAAAGTATTATGTAGACTGGAATAATGTTCTGCACGATAGATCCAGCCAGTCGGATCAGTACCATTGAAGCGAGGAAAATCAAGCTTCGGACCACGGAAATTGATAGAAGAAGAGAACCCATTGTCTGATGAAGACTCAGACTGTCGTTTGTTGTTCATGGCTGAATGCTCAAGATGGAGGCTGAGAAATTTTTCATCCAGATCCTGGAGTTTGGTTTGGATGGCTGCAAGTGCTTCCTCCATGGTTTTTGCTCCTACGTGGGTGACAACCATAACCCGGAGTTTTTTTTTTTTTTTGAATGGGTAGAAAAACACAAATAAAAGCTGATTTAGTAAAGGGAAATTTGGATTTGGGAAAAACTCTGATGGGTAATTGGGGTTTGACTATGTTTTGGACACTTTCAAATGGACAGGGAAGCAAAAAATGAGGATTTCAGAAGCGGGATGAAAGAATGGGAAAATTTGTCAGAGAGGGACAAAGAAGCAGAAATAGGGAATGAACACAATGGAAAAATTTGAAGGTGATTGGGTGAAAATTAAAGAAGTTATGGAAAACCCTAAAAATAGCATAATGTGGGATTTCTGTCTTTGGGAAATGGAATTTGGGATAGGGTCCTCAGAAATGAAAGATGTAAAATGGGATTATGGGGGTGTCAGGGAAGTTTCAAGGGAAACGTAGTGAAAACAAGGGAGACATGGTGAAAAGGGATCGACAACAGATGGATCTGCAACGGCACAAAAGGGATCGACAACAAATGGATTTGAACCGGCACGGAAGGGATCGGCAACAGATAGATCTGAAACGACGCAGAAGTGATCGACAACAGATGGATCTGAAGGAACGAGGAAGGGATCAGCAACAGATAGATCTAAAATGACATGGAACTGATCGACAACAGTTCTGGATAGAGGAAATCTGTGAATTATTAGCTGAAAATAGATATGGACCCCGTATGCTCGGCTTCCTAACGGTTCAGGGGATTCACTTGGCCACCAATGTTGTCTGACGACTTGCATATTGGGGCAGTACCCCTCATTCCACGGCTCAAGTAAAACTGATAACCGCTTTGCCACAAACGACAGCTCTTGGTTTACCTCACAGGGGAACTAGTCAATCAGGTAGGGGTTGGTGCCCTTTTCGCTAGTAGGTCCTCTCAATGGGCCAACTACTTTGAGGTTCCTGTGATACTCCTCATAATGAATTTTAGGGCTTATTCGCAAGTACTTCCCACAGTTAAGCGGATAGGGATTATTCCTAGATCTGAACCTGCAACAGATGTGGAAAAAAAAAATTAGCAGAAATTTCACCCAACGAGCCCAAAAAAGTGCTCTGATACCAGATGTGAAGAACCTGCAACAATTAATCAATGAAAATACACGAGATATCAGAAATAACAGAACTTAGAATCGCTTTATTGATCGTAGGCCAGTTCGAGGGGGAAACCTCCTTTGAGCAAGCTCAATACAAATAACTTCACGGTGCCTTCATTGGCCTCAACACACACTTATATACTAAATATATGCCCAATACTATGGGTCAATACCATGGGACATATAATACTACGGGACAACTTACAAAGCATATGCGCTGAATACTATGGGTCAATACCATGGGCTAATACAAACTATGTATCAACAAATACTACGGGACGACTTACAAAGCATATGCGTCCAAAAACAATATACTAACAAAGTAAAGAGAAGGGTTGACACGGGTTCCCAACAGTTCCCTTCTTTTGCAAAGAGGTGATTGAGTGTGCAACCTTGGAGAATCCTTCAATGAATCTTCTATAGTTACCAGCAAGACCCATGAAAGATCTCACATTTGTCACATTCTTT
Source organism: Larix kaempferi (assembly GCA_027924585.1). Lineage (NCBI taxonomy): Eukaryota > Viridiplantae > Streptophyta > Pinopsida > Pinales > Pinaceae > Larix > Larix kaempferi. The sequence continues at coordinate 6,302,525 of BSBM01000833.1, read as the reverse complement.
GGAATTTTCCAATTCATAATGGCTTCAATCTTTTCCGAATCCACTGATATTCCTTCTTCTGAAATAATGTGACCCAAATATTGGATTTTTGTTTTGTAAAAATCACATTTACTTAGCTTATCATACAAATTATGCTCCCTTAACAATTGCAAATCCATTCTCAAATGTTCTTCATGCTCTTCTTCATTCTTAGAGTAAATAAGAATGTCATCTAGAAAAACAAGAACAAACTTGTCCAAATATTTGTGGAAAATGATATTCGTGAGACACATGAATGTAGTTGATGCATCAGTGGGACCAAATGGCACAACTACAAATTCCTAGTGTCCATATCTTGTTCTAAAGGCTATATTTTGAATGTCTTCTTCCTTTATCCTTACCTGATGGTAACCAGATCTCAAGTCAATATTTGAAAATACCCTTGCCTCTCTCATTTGATAAAAAATATCATCAATTCAAGGTAATGTATACTTGTTTTTCACTGTCACTTTATTTAGCTTCCTATAATCAATACATAACTTGAGTGTACCATCTTTATTTTTTACAAATAGTACTAGTGCTCCCCATGGGGACACACTTGGTATTATGTACTTCTTTTCCAATAATTATTGCAATTGCATTTTCAACTCTAATAATTCCAGTGTACTCATTATGTAAGGTGTGTTATACATTGGTGCAGTTCCTGGAACAACATCAATCATGAAATCAATGTCCCTATTGGGAGGTATTCCTGACACTTCTTCAGGAAAGACATCCTTGAATTCTTGTAGCACATGATAGTCCTCTAATTTTGGAATTTCATTTTCTGATTTGTCTAATATATGGGCTGTACACAATTGGCAACTTTTCCTTCAAAACTTCTTCAGCTGCATGGCCGAAATATGCCTAAATTTTTCTTTCTTTGGAATTCCTTTCACAATCCTTGGGTTTCCTTCATCATCAATGCACTCAAAAATCTTGTTGTAGGAGTCAAGTTTAACTTTATGTGCTTCCAACCAGTCCATTCCAGTGAGAATGTCATATGAACCAAGTGGTAAAATATTTAGATTTGCACAAGTGGATAGTTGACTCATGTCTAATGGACATTTCTCCACCATTTCAATTAATTTTCTCTTGGTTCGTGTGGCTAGTTGAGCCAACCATGACTTACTATGTTTGGTTTTCTTAAAAACACAAATATCAACAATTTTCAGACTAATATAACTATGAGTAAATTAGGGTCAATCAAAATAGAAATAGATTGCTTAGAAATCTTACCTTCAATATCGACCACGGTTAATTGATGATCTGCTTGGTGGTCCTCTAGTGTAGCATAACTCCTAGGGACAGTCCTTTCCACTTGACCCACATTTTAAAATTCTTGAATGTTGTGAACTTGCTTTGCACTTCCATTTCGATGCGGAAAATTTATAAGAAAATGGTCCTCTTCACATCCCCAACATTGAAGTGGCTCTCTTGGATCTCTTAGCTTGTCTCCCATCATCTTATTTGGCCTTGGAACAACTTGTGGTGGATGCCTTGGATGATTTCTGAAATTAGGATGCTTGAACCCCTTCTTCCTTTGTTCAAACTTCTCATTTTTCTTTTCCTTCCATACCTTATAGAAATATGGATTGTTTTTGGCTTGATCATAATAATACTTGGCCTATCTTATGGTCTCATCTAGAGTTTGAGGATCATCAAACTGAATTCTATCTTTGTAGGATGGAGGAATCCCACTTAGAAAACACCTAATTTTGACTTTATCATCTCTGATATACTTGACCTACCTCAGCAGCTCCAAAAATTTATTTTCATAGTCCTCCATAGTCATTTGTCCCAACTTCAACTCATGGAATTCTTTAATTTTTCCATAATAGTATCTATCAGAGAGGTACTTTTGCTTGAAGTATTTCTTGAATTATTTCCAAACAATTTTCCTTTCATTGATCTTCTTCACTTGGCTAAGTTGATCCCACCATATAGATTCTATCCCATTCAAGTTGAATATATCCACCCTTTATTTCATATTCCCTAAGTAGTCTTGGACTTGGAAAGACTTCCTCGTCCCAAGAAGCCATTCCTCAACTTCTTGACTACATTTATCTCACCATCAAATGTAGGAGGTTTTTCCTTCCTAAATTATTTATGTGAGTTGTTTTTTGAAGACCTCTTCCTCTTCTTCCTATGCGATGGATAGCTTTATCCTTCAATGGAATCCTTAGACTCAAAGGAATCACTAGAATATATTACTGGAGTATATGAACTACCTCTAGAAACTCTTCTTGAACTATGGGACCTCTTATGAGAATGCCTCTTGGAGCTACTCCCACTCTTTTCCTTATTTTCATAATGATATCCAAAGTTAATCTTCCTCTGAATGTCTATCATACTTTGGAGCATAGATGCATTCAACTGATTCTACTCTTCTTGAGCTCTAAGCAGCCTCTTATTGTATTCTATATAACTCTGTATTTCCACCCTTAGGCTCCTCATGGTTTATGAAATTTCTGGGGGAGTCACTTGGTTTCTCCTACCATTGGATTCTATCTCTTCATTCTCAATCTATATATTTTCTTCCATTGCATTTGCGTCAACTTCATATGGATCCTGTGCATCATCTATGATGATGAAATTCTTAGCCCAACCAAGGTCAAAGGTTTCTCAACTGTACTATACTCAATGCTTACCCTTTAACAATCATTGATATGATTATGGATCTGTAGAAGTGTTCATCTAACACAATTGTTAGATTTATGAAGTTCTTAGAAAATTAGAAATCAATTTTCATATATTCTGGAAAATACCCATGTTTATAGTTTTTGTCAAATTATGGCTACAAGCACTTTTCTGATTAAATTATAGAAACATATGAATCACCATTTCAGAATTGGACTCTATAAAATTGTTCCCCTTTGGACGAGCTTTCCAGTGACTATAATCATGCTCAATTTTGATTCCCGAGGACAACGTTACAATCTTTAAAAATTGTCAATTTGGCCCAAATTCTGCACTTTTCCTGTAGGTGCATTTAACCCAAAGGATGACTTCAAACACCTACATAGGATCACCTATTGATATATAGGGAAACCTCTCTATTGTCTTAGATAATACATACAACCAAGACTACTCAACAATTTTCGGTTCTCCGATTTGATACTCCAGTCACTTGCTATAAACTTCTAGAATTGACTACTTTGTATTTCTCAACTTTCTTCCAGACTTGGAAAAACCTGTAGTTCTGGAATAAACCCTCACAAACCAAATTTTTACCCAAAATTTATGCTACTCCAATGGTCGCTGTTGAAATATAGATCCAAATTTGTTGATTAAAAAAAATAAAAATGTGGGTCAAGGGGTCTTTCCCCCTTTCTTCCCACCACTAGGCCGCCACACCACCATGCCACTCGACCTCAGGAACTGGTGGTTTCCCCTTTTACAATAAGCGGTAACACACCCTCGTGAGGTAGTTTTGGAAAACAAATCTTGGGGAGGCACAACCAATCAAAAGGTGACACACGCCCCAAGTGGTTTTTGGCACAATGCACCCTTCATCTTGTTTTATCCATCATGCACTTCATCGGGGCGCGATGGGCTGTGAACATTGATATCCCTTATCATCCAATGGTTAGGTATTTTCTTGCATGCTATCACTGCGCACTTTCCCAAGGCATTGCGAGCCACGATCGTTGATCTACCCCTTCCATCGAATAATCAGATCTTCACCTACCCCCACACTCCATTAGGGGAAACTTCATGCATGTATGTCTAATGTGGCTGATACATGTCATGCCTCCTTCCCATGTGGCTCCTCCATGTCATGCATTCACATGGTATGGGTGGGACCCACTTCTAAAATCCCAATTTTTAAAAAATTTCCCAAAGTAAATGAAATCTTGATTTTGCAATAAGGGGATTATTTTGGATTTAAATGAAAATTATTGTTGGACCTTTATCTGTCCCTTAACAAAACCCGTTTTACATAAGGAAGTTTTCCAATTTTTTTCCTGTAATTATGCATTTCGACCCATACAACTCCAGTATTGCAACTAGAAGCTCTGATACCACCCTGTAATGTCCCCATTCCTCTTGAATCCATCTAGTAGGAGGGGACATTCACTAAATCAGGGCCTCAAAATTTCACCCCATAACCACAATTAGGAATTTATATAGCTAAAATGCATGTGTAGACATGGAAATAAAAACACACATCGGAAAGAAAATTGATCCACACACACATAACATGCAATTTACCAGCATAATGATCACATGAATACAAATAAAATCAGTGCCCATCAAATACATAAGAATACTTATCTTAAACAAAGAACATCCAAGCAACTTCTTGTGTAAGAGCAATTTTCCACACAACCATAGGCACTCTGTCTAGCATATACTCTTTCTGTTGAGAGGACACCCCAAAGCTGGGCTACGAGGCCACTAGGGAGAAGGAAACACCTATAGGTTTCTATCTCTCATGCCAAAACCCATTCTGCGCATTGTGCTTAACCAAAAGCTCAACCAGAGCTATACAAGGATCTCACTAAAACTTCATAGCCATGGCACTCCTTCCAACTACCCCAATCAACAAAAGGAATGAATTTCCCTTCACTTATCCATAGTTCCCTCAGGAATCGAACCCTTACAGTTCTTACCACTATGTGCAGTAAGATTCCAACTTGCTATAAGATATTGGATAACCTCCTGCAACATTATTCCATGGTTTCTCAAGCATCCAAAAGTAGAAGAACTCAATTGGTAAAGGTTCCAAGCTTTCCCAACCTCCATGTTCACTTACAACCATCTATTTTCCCTTCCAAAAATGCATCTTTGCCTTCAAATTCGAATTTGTGGGTTAACCACAGTCTGGTAATGGACATGAACAACAATGGAAAACTCCACATAGTGTGGGAACATGCATGAGAGAATTATCAAAAGAGTGTTGACTCCAAGGATACAAGGTAAGGGTGAAAAAAAAAATGACATATATTCTGACCATAGAATAAATGAGACTATTTATAGATGACATAATTGTCACAACCCTCACCCACCAACCTCACATATGCATTCAATGATTGGATTTAATAGTCAAGAGAAGGTAATTCGCTCATTTAAGACACATGGAATATTTTGGATGAGTTCTAAAGTTGACACTTGGCCACATAGTATTCGTTCTCCCCATAAGACCCCTTCCTCTTCCCCTCTGTTAGAATCATAGCCCCTCTAGTGTTCTTTACACAACTATCTTGGACCATTTTATTAATTTTCAACATAATATTTATATACATTTCAAATTGGCACGATAAGCCAACCATATGGTCCAAATAAAAATATATACATCATACTTTCCTAGCCATTCACTAGTTGGGACTTGGTCTTGAGCTCCCGACTAGGAATCCATACTAGCATATTTACATAATTTTGATTAAATATACTCCAAGTCAAAACTAGAGGTATTACAAGACACCATTTTACAAAGATATCATTCTAGAGTGATTGGGTAAGTGTTTATGGCCCGTCTTTCAAATGCTCCATGTAGATTTTTACAAAGAATGGTTATAAGGGGTATCCCATCACAATGCCATGTATTTCTTCATATATCTTTCTCCATTATCCATTATCCAATCCCCCCCTTTTTATTTTTATCATTTTCTGTTGTATATATTAATTCTCTTATAATTCATGATAATCCCTCATTTTTTCATTGCTATTTTTATGTACGATTGATTACTATGCATTCTTTAATAACCCGATTTATTTTCCAAATGTATTTATTTTAAATATCTCCCTAACTAATTGTTATTTTTATTTCTTTTATTATTTTATTATTTCTAGCCATTCTTAACATCTGATTTTCTCTCTTTCTTTTCACCTCACTTTGAATTTCTCAATCCTTTTGTTATAATTTAATTTTTTACCACCATAATGGTTATATTACTCAAATATATATAATCATTGTACTATTGTCTCCACCACTCAACTTTTTTTGATCCCCCATGAGGATGGGTGGTCAGTCCACTCAAAATGTTGGGACAAGGTTAAACTTCGAAGACAGTTAAAACTACAAAAAATATGACACAATTACTATCCACTGTGAAAACCTCCATTCTCAAGTATTATACTTTCTATGCATACACTGAAATCAACACATCAAATAACCCAATAAAAATGATCAACATAATCAATACATGCGTATGACAAATCACTATGTCTAGAATCAATTCAATGTCTACACAATTTGATGCAATCCAATGCCTATGTGGACTTAATCTTTCCTTTCACACTTGACAAACATTAGTAGTATCTTAAACATACACAATATAATTAATGCATTTAATGTAATATGTTGATCTTAAGTTGAAAACCTTTCTAGATCTCACCAACCACAAATCACATACTATCATGTATTACAATGACTTATCAAATATCATCATGTATCATTAATAATTAATCATCAAAAACACACTAAATTTTAATAAATGCATAATTTAACAACATAAACCCCATCAATTGTCAAAGTGTATCTTTATCAACCAAGTCATCCTTAAAACAAGGATACCCTCAAACAAACAATAACATAAATCTAATAATATTAAAGAAAAAAAGAACATTATAACAACACATCCCACTTATTATATAATTCCAAAAATATTAATTATAATTTATACCCAATTTCACTTAAATCGTCACATTAACAATTTAACATATCTTATTGAGAAAGTATATATAAAAATCAAAATGCAAAAAAATAAACCCATAAAAACAAGCTAAACAAACTCAACAAAATATAAATCAACTTAAAAACAAATACTCTAAAGCCAATTCTCCAAAGGCCCATACTACAAACTATCTAAACTATCTAGGTGCAATTAAACATAAGACCAAAATATCAATTTACATTCTTCAATATAAGCCCATCTTCAAATCACTTTATTATTGTCTTCACGGAAAATTTTAAGGGTCCATATTTTTCAAGTGTAGAAATCTTGGTGAATTTAACTAATTATGAAATTTCCAACCATAAAATGTTTGGAGATATTTTTGTATTAATATTCAAATTTCTAATGCTTTTATACAGTTTCTAAACAGTTATGGCGATGTTTAAATTTAAAAAAAAAAAAAAAAAAAAAAAATCCTATGAAATTTGAGCATATCATTTTAGAAAGAAATGGGAAATGGTAAATCTGTTTTGAGGAAAACACATAAAAAATTAGCCCATGAACTAAATTTTGCCCGTAAAATTTTCCCTAATTGTCTATTTATTCACATTTCATGAACCTACATATTTATGAAATCATTCTAAATATTAACTTATATTTTAAATGTTTAAATGTTTTATAATATTTTTTTTAGAAATAAAAACCTAAACATATTACCATCTCATAAATTGATGCTACCATACCAACACTCCAATTTTAAATAAGAAACCCCCCGCCACACACACACACATGTATCCAATTTTAGGTAAGGAGCACATATATATTAACGTCCATGCGCATGTGTGTCCAATTTTAAGTAATATAATTGATATGGAGATGTTTATTAACGTCTACTAAGATCAATTTTGGTCTATCATACCTTAAAAAAGGTAAAGAATGACTTGGAGTTTTCTTTAGAATTTTATTTATGTCCTTGAAAAGATTTACAAGAAGAAGTACTAGATCACCATAGTTATGATAAGTTAAAAGGTTAGGAAGGTCAGTATTGTAAAAAATATTTTGAAATTGCACTCTAATGTGGATATATGCAGAACATTCTATGAGAAAGTAATTTTCAACTTCAACCCTCTTAGTATCACAATGATGAAAAATTATTTGATTCCACGATATTTTAGGAATTGTTCAATGCCTTATTTCAATATGTAGCTCGTTAGAGTTTGTTCTTATTTCAACAATGTTGATTTTCTTCTTTATGTTAGTTAAAACAAAGTGATACTTTTGATCTTATAGATTGGGTTGATCACCTCCTTATAATATCTCAATTTACTCTTATCCACTAATTATTTATCGTAGCACAAATTATCCTTAAATTTAGACGTAATAATACTTTTTATATTATCCCTATTCTATACAGTGACATTTTCCTCGACTCCCAAACGATTTATCCAAGACATGGCGTCTTTATGCCAACCTCCCTTAATTGATGGGTTTTTTTCACTAGTGTATGAAGCAATATTAGGAATCCTCTTGTCTCCCATGTTTTTTATCTTGTTCTTGTGAATTAGGTACCTATTCATAGGCATGTTCTCGGTGGGGCAGAGGCTTGCTTCTATGAGGAGAATAGGTATGGTGTTATTTTTTTTTTAAATGAGATTATATGTTATAAAGTGCTCTCGTATTTTATCTATTGTTTTCACAATTCTCTAGAGATGTTGCAACCCCAAACTTCACATGTCATCTATATAAGATAACATGAGTGATTAGAGTCTCAAAGAGGAGTGTCACGTCCCCTCCCATGAATATGACAAAGCTAGTGGGACATGAACGATTTATGGGTTTCTAAATTTCACTCCCATGACCAAATTACAAAATTCATAAACATTTAAATGCATTTGTAGATGCATAATAGAAATACACAGTGGAAAATAAATTCATTCTACACACACATCATGCATATATTAACATATTCATCACATACATAATAATAATAATCATGCACATTCAAACACAATAGCAAATTAATAAGTAAACACTTAACTTTTCAATGAAGTTTCCCAAGCAATTAGCTATGGACAAGAAACGTTCCACCCAACCATAGGCACTCTTTCTAGCACTTTATCTCTATGCTGAGAGGCACCCTCGAGCTAGGCTATGTATCGACTAAGGAGGAACTACACAAGCTCACTCATAACCATAGGAACACACACTTATGCTAAGCCAACACACAATTTGGTTTATTAATCAAGCAGAGAGACAAGCAAGGATAATGCTAAGTCAATGGGCTCAACCACATAGCTACAAGCATCTTAATTGGCTTCATCTAGCCTTGGCGCCCACATTACCTACTATTATATCATTATTTACCACCCCATTGAGATCACTAGGAACCTTTACCAACTTTAAGATGTCCAAACACTTTTATTTTCTCATAAATTATTATTATTCAATAATAATAATAATAATTTATTAAGATATTGAGAAGCTTTATTATTTTCTCCATTGGAAAAGTACACCTTCTAGAACCATTGGTGAGTTGTGAGGAGATTAGCTTCATGTGTTGGATCCTACATGTTATGAGTTAACATTGCTAAATTCTAGGTGTCCACATCCATCCCCTCTACCTTCACCATCCACCTATATAATGAAGGTATTCCAAGGGATAAAGGGATATTTTTGGAGAGAAAGTAAGTAAATGCTGCCTAATTTTCAGAGAGAGCCTATTCCTTCCTTATGTGATCATCATTGAGAGAGCCCAACTTTCGGTGATTGAGGTTAGGAGGAGTTTGGGTCAAGGAGACAAGGAGATATCTCATCATGAACCAAGGTAAAGATTCTTTGATGTATTGATTTCCATTTCATTTATATATACATTGATGGTTTCCCCCCATATTCAGTGTGTTATTTCCATATTATGCACTATTGATATTGGATCTTGTAATATATTGAATTAACTAGATTAGATGTATAGTTTTTATGAATTCTATATTGTTGAAAAGGTTTGAGGAAGGTGACTTTTGTCTCTTTGTGTGCAGATAGCAAGTGTTTAGAAGCTATAGAAAAGGATCTCTAGGAACTACACCAGCCAGGATCATACGAAGGACAACCGTCAGAAAGACGGTACGCTTGATCATTGTCTTTTATATTGCATGCATATGGTAAAAGGGTTAGATCTAGAGGGAAATTATTGATCTCTACCCCTACTGTCTGTCTTGGGTATTGGGAACACCCAAGGGAGGTCCCACCTATCCATAGGATGGATTTTTTCCATAACACCTACCACAACCAACACAAGGAAGGTCCCCTTCTCTGCTACACAGTCCCTCAAGTGCCCCTTCCCTCTAGTGATATTCAGGGTGAGCATATAAAGTTCTAGGGTGATGTGCCAGCCTACACAGGGTTTATCAAACAATTCCCACCCATGATCTCTCGTAGACTTCAATTGTACCTAGAATTATTTGATGTTTGGACACACTAATTTGCATCCACGAAATTCAATTTCTAGGCTTCCAAATATGGGTTCTCCCATAGATTTTTGGGCTTTTGACACTCTCAAATTCACCCCATAGTTGACATATATGGATCCCCACTGGATTTCACACCTCACACAAATTTTTGTACATTTTTGACACTCTAAAACATGGCTTTCTCTCTGGTTGCAATTTCTGTTATTTTTCTTGCTAGGGATGCATAAATTTCTAAACATTGGGGTTGGGTTTTCCAACAATGGAATGTGAATTAAGGGAAGCGAATCCCCGTGAGAAAAATTAAATTCTAGGTACACCAAACTGATCCCATACTCAACCCTACGAATTTATGGGTTCTTCCCATGCTCCATTAAATTAATGAGATGATTTCTCGGTAGTCTTCTTACAACATAATTAAATATTTGTACGAAAATCCACCTCGGTAGTTGCTTACCATTTATGGCACATGGGTTCTAAAGGTGACAATTGGAAACAAAGGATTTAATCCCACAAACCCCTCTCCTCTCCCTAGTGGATAAACACAACCCCCTCATTTTAGTTGCTTCCATAGCCATCTCTCAAAATTGTATTTGCATTATAAATAATTACATTGTTTTTACATTTTTCCATGGTTGACTAGCACATGTCCACAAAGTAGAAAATGCATTCCTTTATAAACTGGACATTCACTATTGGGGCCTTGGCCTTGAGATCCACACTAGGAACCATACATCATGTATTCACTATATTTGTATATCAATCCAATAATTCCAAACGTCAAAATGGGGGTATTACATTCTCCTCACCCTTAGAATAACATTGTCCTCGGTGTTATAAAAAATGAACAAAAATGGGTATGCCTTGCTCTTGGCATTCTCTAGCTCCCATGTAGCCTCATTGGGACCAAGTTGCTTCCATTACACCTTTACCTATCTGATGGCTTAGTTCAAGAGTAATTTTACCTTCTTGTCGAGGATGCACACAGCTTCCACTTGGAAATATCCCTCGAGTTCCACTTGAATTGCATTCAAATCAATTACATGATTAGGATCGTGTACATACTTCTTAAAAAAATAAAAATGAAAAATATTATGAACTCCCATGTTAGAAAGTAATGCAATCCTATATGAAACTAGTCCGATCCTTAAGGACTTCGAATGGCCTACAATATGTCGGTTCCAACTTGGGACAACTTCCCAAATTTAGGGAAATTTTATTTGGATTTACTCTTAAGTAGACATGATCCCCAACTTTAAGTTCCTTGTGCATTCTTTTTAAATCTGCATAGCTCTTCTTCCCATCCTAGGTTCCCTTTACATTTTTCCCGATCTTAACAATTTCTTGTTCCATTTCTGGCCCAAGCACTATCGTTTTTACTAGACTATCCCAACTCATTCCCAATGATGCTTGATGTCCATTATTGTATGAAAATTCTACCAAGTGTAGGTAATATTCCCACTTGGATGGCTTATCCATCACATACATCCTCAAAACATCCTCAAGAACTTGATTCACCCTCTCGGTTTGGCCACCTATTTTAGGATGATATGTTGTACTAAAATTCATCTAAGTTCCCAATTCCCGAAATAACCCTTTCAAAAAATTGGATGTGAATTTAACATATCAAGCTAAGACTATTGCATTGGGTAGCCCATGCAATTTGACTATCTCCTTCATGAAGATATTATCTATGTCACTTGTTTTATAAGTGGAATTTATTGGAATAAAATGAGCTACCTTTGATAGCTTGTCCATCACAACCATGATTGAATCATGCTACCTCATTTTCATTAGAAAAATTGTTATAAAATCCATAGAAATTACTTCCCACTTGCATTCTAGAATGCAAAAAGGAGGCAACAGTCCTGCTGGATGTTGATGCTCTACCTTAACTTGTTGGTACTTCTGACACCGGGAAATATATTATACTACATCATTTTTCATCCCATGCCAAAAATATTGTTTCCTTATTGCTATTATTGTATTTTGGTATCTTGGGTGTCTGGAGTATGGCATTTGATGACTTTCATCCATTACCACCTTCTTCATATCTACACAATTTGGAATTTACAATTTTCCCTTATAAACAAGAAGATCATATTCTCCGAGTTGATATCCTTCAAACTTTTCATCTAGTTTTCCTTGCTTCAATTTCTCTTTTACTTGACGGTAAGACTCATCTTTATTTTTGTATTTGATAACTCTGGTTTTTAAATCCGATTTGCACATACCTTTAGGGTTTCTACATGCAATTTTCTACTAAGGGTGTTTTCAACCTTGTTTTCTTTTCCTTTCACATGTTTGATTCCAAAATCAAGTTCACACAAAAATTCCAACCATCTATCTTTCCTCACATTTAAGCTTGGTTGATCAAAAAAATACTTTAAGCTCATGTGATTTGTCCTAAGCTCAAATCCTTTTCCTAGAAAATACCGCCTCCACATCTTGAGGGTGTGTACTATGATTTCTAGATCTAAATCATGATTTACATATTTATTTTCATGCTCTTTTAATACTTTGGACTTATAGAAAATCATAAATCCTTCTTGCATAAGCACTCCACCTAGTCCTTCAATGCAAGCATCCATGCATACTACAAAATCCTTCATTGGATCTGGAATTTTCAAAATAGGGGCATTAGTAAGTAACTTCTTCAATCACCAAAATCTTTCTTCACATTTTTTAGACCATCCAAAATTTACAATCTTTCTTTGCAACGATTTAATTGGATGAACGATTTTGGAGAATCTCTCAGTGAACCTTCTATAATATCCTGCAAGGCCCATAAAAGATATAACACCTGTGAAATTATTTGGAGTAGACCAATCCATTATGGCTTGAATATTTTCCGGATCCACTGCAATTCCTTATTTTAAAATACTATGACCCAAATACTATACCCTTCTTTGATAGAATCCACACTTTCTTAGCTTTGGATACAATTTGTGCTCTCTAAGAACTTGCAATACCATTCTTAAGTGTTCTTCATACTCTTCTTCACTCTTTGATTAAACAATAATGTCAACCAAGAACACTAACATGAACTTACCGAAATACCTATTCATTGTTGAACTTTGGTGTTGTCATTGATGTCCAATAGGTTGTTGGAATTGGTGATGACATTGAAATATAAATTCCAATTTGAAGAAGGATATAGAAAACATGTGCGCAAGTCTCTACAAATTAAATCAAGTCAAAGAACCAAGTTACAGAACAAGGTTGTTTGCAAATGGCACTCTAATCCCACCTAGTAATGGCACTCTAGTGCGCAAGCCTCACCAAGCCAAGAACTAGTGTGCACAAGACCCACAAAGTCATGACACTTAATTCGGGAAAGATAAGACATGTGGAAGATGGTTGGGTAAGCTTGACCATAAATAAAGGAAAAAGTGGTGTTACCGTCTTAAAGAAGCCCCAAGTTGTGGACACATCAATTGAGCAAGTTTAGTATAAATAAGAGTTAGGTTGATGAATGAGAAGTAAGCTTGGAAGAACAAATGGAGTAATATTCCGAATTTTCAAGATTCAAGTTAGATGAAATGCTTAGGGGGATCAAAGGCAATATGATTTGAAGAAGTGCACGAGGTTACACGACATGCACAAGATCAAGGAGAAGTCACGCAGACATAAGGAGCATTTATGAGAAAGGAGCAAGGAGCATGTGGACGCGTATGTGCAAAAAATTAGTACAATAAGTAGAACTACATTAAGATACATTGTAATAAAAGATGTGTTCATAATTGAACCAGAATACGCCAGAAGTGCGCGCAACAAGAAGAAAAGCAGAGAAAAAAATATAGTGATAATTGTGCGCACAGATCTAAATATAGTGTGACAAAAGTACATCAATATCTATATCTCAGGGTGGTTGTACAAGGCAAGGAAAGGATATTGTAGTCTCCACTTAGGTTGGTGCCTGAACACTGTGAGTTGGTGCTTGCATGCGGGATTGGTGTCCCAATCAGATTGGTGTCTAAGTGAGTTATTGCTCACATCATCGAATATGGTGTATCCCATCTTTCTATGTAATTTGATTTTCATATATATATATATATATATAATTTTCTTCAAACATTATGTGCACAATTGATTTTATTGATGTGTTTTTAAATAACAATTGGTGCATGTTTTAAAAGTTAAAAATTGCTTAATCTATGCATGATACTAATTCACCCCCCATCTCATTATCATTAAGAATTCCAACAACTGGTATCAGAGCGAGTTGCTTCAGGAACAATTTAATAGCTAGAAGATAGATCACTACGCAGATATGGATAAACAAGAAGGACTTTATATAAACAATCCACCAAGATTTGATGGAGATAATTGGTACTTATGGAGTATTATGATGAACAGACATTTGCAGACCCTCGTTTTAGGGGTTTGGGATATAGTGGAGAATGGACATGCTCCTCCAAAGGGAAAAAACTAAGAATAACACTGCAAAAAGACTTCACAGATTCCATGAAACAATAAGAAAAACCATATTGAATACCCTTCTAGAAGATGATGAAGCTAAAGTTGGGTCTCAATCCTTAGCCCGTGAACTTTGGAAAAAATTGGAGACTCTCTAGTTAAGGAACATATGTGCTTCCAAGGATCATGATGATTCAGTTTGTGAAAATAAAATTGGTGAGATATTAGAGGATTATGATGATCTCTCCATTGAAGAAGCACGATATGTTATTCATAGTCAAAGGAAAACTATAGAAGGAGTCAAAAATCTTGGAACCAAAATCATGGAAACCCTAAGAAAGAAAGAAGAAGAATCAAAGACAATGGTAACACACTTGTTCAAACAATTGCAGGAAAAGGATGAAGCTTATAAGACAAAGGAGCCAGAGCTTGCATCTCTAGAAGAAAAATTTGAAAGATCAATGTCAAGAAATCAGAAGTTATCCAAAGAAATTATGTCTCTAAAGGGAGAATTGGAAATAACAAGGAATGATTTTGAACAAGCAAGTGAAGAAAGAGTTTCTAATTTAAAAGAAACAATCCAATTTCTAAAATATCACCTACAAGAAAAGGATGCAGAAGTTATCTCTTTGAAAGATGAGCTTGACAAGATGAGTATGACTGCCTCTAACTCCAGTAAAAAGTTTGAAGAAGAACTTGTAGAACTCATGGAAGAAAATCAATCTTTGAAGGATCAGCTGCAAAAGACTCAAAGAAGAATTGATGATGCCAGACAAGTGATTAATGAACAACATTTTCATATCCAAAAAGTAAAAGAAGAGGATGATAGATTGATGAATGAAATGATTGGTATAAAAGAAGTTGAAAATATCATAGTTTATCTAAGAGGTCAGTTAGAGGAGGTCAAGGAATTTGTAGAATCTTAGCTACAAGAAAAGGATCAAATTTGTCAAGCAAGAGAGCTTTAGATTGCCTCTCTAAAAGAGGAAATAAAAAGTATTGTTTCTACAAACTTGAAGTTTGCGAAGAGTTCATCGACCCTAGATGATATCCTCAGCTACTAGGATCATCTCATGGAAAGATTGGGTTGGGATAGGATGAACAAAATAACATTGAAAAAAAATAATACTCTAGGATCCCAAAAAGGAAGACTGAAGAGAATCCTAGAAGATATGTGGATATCCTAAAGATCCTTAGGTATGGTGTAGAAAAAAACAAAGAAGAAACTCATAACCAACCAATACATGATAGGAAAACTTCTCCATTTCAAGAAAGTTCAACCACTTCCAAAAATCAAGCAAAATCCAGTCATCATGTATTCTATGGCTATTGTTATTCTTGCAATAAATTTGGACATAGAGATATAGATTGCAGATCTTGGGGCAGATCCACTAAGTCGAGAACCAAAGGTATGAGTGTTTGTTATATCCAATATTTTTACAATTTTCATTATTATGGGCACAAATATTTTATATGTAGAAAATGTTGGAAATGCAAATGCACTGGACACATTGAAAAATATTGTCCCATATTAGCATGTTGTAATTGTGGTATTCTTGGCCATAAAGCTGTAAATTGCAAAAAAACTAATCTTGTTGATATCTGGATGAGAAAGACAAATCACCTTGCACAAAAAAAATAGTCATTCAATATTTGCGCAAACACAAAAATGGGTAAAGAAAAATTCACAGTCATGTGTAGTTGAAGCCAATAATGTAAATACTTCTTTGGCAACAAAAAGTTGCTTCTTATTCTGTTAACCTTCAGAGTTGGAAATAAAACCCTTGAATTCAAAAATGTTATTCAAGGGAACTAGATTTAGTACAATAAGAATTGTAAATCAGAAAATGTTGCATAAGAACACATTCAACCGATATTTGTATATATATTAAAAGCACAACTGTTACAAAAAAAGGGGTACACATATTTAAAATTTCCCATAGGTGGTAAATATAATTGTTGTCGCACATGACAATATGAATACATAAACATCATGATCATAGAAGTACAACAACGACAAGTCTACATATGTAAAAAGTACCTTTGCAGGAATATTAGTTTTATGAAATTGCTTTCTTATCATATTCAAAACCAAGCGCTATATAGAAAGTCAAAAGGTCAATATTTAGGAGCTTACATCCAAATCTCAAGCTCAAATGAAGATTGTTCCGCAAAATTAACATAATTAGGAGGTTGCAAAAATAGGCGAAGTTTGAGCTCCGTTAAAGAATGCTACACGGAATTGACATAATCACGAGGCCGCACGGACATGAGAAGCTCAAGGTCTGGTGAAGATCGCTCATTGACACTAAAAAAGTCAGAAGCTTGCAGAGATTACCTCAGTTTAAGAGTTGGTGAAAATTGGAAAACATTACCATAATCAGTTTGAGAGTTCACCTGCAATTGCTTCAGTAGCACCAACACATGCTTTTGTTTTCTCTTTAGTTGCTCAACTCGCCTTTTCAAAGCTGAAATTTCTTCTGAATTACTTCGATTGGTATGTGCTTCGAAGTACCACTCCATAACATTGGACTCCTTCATTTGCAACTACCAAATTCCTAGTTCAATCTTGAGTCGTGAAAAAACATCTTGTACTGATCGAATTAATATCTTAAGATTGCCTAAGGATATCTACTGCAAAGGACTAGACATGGTGATGTAACTATTGAATGGAGCTATGCCCACGTAAATCTCAGAATGCTCATATAGGAAAATTGCACAATCTCAACAAGTGATTGCAAATGGAATAGGATGAGTCCCACACATAGCTTGTAAGTATGATGGATTGTAATTGGAAATCAATCATGACCATACACCTTTGAATAAATTGAAAAGATGCATAATGAATGCGACATTAATGGCATGAGTAAGATGATGGATGGAATTTAATGCAAAAATATACACATGAGGAATAACAAATATGATGATATCATGAATATCAACTCAATTCAATGCAAATTTATGGAACTTGGAAATTGTGAATCAACATGGAACGTGACATGGAGAAATATGTAATTCCCCACTTCAAATTAGCTCAAAGCATCTATGACATGGAAGAAACTTGGCATGGTCAAAGCAGCATGAAGTCATGTAGCTGCAACAAAATATTGCATGGGAAAGATACAATGAAGTCTGTAACTACAACAGAGTTTCTGCATTGACAAAGTAGTCGACGCAAAAAAAAACCAAAGAAGAAGTACAATAAATTCAGGGGAGAGTTTGCAACGGCACAGGAGAAGCATACAAGATGTAGGTGAAGAACAAAATGGAATCATAAAGAAAGGGGGAGAATCCGTTTACCATTGATTTCAAAGGGGGAGATATATTAAGTAAATGTTCTTACATAGAAATGTTGAATCGAAGTTTGCGCAGAAAAAATAGCTCACATTCAGGGGGAGCTTAGTTTCTTGCTTAGTGTTGACATTAATTCCAAAGGGTGATATTGTTGAACTTTGGTTTTGTCATTGATGTCAAAGAGTTTGTTGGAATTGGTGATGACATTGAAATCTAAATGCCAGTTTGAATAAGTATATAGAAAACATGTGCGCAAGTATCTACAAATTAAAGAAACTCAAAGAACCAAGTTATAGAACAAGGTTGTCTGCACATGGCGCTCTAATCCCACCTAGTTGTGGCACTCCAGTGTGAAAGCCCCACCAAGCCAAGGAACTAGTGTGCGCAAGACCCAAAAAATCATGGCACTTCATCCACGCAAGATAATACAAGTGGAAAATGCTTGGGTAAGGTTGGCCGTAAAGAAAGGAAGAAAGGGTGTTACCGTCTCAGAGAAGCCCCAATTTGTGGACACCTCAATTAGCAAGTTGAGTATAAATAAGATTTTGGATGATGAATAAGAAGTAAGCTTGGAAGAAAAAATGGACTAATATTTTGAATTTGCAAGCTTTGGGTTAGATGAAATTCCCAGGGGAATCAGAGACAATATGATTTGAATAGGTGTGCTAAGTTATAAGACATGCATAAGAACAAGGAGAACTCGCACAAACATAAGTATCATTTGTGAGAAAGGCGCAAGGATCACATGGAAAAGTATGTGCGTAGAATTAGTACAGTAAGAATAACTATAGCAAGATACATTGTAAGAAAATCTATGAGAAGAATTGAACCAAAATACGCCAAAAGTGTGTGCAACAAGAAGCAAAGTAGAGAACATAATATAGTGAGAATTGTGCACACAGATCTGAAGACAGTGTGACAGAAGTATAGTAATATGATCTATATCTCAGGGTGGTTGGATGGGGCAAGGAAAGGGGATTGATGTCTTCACTCAGGTTGGTGCCTAAACATTGTGAGTTGGTTCTTGCATAAAGGATTGGTTTCCTCACAAGTTGAATCTTGAATCAACAATTTGGTGCTTGCGTGGAGGATTGGTGTCCTCACAGGTTGGAGCCTATAGTTTTCTAGTTGGTGCTTGCATGTGGAATTGATGTCTGAATCAAATTAGTTTCTAAGTGATTTTGTGCTCACATCATTGGAGATTGATGTCTCCCATCTTTCTATGCAATTTACTTTTCACATATATACATATACATACACACACACAAGCACATAAAAGTTTCTTCAAACATTCCATGCACAGTTGATTTTATTGATGTACTTTTAAATAGAAATTGGTGCATGTTTTAAAAGTGAAAAATTGCTTAATCTGTATATGATACTGATTCACCCACCCTCTCAGTATCATTAAGAATTCCAACATTCATGAGACACATGAATTTGGAAGTTGCATTGGTAAGACCAAATGGCATCACTGTAAACTCATAATGGCCATATCTTATCTAGAAAGCTATCTTGTGAATTTGTTCTTCTTTTATTCTCACTTGCTGATAACCAGATCTCAAGTCAATATTTGAAAGAAATTTTTCTCCCTTCATTTGATCAAACAAATAATCAATTCTAGGAAATGTGTACTTATTCTTGACTATCACTTTGTTTAGTTTCCTGTAATCAATACATAGCCTTAAAGTCCCATCTTTCTTCTTAACAAATAATGTCGGTTCTCCCCAAGGAGACACACTTGGTATGATGTACCTCTTGTCCATTAATTCTTGGAGCTGGATTTTTAACTCTACCAATTCCGGCATGCTCATTCTATAAGGAGATTTGGAAACTGGGGCTTCCCCTTGAACCATATTGATTGTAAAATCAATGTCCCCTTTTGGTGGCAATCCTGGCACTTCATCTGGAAACACATCTTTGAACTCTTGCAATAATCGATAATACTTTATCTTTGGGCCTTTGTCCTCTAATGAATCTGATATATGGATTGCATATGGATGGAAACCTTTATTGTAAAACTTCCTTAACTACATGGCCGAAATATGCCTTACTAAAAATTGCTTGTGAATCCCTTTCACCACTCTTGGCCTTCCCTCTTCATCAACGCATTCAATGATTTTTTCATAGAAATACATCTTGAGTATATGCTTTTCCAACCAATCCATACCAATAAGAGAATCATAAGATCCTAGTTGTAGGAAATTCAAATTTACTTTTGTGATGAGTCCATTCAACTCTATAAGTCCTTCCATCACTACTTCACTCACTTTTATTTTTGTTCCAATAGCTAAATGTGACTAGCCAAGATTTATCATGCTTCATTCTTCTAAGAGAACAAAGTTCAACCAATTTTGGATTAATTTAACTATGAGTAGATCCTGGATCAATTAAAATAGAAATTGATTTCTTAGCAATCTTACCTTCAACTTCCACTACTATTGATTGATGGTATGCCCGATGTTTATCCAATGCTACATAAATCCTTTCTATATCCTCCATTGTAAATTCTTATTATAAATTATGCAATCCTCGAAGGTTCTCTCTTCGATGTGGATAGTATTTAAGCATGTGGTTTTCTCCACATCCCCAACACCGAAGTGGTCCTTTTGGTCCTTTTTTTGCTTCTACCGCTACATAGATTCTGCTTCATGCTTGCTAACCTTGTTGGAAATTTCTTGGTTGATTTCTAAATGGTGGAGGATTGAATCCACTTTTACTTTAGTCAAATATTCCTTTTGGATTTTTGTTCCATGCGGGATGGACTTTTGATTTTCATTTGCTTTGCTCATAACAATGCATTTCCATTATGATGGCTACATTAAGGGTTGGTAGATTAACAAAATAAATCTTGGATCTATAATTTTGGGGTAGAATTCCAAGGAAGCTTTGAATTTTTACCCTTTAATCTTTGATTTAATATACATACCTCAACAATTCCAAAAACTTATGGACATTTTATTCCATGGAATTCTGTTCCGATTTTATTCCATTGAACTGCTTCCTCTTCTTATCATAATACCTGTAAGATAGGTATGCTTCCTTGAAATACTTTTTAAATCAATCTCATTTGATCGTTCTCTCCTTGATTCCTTTTACTTGCATGAGATGCTCCCACCAAATTGAGGCTCAGGAATTGAGATTGTAAATAGTAATTCCATCCTTTTCATTTCCTGAATAATCACGAATCCTAAAATATTTCTTCATTCCAAGAATCCATGCTTCTACTTCCTGAGTTGTCTTACTTTCCCCATCAAATGTGGGTGGCCTTGCCTTTCCGAATTCTCCTTGTGGAATCCTTTTAAAATTCCTTCTTTTTTCAAATCCATTGGAATTATGCGCTCATAGAATTTTCTCCACCGCACCCAATGATTCTCCTCGGCTACTATTGTAGACCTCTTCTCTGGTACACTCCACAGAAAAAATATGCCACACTCATAGGATTTTCTTGGTCGTGTTTGCAGACTCTTCTTAGCTACTTCCACGGACCTCTTCTTCGTTGCACTCTATATAAAAAACATGACATTCTAGAGAATGTTTCTATACTTATATGACGACGGACTATCCTTAGCTGCTTCCACAGACCTCTTCTTCGCCATGCTTGCAGACCTTTCTTCATGGAACCCCCACAGGATCCACTCCATGGTGCCTATAGATTGAGGACATTGGCTACCCACATGTACTTATAGTTTGGTTGGTCCATGTCATACCCCTTTTTACCACATGACACAGGTGGGTTCCACCTCAATTTTCCCATTTTTTTATAAATGAAATGAGTTTTAAATTTCCTATATTTATATATATCTATGATGTATAATAGAGAGGAAATTCATCATTACTACCTCTATGAATTCTTCCATTTTCCCAAATTTCTTTAAATCACTCTTCTACTCCTATTGGAAAGATCATGGGTTCCATTCCTTGTGAGTGTGGAGTTTTGGCCCAAACAACCCCAGTGCTGTAACCATTGGCTCTGATACCACTCTTCCACTTCCCCTCCCATCAATCTTCCAAAGCTAGTGGGACATGAATGATTTATGGGTTTCTAAATTTTTCCCCTATGGCCAAATTACAAAATTCATAAACATCTAAATGCATGTGCAGATGCATAGTAAAAATACATAGAAAAAAAAATTTCACACACACAACATGCATATACTAGCATATTCATCATTATTAGGCATAATAATAATAATAATCATGCACATTCAAACACAACAATAAATTAACAAGTAAACACTTATATTTTGAATGAAGTTGCCCAAGCAACTAGATATGGAAGAGCAATGTTCCACCCACTATTACATAATGGCCAAAATCCAATAGACGTTCGTCAGATTTTCTATATAATGCCAACGGTTATCTGATGAAAAAAAATACAATAATCATCGGTGTACTTTAATTGGCTATCCGACACTTTCAACATCGTTGGATATCCGACATAATTGACGTTGAAAAACCGACACATTTAATCATTTGTTCAAATGATTTATTTTGATTACTTTCAGTGGTAATCACCATTTATCTTACGCATATTCGTCAGATATATGATGAACATTTCTTATTTGTTCGTCGGCTATCTCATGACTCTTCACCGTATATCCGATGAACATTTCCTATGTGGTGTTTAGCTATCCAATGAATCTTCACCGGATATCCGATGAACATTTCATTCATGTTTGGTCGTCGGTTGTCCAATGACTCTTCTCGAGAGATCCAATGAATATCCTTTATTGCTTCGTCGGCTAACTAATGATTGTTCATTGGATAACCAATGCAGTCACTTTATTGCTTCGTCGGATAGCCGATGCACTTACCTTATTATTTGTAGAAAAACTAATAAATAGTCATCGGATTCCCAATGAACATCGTGAGATATATGACGAAATTTTGCAATGCATCTCCGACGACCATGCTATAGTTCCAACACTTATATGTGTCAGATATCCGACGATGAACTGTCATGAAATATATATATATATATATATATATATATATATATATATTCAATTCTAGGGTTCTTTTCCTTTTCCTAGTCCTTGAGATAACTTCATTTACCAAAAGGGAGACTCGAGCTAAGTATCATAAAAAAATAATAGGTGAAATATTATATTAAATATTGAAAACAGTTCCAAATAAAAACCTTCGTAACACCATATAAAATCTAGAAGATTAACATGCATCAAAACAAGATTCTATTAATAGTTCGGGGCACTAAGAAGAACCCCATAAAATTTTGTAGGGAACCCTTCTAGTTTTTAAACAGAAACTAAATCTTATACGAAGATTTGGCCAATGGGGGTGACCAAGAAAACCCAAGTAATTCACCTTGAGCACATACCTAAAATGATGCCAAGCCATTTCAAGGTGAATAAGACTAGGTCTCCCATAAAATTTGTGTTCAAATACTTCTATTACATTGTAAGTAACTATGGAAAAAAATACAAAGAAAAATAATTAACATATCATTAATAAAAAAGAAATGAAACCCTACAGTATTTGATGGTTCTTCATATTTCTGACCGATTATTATTTATGTTGTAGACAATGAAATGTGACACTGAGCAAAGTCTTCCCAAATTCAAGCTTCAAACTTGTGAAATTCAAATGAAGTCACAAAATCTTTGATTTAAGTTGTATATCATTGTTACTTAGTGAAAACACATTAAACAAAATAACAAATAATTTTTGTACATGAGTTGTTAATCGACCAGCTGAATAACGTTTGCTTCAAAACTATGATCTAATTGAGTATTTGTTCTCATAACGTGATGTAAGATAAATGCCTTCCCTTGTACCATCTATTCCAAAGGAAAAGTAGACCATCGATTGAACTCTTAGGAGAGAACTCACAGTTTAAATCTCAAAACCTTAGCTCGCGGGGCAGGCATGGTCCCTAGCACCAAATGACTAAACCAAGTGAAATGCACCCAATCTAAACCATCAAGGATTCG
This sequence comes from Larix kaempferi, assembly GCA_027924585.1. Lineage (NCBI taxonomy): Eukaryota > Viridiplantae > Streptophyta > Pinopsida > Pinales > Pinaceae > Larix > Larix kaempferi. The sequence goes on along the minus strand of BSBM01000833.1, from coordinate 6,278,759 downwards.
GTGTACTTAGAGGGCTAGGGAAGTAATTAATTATTGGTATGAATTGCCAAGTGTGATAAAAATACCATGCTCAGTTGATTAATTTGGCATCCCAAGACAATGAATTGACAAGGAGACATTAATAGTCCAAGACTCCAAAGTAATTATCTCCTCCCATTTCACCTGGTCATATAACACATTTGAAGCGATGGCCCATAGGTTGTTATCACTTTGCTTAACATATGAACTAGAGGCCATCTTGAGCATACTTCTTGCTCACATTACTTAATATTTTTGGGTGTTAGATCAAGAGTAACGTAGTGAATTTAAAACCATTAAAATCACATTATTAACATTCCCCAGGAGACCCAAAATAGTTCCAGGCTTAGAGCTCGAAGTATATTGTACCTGTATACACATTAAAGGTATGTAGAAATTGTAAGTTGCATAATAAATTTGCATATTGATTTGTAAAATGAGCACTATTGTATATGAGATGAATAATCCATAGTGGATTTGGAAAAATTATAAGCTACTAATCCATAAAAAGTAGAAAAGAAAATATATTTGCAATTGTGATAAAATTAAGGGTTAAAAGCATAATGCCTCTGTGCAAAAGAATTACAATTGTACTAGTAAGGATCTTTACATATTTGGTAAGAAAGGTCGGTCACACACATTAGACCATATCAAGAAAGGATTATTAATTCCTTAAGTAAAATAAGAAATCACTAATAATAACACTTTATGCAATCAAAAACATAAGAATAATTATGCATTAAGATGATATTTTGTGCAAGATGGAAAATAAACGAAAGTAATAATAATAAATATGTTCTTTATGGTTGAATTTAGGGGTGTTACAAAATGGTATTAGAGTTGAATATTATTACACCACGGGTCTTCTGGACTAAAAAATTTGATACCTATATGAACATAAAATTACGATGAAGTACAATCATAAACATAACAAACATAATTTAGGCCTAAAGTAGAATTGTGGAATATGAACAATCGTAAGAAAACACATCTATAGAACTGGTTGAGAATGTTGAGTTGTTGTGTGGAGAAAAAAATAAAAAAAATAAAAGATCTTCCCAGTCATTTTTATACTGTAAAATTTAAGAGAGAAGTAATATCCACTATTATAATAGTTATATTAACCATGTGATGATTAGTAACCCTATTGAAAAATATTTAAGAAAAATTCTACCTACTTCTAGTCACCCCTCTTGGTAACCCAATCAAGAAAAAATTTATGCACTGCATTTGCATTTTATTTCAGATTGGAATTTTGCATGTGTCTATGAATAGCCATACCTCAAAATATGTTTTTAGATGTCAGTGAACACATCATCCTTGCATAAAGCTTCAACATAACTATCTCAATAATTGAATCTTGATACAACTTCATCGTATATGTTTTCAAGCATTATTGATGCCCTGGATAAATGGAAACATGAGGGGAATGCCATAGATTAGACATGCATGCAGGGCATTTTGCATAATGCAGGAAACTCAACAAGGTAATATTTAAAATCATCTTGTAGTGAAATTAATATCTAAATTCAACTTGTAGTCAAATGTATGACATATAAACTCCATTTTAGAGTCACATTCAAATTAGGTATTTTGACTACTCAAGACTAAAAGACACTAAATGCACTATAGCCAATGTCTCAAAAACATATTGAGTAACACCAGCACCAACCTCCTATTTCATGAAATTTGTCCCAATGGAGATAATCTCATGTAATATGCCACACATCACATGAAAGATGCAATTGGTGAATTAATGAGCTCCAAGAGTTTGTTTCCATTGTGAAATAATAATATTTTGTTCTTCTTAAGAGAACAGAAAAATTATGGGTGCAAAAATAATTGAATTGGCTGGTAACTATGATAAAGAAAAACAATGATGATAAGGAAAACAATGATGATGATTGATAGCTATATTGTACAGTATTGTTGGCTTCATAATTAGCACACCAAAGTATCCCTCAAACAATCAAAGACAATCAATGCAACAAAATATTAGAAGAAATATAAAAAAATCAAATATGTTGGGAAGAACCTTCCTTGTACTCAGATTTTAACTTTCAGATCAAATCTTTCCTCTTAGAGGCAAGTCAATAACTGGAACAAACTGGCCCTTACTTAAGGGCATAAACATACCTCAGAGAGAGAGACCATAAATGCTGATAAAAAGGACAGATAAGTACAATAGAAGAACCAACCACTCAAACAGGTATGGCACAATCAAGGTCATCCCCAAAAAGTTAGCCAGCACACCAAAGTGTCCCTCAAACAGTCAACACAGGAAAATCACATCCATAGCATGCAACAGTATGGACTCGTACATGTGAAGGAGGGAGAATGAAAATTGTTGTAGAGACCCTCATAAAGGAGAACGCTAAGTAAGGAGAGGTTCGGTGTTGCAAGTAGACCCAAAAACCAAATAACGCTCAAGAAGAGACATCCTTCAGACCCTTGACATCATAAACAAGTGTTCTTTCAAAACCTAGATCAATCATTCCAAAACAAAGCTCAGAGTGCCATAAATATATCGCTCTCAACAAAGGCTAGACTAGTTCTTATAGCCTCTCAAAGACCTCCTAGAAGTTCCTTCTAAGTAGTGTTAGGGATTCCCTTAAAATTAGGATATGCATGACATCATCACTTTATAAGTCAAATCAAAGTGGTAGGTAACCAACTTAAGGAGGGCGCATAGCTAAAACAAGGGTCAACGAAAAAGCTAACCACAAGAGGGCTTACCAAAAGTCTACACACAAAGATGGATAACCAATACCACAAACATAACATAACAAGTGGGATAACCACAAACATAACATAACAAGTGGGATAACCACACAGTCAATATAACAGAAGTCAACATAACATAACAAGTGGGCTAACCACAAATTCAACATAACATAACAAGACTCTCTCTCAAAGATATGTGGTCCACATATGTCCCATGCAACCACTGAAAGTTTATCATCACTATATAGGAAGGGTTCAACCTAGAAGATGTGATCCTCTCATCCTCATTTAGGTATCAGGGTTCAACCTAGAAGATGTGATCGTCTCATCCTCATTTAGAAAATATATACTCAGTAACTCAACAGATGGTAATTCAAACAAAAAACCAACCAATTACTTAATGCAACATTCAAGAAGATATGATCTCTGCAACATCAATGAATTCTAACTATGTATGAGAATGTAAAAACTTTTCCAAGGATAACACTCATGCATAGAGATGTATCGACATTCATTCATTCATTGACACAAAATCACAGAAGAAATATGACAAAATCAGATCTGATGACTTACCTGATGGAAAGAACCTACCTTGTACTCATATTTTAACTTTCATATCAAATCTTGCCTCTCAGAGGCAAGTCAACAACTGGAGAAAACTTGCCCTTACTTAAGGGAATAAACATACCTAAGAGAGAGAGACCATAAATGTTGATAAAAAAGGACATACAAGTATAGTAGAAGAACCAACCACTCAAAGAGGTACGACACAGTCAATATCAGCCCCAAAAAATCAACCAACATGCCAAAGTATCCCTCAAACAGTCAACGCAGAAAATCATAGCCACACCAAGCAAAAGTATGGACTCACACGTGTGAAGGAGGGACAACAATTTTTTTTTGTAGAAACCCTCATAAAGGACAACGCTAAGTAAGGACAAGTTCGAAGTTGCAAGTAGACCCAAAAACCAAATAACACTCAAGAAGAGAAACCTTCAAACCCTTGACATCATAAACAAGTGTGCCTACAAACCCCATATTAGTCATGCCAAAACAAATCTTAGAGTGCCATAAAGACATCATTCTCAACAAAGGCTAGACTAGTTCTTATAGCCTCTCAAAGACCACCTAGAAGGTCCTTCTAAGTGATGTTAGGGCTTCCCTTATAATTAGTCTAGGCATGACATCAGATCACTTTATAAGTCAAATCAAAGTGGTAAGTAACCAACTTAAGGAGGGCGCATAGCTAAAAGAAGGGTCAATGAAAAAGCTAACCACAAGAGGGATAACCACAAGTCAACACACAAAGAGGGATAACCACAAACATAACATAACAAGTGGGATAACCACAAATTTAACATAACGAAAGTTAGTATAACATAACAAGTGGGATAACCACAAATTCAACATAACATAACAAGACTATCTCTCAAATATATGTGGTCCACATATGTCCCATGCAACAACTGAAAGTTTATCATCACTATGAAATATTAATCACAGTATGATCTAGTAGCTAAATATTACTTCACAATCAAGAATTTTGGCTTAGTATACAAAAAATTAGTGCAAAACAAATTCTGGAAAACAAATGATAAAAAACCAGTCACAAATGATAAAAAACTAGTAATATAAATGATCAAAAACCAGAGATACAAATGATCAAATAGAAGGTTTGCTATCTTTCCAACCCATAAATGAGTTGTGAAAATCTTTATATAACATTTCAAATAATTTGTTTGCCTTTGGAGGCAGCTACAAGTGGCTAGCTTAAATTGGACCTCAATCCCCCCTAGCTTGACCACTCAAATCACCCCAAATAGGTACGAATTGTCCATGTGAATGTTGGGTGAGCATGGGAAGACATAAATGAGGCTCACACATGTGGTGGATAAGATTGGGTGGAAGTTAGGTAGCCAAGGATAGGCCAAAACATCCAAGAAAGGGCGAAAATGACCACATACATTGCATGGGCACCTTAAGTCAAAGACAACTTCCTTAAAACAGGGAAATAGGGAACCTGTTCTCAAGAGGTGGTAATAAATGTTGGATGTGGCCATTAATAGGGCTCCCAACAACTATATTTGACCATACTTTGGCCCAGAAGTGGTGGAATGGTCATAATTAGCCCCAAGTAACTTCTAACAACCTAGGATTGTAATTATTAACCTTATTTTGGACCATTTAATCAACAAATTGATGTATCAATAATGTCCTAAGGTGTAATAATGTTCTAACACCCCCCATAAGCTAGAATTTGGTAGTCAAAACAAAATTAAGGCCTTGGCAACTAAGGCTCAAGTCACCTTTTACAACAACAATTTTTATTAGTCCATATAACCAAGGTAAGGAGGAAAACCACATGGGAAATAAAACCTGCCCTCTAAAATGGACATGAAACATATTTGGAAAATGTACCAGTCTTCACCATGCATCACTCACCCCAAGGAGTGATCTAAGGTAAGTGAAAGTCTTCTCAGTGAAACTCTTGGTGAAGATATCAACAATTTGCTCAGCAGAAGGGAAATACTGCAAGACAATAATATGGTCATGCACCAAGCCTCAAATGTAGTGCATGTGGATCTCTATGTCCTTGTTCCTCTACCTCTGTACTAGATCAATGGATATCTTGATTGTACTTTTATTATCACACCAAATGACTGTGGGTGAATCAAACACAAATCCAATCTCTCAAAGAAAGCCTTGCAACCACACACATTTGTAGCTTCATTCATTGCTCCCCTGTATTCAGCCTTAACTGAAGATAAGGAGGTGGTGTGATGCTTCTTACTAGACCAGCAAATGGTACCATGTGAAATAATAAACACATAACCAGAAGTAGACTTTCGACCAGAACTATCTCCAGCCCATTCAGAATCAATGAAACCAACTAGTTCAAGTGATGAATCGGTTGCATAGTGTATCCAAAACTGCTTGGTACCTTGCACATAGTGCAATATCCTATTCGACGCCTTCCAATGGACCTCATGAGTCTCTTGCATGTGCTCTCTTGCATATTCCTTGCAACAGCCCCAACATCATAAGACAAATCTGGTCAAGAGTGTGTGAGATATAACAAGCTCCCAACTAGTTGTCTATACAATGAACTGTCAACCAATGGTGAAGAACCCCAATCAGCGAGCTTAACTACTGAAAGGAATGGGAATTTTGAAGCCTTACATTCAGCCATTTTGAACTTCTGAAGCAGATCTGAAGCATATATTTATTGAGAAATAGTGATCCCATCAACAGTTTGATCAATCTCCAAACCCAGAAATTGTTTCAACAATCCTAGATCTGTCATGGAAAAAGCATTGTGCAATGCATATTTAACTTAGCCTGGTTATTTGGTACAGCTACCAGTTATCAATAGATCATCAACATACTGTACAATAATCAAAATCATATCACTAACATGCTTCATGTAAACATTTGTATCAGATTTACATCTCTCAAACCTTTGTGATAGCATAAAATTGTCTATCTTGGCATACCAAGCTCTAGCAACTTGCTTGAGACCATAGACGGACTTCTTCAACCTGAAAACAAGTGTGGGATATGAAATGAAGCCTTTAGGCTGATGCATATATATCTCCTCATCAATATCCCCATGAATAAATTCACTCTTCACATCCATGTGATGAACCTCCCATCGCTTGGAAGCTGCAATGGCCAAAACTAGCCTGATTGAGTCCATCTTTGCCACAGGTGCAAATGTATCTATATATTCCACTCCATGGAATTGAGAGAATCCTTTAGCCACCAACCTGGCCTTATACTTCATATCAGAACCATCATAGGCCATTTTGGTCCTATAAACCCACTTACATTGCACTAGTTTCCTCTTGGAAGGAAGACGGACCAAATCCCAAGTTTCATTGTCATGGAGGGAGTTCATCTCTTCTTGCATGGTTTTTTTCCATATTGGATATTTTGATGCTTCTTCATATGATTGTGTATCAGATCCAACCATAAGGAAACGTCTCCCATGAAGATCTAGATCAGAAGAAGACAAGTCATTATGAAACTGTGATCTAGTCTTCCTAGGATCTTGTGGATCATTTGCAAGCTCACCAACAACTTGTATGGTTTTATCATCCCACTTGGGCCTTGTAGGAGGGTAATGATATGCATCCATATCATCCTGTTCATCCTCCATCTCATAATAATAAATATCATAGAAATAATCATCACTTAAATCCTCTTCATGCAGGGGGTTTGAGCATTCCCCTTCACCTTGTTATGTTGCATGCATGGGCTCTTCTTTGAACTGAACACTCCTCTCAATGAAATTTTTATCAGATGAGGGGTCAAAGATATTGTATTCCTTTTCATATTATACATATCCGACCATGATGGAATCCTTTATTTGGGGCTGCAAGTCCTTTCTCTTTTCTAGAGGTATTCTAGCCCATGCTCTTGAGCCAAACACCCTGAAATGAGACACATTTGGCTTGTGTCCCATCCAAGCCTCAAATGGAGTCATTCCTTCCAAGGATTTGTTTGGTTATCTATTATGAACATATGTAGCACAATTTATGGCTTCATACCATAGTTTAGAATACAAATACTTAGCCTCCATCATGCATGTGGCCATCTCCTTCAATGTTATATTCTTGCGCTCTGCACCACCATTTTGTTGGGGTGTGTAAGGCAAAAAATGTTGCATTTGGATGCCATATTCTTCACAGAGCTACAACAGGTACTTATTCACATATTTCCTTCCATTATCAGTCCTTAAGAACTTAATATTTCTCCCACTGGAGTTTTCCACAAAATCTTTGAAAACTTTGAAAGATTGGAAGACTTCAGATTTTCGCTGAGAAAGAACACCCAACAATATCTTGAGAAATCATCAATGAAAGTAAGCAAATACTTTGAGTTTCCATAGGAGGGTGTAGGAAGAGGACCTATCAAATACGAATGGACCAAAACAAGAGGTTTATCAAATCTTCTTGCTTTCTCCTTCTCATACTTTCACTTTGCATGCTTCCCAACAATGCACCCTTTGCAAGTGCCTTTGGAAAATATGATTGTTGGAAGGCCTTCAACCATGTATTTTTTTCTCAATGCTTGAAGATATATGTAGTTGAGGTGTCCAAACCTCTCATGCCAAATTTTCCTGACTTCATTAGCATGTGACAGAAGTGCATTTGGAGAGGATTACTCAAGAAAATGAGAGAACTTGTACATTCTTGAATCATGGTCTGCAACACCAACTGCGACCACTTTGCTAGTAGAAATTTCTGAGATTTCCACATTATCTTGAGTGAATATCACTCTCTTGTTCGAACTAGTGTGGGTCATTTGGTAAACAGAGAGTAAGTTTGCTGCAAGATCTGGCACATATAGTACATTACTGGAGTACCCATTTTCTAGAGTGATTTACCCAGTGTCTCTAACTCGGATTTCTAAATCATCTCGCATGAGAATGGAAGGACCATTGTAAGGAGAAAGAGTAGAGAAAGATCTATTGTAGAAGCCATGTTCCTTGAGGCACTTGAATCTATGATGAAAGAAGAATATTTTGAGGTATTATCCATCAATGCATGGCACCTCTCCTTGTCTTCAGAAACACCCTCCTTCTTCTTTGAACTTTCTGGAAGAGGAATGTTATTATTCAGGAGGAGATGGGTCATCATATCAATAGTTTTCTTCATGCATGCAATTTCAGGGTGCCAACCCTTTTGACAATAAGTGCATTTGGTGTTTTCTTTCTTCTTTCCTTTGTCTTTGATGGGATTCGAACCCCCATTAGAATATTTGGGCCTCTCCTTGTCTTTCTTCTTCTCTTGGTGTTTCTACCGCTTGGGATTTTTATTTCCTCTAGCTTGCCTCAAATATCCAGCAGCAAGAAATTGGTCCCTTTTCTTAATGTAACCAATTAGAACCAGATTATCTTTCTCTTGAGTTAGAATTTCCATGAAATCATCCAAAGATGGCATCTTCCAATTGTGAAATGTAAGCTTGGTGGAGTGAAATGCAAAGACAAAGACTGAGTACTCAATACACAACTTCGAAATGATGGACAGATCCAACTATTCTTATTTCTTATCAATTCCACACTGTGTGATTTGCAAAACCAAGGATTTGAACTTAGTGAAGAAATCCTGTATGGATTCGAAGTTGTTTGGACTCAATGAGATCAACTCATTATCAAGTTGATGGCCCCTCATCTCATCATTCTTCCCAAACAAAGACTCAATCTTGAGCCATACTTCATTTGGAGTAGTAATACTATCAATATGAAATAGGAGGTCTCTTGAAATACTGAGACAAAGCATGTCAAACGCTTCATCAATTTTGTTGAAGAACTTGGACTTCTCTACTGCATAGTTTGGCTCAACCTTAGTTCCCATAGTGATTCTGAAGAGACCTTTGGATCTCAGCTGGATAACCATTTCGGCCTTCCACTCAAAATAGTTGAATGGAGTGAGAAACCTAACATGAGATTTCTCCATCTTTTGTAGCTTGTGCACTTCGTGACAATGAACACTTTGAACTTGCAATGAAAACTCTCAACACTCAGGAGGGGATCCTAACTAACTAATTCAAACCCTGCTTGATATAAGGCACATTCGAGAGAGTGTGACACCCTGGGTAGACTCCAAATTATTTCTCCAATGGATTCAAGGCAATGGCCCTAGGGAATTCTATGGTTTCTCCACTATTTCTGGTGCACTTCTAAAATAATTTTGGTTCAAATAGAAGCTCCAAGAGCTCTGATACCATGTGAAATATTAATCACAGTAGGATCTAGTAGCTAAATATTATTTCACAATCAATAATTTTGGCTTAGTATGCAAGAAATTAGTGCAAAAATAACTATGGAAAACAAATTATCAAAAACCAGTCACAAATGATAAAAAAACAGTAATATAAATGATAAAAAACCAGAGATAAAAATGATCAAATAGCAATTTTATTATATGTCCAACCCAGAAATAAGTTGTGAACATCCTTATATAACATTTGGAAGAATATATTATACTTTGGAGGAAGCTACACGTGGATATCTTAGACTGGACCTCAATCCCCCCTAGGTTGACCAATAGGCTCCCAAATCACCCCAAACAGGTACAAATTGTCCATGTGAATGTTGGGTGAGCACGGGAAGACATAAATGAGGCTCACACATGTGGATAAGATTGTGTGGAATTGAGGTAGCCAAGGATAGGCCAAAACAACCAAGAAAGGGCCAAAATGACCACTTATATTGCATGGGTGCCTTAAGTCAAAGAAAAATTCCTTAAAAAAGGGAAACATGGAGCCTTTGATCAAGAGGTGGTAATAAATGTTGGAGGTGGCCATTAATAGGGCGCCCAACAGCTATATTTGACCATCATTTGGCCCAGAAGTGGTTGAATGGTCATAATTAGCCCCAACTAACTTCTAACAACCTGGGATTGTAATTATTAACCTTATTTTGGACCGTTTAATCAACAAATTGATGTATGTCTAAGGTCCTAATGTGTAATAATGTTCTAACAATCACTGTATAGGAAGAGTTCAACCTGGAAGATGTGATCCTCTCATCCTCATTTAGGTAACAAGGTTCAACCTGGAATATGTGATCCTCTCATCCTCATTTAGAAAAAACATATTCAATAACTCAAGCAATGGTAATTCAAACAAAAAACCATCCAATTACTTAATGCAATGTTCATGAAAATATGATCTCTGTAATGAGAATAACAACTTTTCCAAGGATAACAACTAACTATGTATGAGAATGTAACAACTTTTCCAAGGATAACACTCATGCATAGAAATATATTAACATTCTTCATTCATTCATTCAATCAATCATTCATAGACACAAAATAATTCATCTTAATAAATTGTATCATAAAAAGTATGTTCACATAAAATGTTTACAAGTACAATCATTTATTTTTCTGTTGGAGTATGAAATTCGTAAGGATGTTAGATGTGTCTTCTTCCCCTTCAACTGTTGTGGTATTTGTATGTCTCGCTAATGACCTGGCGCTGCATTGAGGCTATTGCAAGGTGGGTGGGGCAACAAATGCAATAAGAAATAAATGTTAAATTGGAGTTTTAGTTATTATTATTACAAGTGTTTTATAAATAAAAATAGCAGTAGAGTGTTCTTTACTTGCTTCAGTAGTGGAGGCAAGATTAGTAGTTTCGAATGTGGAAATATGTTCCTCATCTTGTTTGGGCTCATCCACTACATGCTCTGCAGTTGAAAGAAGAAAGGTTATAATTCATACACCATTCACAATTAATTATTTTTAATTGTAATACCTACTCCATTTTTTTTTAACACGTGAAATACCTCTAGTACCAAGATGAGCACCACTTTCAAGTGGCAATCCACTATAATTGGGATCATTTGTATCTAGATTGCTTGCTGGTTTAAATGAAACAAACACATTAATTTATGGCCAAAAATAATAACCAATATTAGATTTTACAAATAATAAATTATAAATACTCTTCATTGCTTTTATTTTCTTGCGCGTTAGTTTGGGTGTCGGAAGGCTGTGTTTTCCTAAAGATTCTCCTGTGTTCAACCAAGGATTTATAGTCGTGGTAGTAGGCATGCCCAAGGTATTCCTCTGTAGGATCCTCTTTGGATTCTACACCCTACAATTATGCATAAGGGCATGAATTTTGCTTCTTCTGCGATATTAAATTAAAATTTCTAACAATCTATAATTTGGATGCAAATTATTTTATTTTATACTTACAAATCGTGCAGCCACTTTCTAGAAACCACCCAGGCCAATTTTATGTTGGCCATGTTTATCTATTCTAGCCTTGGTTGCTTTGGATGTATGTGGGAGCCTATATTCAAAATATTCAAATACTTAGCTAGTTCTCGCAATGATGATAAGCATCATAAATACATTATTAAAAGCGACTCATACCTTCCTCGTCTAAGTGGTGTCTTGCCTCCTTTTTGGAGCACCTTTTCTTGTGCATCACGCATGAGGGATTTCCACTCCATATATGGTATTAGTGGAGGGCACTCATAGTTAGAGTCATTTTTCATATGAACCCTATATTGGTCACAAATATATCTTAAATATAAGCCCACCTTTGCGGAAACTCCAATTTTGTTGAAGGTACCTTCACCGAACAGGCCAACCAACTTGTTCATAAATTTATCCTTTAATTTGGAACTTTGGGAATTCCACCTTGTTCATATGGTGGGCCCAAATATATCCAAGGTGAGGTCATTCATGGGTCCATTAAATACATCGTTTCCTGGAAAATGATATTATCATTAGTTTGAAATAATTGATAATTATATGTAAAATTCAATTAGATTATACATAATATTGAAAATACTTCTTAAATACCTGTAAACTTATTAGTTTTCATGGGGATGAGGTTATCATCTTCCAAAAACGAAACCTTTAACGTTCCCGTGCTAGTAACACAGGTATCTCCATGAAATCTTTATTCACAATCTTCCATGCCATCATGCTTTGCATACACCACATCATGTGTAGATCCTGGCGTGTGTTGTTTAGGCCGGGGTGTACTACTAGTGGAGTCAACGCTAGGGAGTGCAGTGATCGGAGTGACTAGGGTTCCACTCGCAAGCGAAGCAACGATGTTGGTACCAACGCCGACCCCACTAGTCCTGGCACCATAAGGATCACCCTGCGCCTCCAAAAACACCTATAAAACAAAGAGTTTTGTTATAAATGATTGTATAATTATAATCATGAATAATTAAATAAATAAATGGGATAATTGAATATTTTGCTTACCCCAAGCACATGAATCTCACACGTCAGGGTATCCATTATATCTCTTATCTCTTGTGTCTTTGGAAGATTCAATAATAAAGAAGTGAATTCCCTATTTTTTTATTAAAATCCCCTTCATTGTGTGCACCAAGTCGATGGACAAAAACATTTCTTCTTCACTAGGCACTTCCTCAGTAGCATCTATGGAATTCTCTAATGCTAGTACCTTCCCCCTATCGCCATGTTGATCAATATGGAAGCATACATAATAATGTAAATAATGCATCCACCATTTCACACAAATTGGTTATGAGCACATTCACAAATTCGTTATGAGAATTTGAAATGAACAAGAATCTATGCATTTTGTCAATTATTACTTTTTCTCCTTATATTTGTATAAAAAATAACACAAAAACATAATATTCATATTAAGTCCAAATACAAACAACTTTGGATCTATAATGAATGAAAGTAACATTAGCTATGTATCAACTATAAAAAAACTAGTGTTTTTCAAGAACCATGAATTATTCAGATGTTGAGTTTACTGACATAACTCATGGAAACATATTATAGTAAATGTTAATGTTAAATTTTGAGCATTAATTCACAATACTCTAGGATCTTTACTGAGAGAATAACATATACAGTATATCAATGCATGACAATCACAATAAGCATGACAAGCATCACAAGAATCAAAAGCATGAGAGACAAGAGACACAGAGTTTCCATGGGGAAAACCCTAAGGTGAAAAACCCCACAAATTCCTCATAGATAGAGAGAGTAATGGCTCAACCAAATTACAACCAAATAACACTGAGATAGTCTCCTAGTAGCAGATGATCCTCCTCCTCACAAGTGCGCCACTTTCTGAGTGACAGTGAGTTACTTTTTCCGAGTGATCTAAATAGAGATCACCTGATCTCTATTTATACTGATCTGTTTGCCCAGTGACCTTATGGGGCCGACTTGTCTAGCTAGGTACATCCACATTATAATATATATAATTTAGGGCCGACCCCACATGGTGGTCTAATAACCCATCGGCAAGTACACACACTTGCGACACTTGTCAATCCACATGACGACACTTCCTTATAGAGGAATAACACATCTCTAATAAGGGTACAATAAATATATATGAAATACATAGATGAAATACATTCCGAAGTTACATATACATCAACACTCCCTCTTAACTAGGAAGGTATTTCTCGACACAGATCTGCTAGACAAGTCTTCTTCTCGGGATCATCATCATCGATGCATCGTCATCGTCATCGTCACTGCTGCTGCTATCTCAACCAATCTCTGACTCTACTCATCATAGGAAGTTCTACAGAGCTAGTCCTTTTTCATACTGGATGTAGGCCCACTACCTGTAGGTCTTTGTCATCATTGGCCGTACTGTGGAATCCCCAGGACTTATTACGTGCGTCACAAAACCTCGAAAGAGCATCCCAGGCTGTTACGAGCACACGGCTCTACCTATAGGATCTCCCAGGGCCATATTATATGTGACCTCACCACAAAACCTCGCAAGAGCATCCCAGGCTGTTATGAGCACGCAGCTCTACCTATAGGATCTCCCAGGGACAGATTATATGTGGTCACCACAAAACCTCGAAAGAGCATCTGCCAGATATCCCAGGGCATGAATTACATGCCATAGGCAAAACCTCGAAAGACTATCTACAAACCTCCCAGGGCCAGATTATATGTGGTCATGGAAAAACCTCGCAAGAGCATCCCAGGACATATTACGGGCACACAGCCCAACCTATCAGATCTCCCAGGGACAGATTATATGCCATAGGACAAAACATCGAAAGAGCATCTGCCAGATATCCCAGGGCAATGAATTATATGCCATAGGCAAAACCTCGAAAGACTATCTACAGATCTCCCAGGGCCAAATTATATGTCCTCCCAGAGCAAAACCTCGAAAGAGCATTTTCTAGATATCCCAGGGCAACGAATTACATGCCATAGGAAAAACCTCGAAAGACTATCTGCAAATCTCCCAGGGCCAAATTATATGCTCATCTGCACAACCTGATCCACGGCCATAGAGTATCAACCTGATACTCACCATACATCATCCTGATGTACATATCATCATCCCGATCATCATCACTACAACATCCTGCTGCATGTCATCTGGAGCAACATCCTGAAGCTCGTCATCCATGATCATCCTGATCATATAATGCATCTACCTGATGCATACCAAGTATCTACCTGATACATATCATCATACATGATCCACCTGATCATACAATGTATCCACTTGATACAAATACAAATACATGATACATATCACCATACATGATCCACCTGATCATACAATGTATCCACCTGATACATATATAGATACATGGTCCAAGCATCCAACATGATGCATATACAAAAATACATACACATGATCCAACCGATCATATCCGACATCCAACATGATGCGTACATACATATAAATGATCCAACTGATCATATCCAGCATCCAACATGATGCATACATACATACATAAAAATGATCCAACTGATCATATCCAGCATCCAACATGATGCATACATACATATAAAAATGATCCAATTGATCATATCCAAGCAGAAACCAGAACATCATCATGATGCTCATCATCCAGCGCTTACATCCACAGCCATGTGAAGGATCCTCCTTCCAACATGCTTGGAATGGCTTCAGCAAATGTGTCCATCGCTTCTTCCTCGAAGTGTCCTCGATCTGAAGAACGCCAAGCCTCTCTCTAAAGTACTCGAACTTCACCCTGGCTAGTGGCTTCATCAACACATCTGCAATCTGCTTGTCCGTCACAACATACAGGAGCTTCACAGCTCCTCCCTGCACCATATCCCTAATATAGTGATATTTGATCTCTATGTGTTTTGACCTGTCATGAAACACTGGGTTCTCGGATTGATTCACACAACTCTGGTTATCACAAAAGATACCAGTAGCATCCAACAGGAGATCAAATAACTTGGACAGTAGCTTCCGTAGCCATACTGCCTCACAACTAGCTAAACAGGCTGCAACATACTCTGCCTCAGCTGTACTCAGTGCTACGCAGGACTGCTTCCTGCTAAACCAAGAGATCACACCTGATCCCACACTGAAGCAGCACCCAGATGTGCTCTTCCTATCTGCAGCACTGCCAGCCCAATCTGAATCAACATAACCCTGCAGGTTAAACTTTTGATTCGCCTCATACTTGAGCCCATAATCCACTGTACCCTTCAGGTACCTCAAAACATGCTTTACAGCAACCATATGAACACTCCTCGGATCTGTCAAGAAGTGACTCAATGTGTTCACCGCAAAGCAAATATCTGGTCTTGTGTTCATCAGGTACATCAAGGACCCAATCATCTGACGATACATAGAGACATCAACCGGCTCAGATGAAGCATCACATAGAAGCTTCAGATTCAATGCCATAGGTGTGGCCATGGCCTTGCAATCCATCATCCCGAATATCTTCAGGATATCTACTGTGTACTTCCCTTGACCAAGGAAGATCCCATCTGCACTCTGCCACACCTCCATACCTAGGAAATAGTGCATCATTCCCAAATCTTTCATATCGAATTCAGTAGCAAGCTTCCTCTTAGTATCTGCAATCAGTCTATCATCTCCTGTTACAAATAGGTCATCCACATACAGGAGTAGAATCACAGGATTTCCTTCCTCAACCTTGTAGTAGAGGTTGGAATCCGCTTTACTCTTGGTAAAGCCCAAACTAGATAGGAAACTGTCCATCCTACCATACCAGGTTTTGGGAGCTTGTTTCAAGCCATACAAGGCTTTCTTCAATCTGCACACATATGACTCCCTGTCATGTATTTCAAAACCAAGTGGCTGCTCCACATATACTTCCTCTTCAACTACACCATTCAAGAAAGCAGTCTTGACATCCATCTGGTGTATTTTCCATTTCATTGCTGCAGCCAGGGCAAGTACTGTTCTGATGGAAGTATACCTGGCTACATGTGCAAAAGTTTCTTCATAATCTATTCCCTCTTTCTGAGAGAAGCCACGAGCTACGAATCTTGCCTTATATTTCTCTACACTGCCATCTGCAACATGCTTGATTTTGTAGATCCATTTGGAAGTCACAACAGACTTCTCTTTAGGTCTTGGGACAACATCCCAAACATCATTCTTCATTATTGATTGGTATTCCTCAACCATGGCATCCTTCCATTCTTTCTTTTCCGCTACTTCTTCATAACTGGAAGGCTCTTTGTTCATAATGTCAAAGAGTAAAGAAACATAGCTGGTATGTGATCTGGTTCTCTTCTTTTCTCTGTGTTCTTCTTCTGGAATGCCAAATCTTTTTGCATCTTGAATGAGCTCTCTAGCCCATGCAGGTTTCCTCTTGTGAGGGTTATCCTCACGGGGTGGATCTACAGGTTCTTGTGGATCTTCAAACTCACGAATAGCTTCAGGAACTGCTTCAGTCATGGTAGTGTCTTGAAATCTTGTTTCCTTAGGTTCTTCATAAACTTCGATAGGTGCCTTCCTTGATTTGATGAATGCTGAGTTTTCATCAAATGTTACATCCCTGCTGACATCAATCTTCTTGAACCCTGGAAAGTATATTCTGTAAGCCTTCGATCTTTCACTGTAACCCACAAAGATACCCTTCTTTCCTGAAGGATCTAGTTTAGTCCTCTTTTCCTTTGGAACATGAGTGTATACTGGACAACCAAATATTTTGAGATGACTGACTTCAGGTTTCTTACCAGAAAAGACCTCTTCTAGTGTCTTGTTGTCCAATATCTTGTGGGGTGTTCTGTTCTGCACATATACAACTGTTCTAGCTGCTTCTGCCCATAGATGCATAGGTAGATCCTGGTCATGCAGCATTGCCCTTGCTGCTTCCATGATAGTTCTGTTCTTCCTTTCTTCAACTCCTTTAGGTTGAGGATTATAAGGAGTAGTCAACTCCCTCTTAATCCCTGAATCACTACAAAGCTTCTTGAAGTCACCTGAGGTGAATTCTCCACCATTGTCGGATCTGAATGTTTTGATCTTCTTGTTAGTTTGATTCTCCATCAAGGTTTTGAATTCCTTGAACTTATCAAACACTTCATCTTTGTTCTTCAAGAAGTATACCCAAGTCTTCCTGGAGAAGTCATCAATAAATGAGACATAGTAAACATACCCACTAAGAGAACTGGATGACATAGGACCACATACATCTGAGTGGATGATCTCCAAGATATCCTTTGCCTCGCTTTCACTGCTTGGGAAAGCCTTCTTAATGTTCTTACCTTTTGCACATCCTTTGCAAACACCTTCATGTTTGGTCTTGATTTCAGGAAGACCCTCTACTGCCTTGCTTGCAATTGGAAGTGCCCTATAGTGCATATGAGCAAATATTCTATGCCAAAGTTCACTTGGCTCCATGGATTCATGTACCATGGCATGTTCAGGTTGTCCCTTCAATTTATACAAACCTCCCTCTTGCTCTCCAATCACTACTGCATCATCTATGGTCTTTCCCTTTGGCCACGTTAGGACTTGGCCATCCACAAATGCAACCCTCATACCTTTTGCATCCAATGCAGAGATGGAGAGTAATTTCTTCTTGAGCCCAGGTACATAAAGTGCTTCTTTCATCTTCAAGGATTTTCCAGAATCTAGGTTGTAGGAGGCTTCACCACTTCCTTTGATTGGGTATTGATAATCATCCCCAAGTTTCACCTTATGGGGTGATTCATGTTCAGATAGGTTAACAAAAGATTCCTTAAACCCAGTCATGTGTTTGGAAGCCCCACTATCAATTAACCAATCATTACAACCATGGGAGATAGTACCTGTGAGAGCAGAGATCAGAACATACTCTTCTTCACTTGATGAGTCATCATCACTATCACTTTCTGCCCCAGCCTTCTTCTTTGGGGGTTCATCATCTTCGGCAGCATGAGCATGAAACATTATTTTGCTGCCCTTCTTCTTCTTGTTGGAGTTGTTGTTATTATCCCTTTTGTTCTTGGGACAATCTGAAGCAAAGTGACCCTTCTCATTGCATGTGAAGCATCTTAGATCCTTGTTATTCTTTTGATAGGCTCTCTTGTGGCGAGAGTGCTCCTTCTTGGTTTTGCTTCTTTTGGTGTGAGCTGCAAGAGCTTGATCTTCACCTCCCATCTTTTCCTCACGAGCTACAAGTATAGCTTCTTCTTGAGATCATTCTTCCCGCAATCTGTTGAAGGATACCAGCTTCTTTCTTGCACATATTCCTTGAATGAAGGAGTCCCATGACCTAGGTAGGCCATTCAGAGTGGTCATGATAACTTCTCCATTCTCCACCATTTCATCTACTGCTTCTAGTTGTTCCTTGATCTGGGAGACCCTTGAAAAATAAGATTGAATGGTTTCTCCATTCTGAAACTTTACTCCTTTCAATTGGTTCCGCAGGGTCATCTTCCGATTTATGTTCTTTCCTTCAAATAGCTTGGTCAAAGAGTCAAACATCTCCTTGGGTTTCTTAAGAGAAGACACATGGGGTATGAGATGGTCTTTGATAGAATCAACAATGATTCTCTTTGCCTTGACCAAGTTCTTCTTATGCAATACCTTGGCCTCTTCATCCTCTGGGATAGGGATGTCTTCTTTTACATATGAGTCCAACTCATTCTCTTCCAGGATTAACCCAATCCTATACTTCCAAGCTCGGAAGTTATCAGCTCCTTCAAGATTATCCTCAAGCTTGGTGTGGTGAGACATATTAAAGAGTACTTCCAATGGAAATAGAAAAGATTTAGATCTTACCACTTGAAATGATGAAAATTAGATCTCGTCCCGGATTAGGGTTTGTCGAAAAAACCCTAAAAGTTCAAAATGTGAATTTCAAATTTTTGAAAGGATAGAAAGATGCGCTCTGATGAGCTGATCAGCCTGGTGCATTTAGAATTTGAGATCAGCAAAGTTTTACCCTTTAGATTTGATCTTTTGTCCTCCTGGGTTCACTAGGGAGAGCCCTGAATTAGGGTTTGAGTTTCCCGGAGATCTACCCAGCCAAAAATCTCGATCCAAAGCTCTAAACTTCGATTTTTGCAAGGAGCTTCCAGCTGTGTCTTCAAATTCCAGAAATTCCTATTTTTGTGGAAACCGTAATGTTTAGGGCCAAATCTGAAAATGCTCAGAATTGAATTCTGATTGGACAGATAGATGAGCCTTAATGAGCAGAGTCAATCTACTATACTGATTTTTCAAAATATGTGGAGAGAAACCCAATAAACAAGAAACTTAAGTTTCCGTCACTGCAAAATGTCTTCTTCTCAGGTTAGCTCTGATACCATGTTAAATTTTGAGCATTAATTCACAATACTCTAGGATCTTTACTGAGAGAATAACATATACAGTATATCAATGCATGACAATCACAATAAGCAAGACAAGCATCACAAGAATCAAAAGCATGAGAGACAAGAGACACAGAGTTTCCGTGGGGAAAACCCTAAGGTGAAAAACCCCACAACTTCCTCAGAGATAGAGAGAGCAATGGCTCAACCAAAGTACAACCAAATAACACTGAGATATTCTCCTAGTAGCAGATGATCCTCCTCCTCACTAGTGCGCCACTTTCTGAGTGAGAGTGAGATACTTTTTTCGAGTGATCTAAATAGAGATCACCTGATCTCTATTTATACTGATCTGTTTTCCCAGTGACCTTATGGGGCCGACTTGTCTAGCTAGGTACATCCACATTATAATATATATAATTCAGGTCCGAACCCACATGGTGGTCTAATAACCCATCGGCAAGTACACACACTTGCGACACTTGTCAATCCACATGACGACACTTCCTTATAGAGGAATAACACATCTCTAATAAGGGTACAATAAATATATATGAAATACATAGATGAAATACATTCCGAAGTTACATATACATCAACAGTTAAATGTAAAATAAAATAGTCATTGCTTATAGGTTGGGTAAAATAGTATATGTACTGTCGTATCTATTCAATTCAAGTTGTAGTCAAATCAACAACTCTTTCCTTACAACTATTGATTTTATTGCACATATGAATACACGGTTTCCTTCACACCCATCATATATGAAATTAAGTTTCTTATTTGTTGTCATGGGTCGTGTACTATTTATAAAACCTACAATATTTCCCTATACTTTTGGCCTTCCATCAATATGCATTGATTCTCCTTTATTCTGGTCCTTGTCTTTTAGTTGTAGATAATTTGCAGTTATGTCATATCTTCGCATACGTTTTGTATATTGGAATAAGCGTATCCAATATTTGTAGTTGTAACAGGGTCCAACATACTACATCAATTCAATTAATCTTCCATCGTGTAACTTTATTCCAACTATGGAAAATAGCCCCAAACCATGTAATGATGATGGAGCAATGCAGTATATCCTTCCATCGACACAAAAATCAATGTTGATTTGGGGAAGATCCCTGGATACCCATCATTTCACTAGATTTTTGTACCTCGATGTCGCCTATTCTCTCATCACCATAAGAACATGACCCCCCTTTAGCAAGAAAAAATTTGAATCATCTATTGAATTTTATTCTCATCTTTTCACCTCTAGTTGATATCCGCTTGTTAGATGTACTAGATGTCCCATTTTCCTCTATTCTACCTAAACTTCCCTCGCTTGACGAGGATATATTTTACAAATACCTGTTGGGTTGTACATCCTATAACACTCCATCGAGTGATATAAACAATTAGCAAGTGTCATAACGTTGGTTGTGACAAAAAATATTTAGGAAACCACAAGAACATAATTGAATATATACTTGAACTTCATAAAATTGTTTGGTACAATCATAGGAAACAAATTTATGCAAAGGATGCAATGGATGATCTCATCCAATATCCTCTAAGACCATAACATAAAATTGGTGTGACATGAACCTTAGTAGCATTACTGATATGATCATATTCTCCCTTGGAACATTGGGAGTTGAAATAACCTAACTAATCCTTGGGAACAGTCTTAGGTTTGTGGAAGAATTAGAAACCACCAAATAATGCAACAACATTATCGATCCTTTGCACTTTTGAAAATGAATGTAAATAAACTTCATTGAATCAAAGAAACTAAACAAAGTACCCTCCTAAAATTAGGCAAACTACCCTTAAAATTGGCACGCAATATAAAACTAACCGAGATTTGATTTTCATATCACCAACAAGGTTAGGTTAGTGCCATGGATTAGGTTTGGAGATTTAACACTTCTGGGCTACACAAATTTTGAAAATAGCATTGATTATTGAGAATCTAAATTCATTAGTAGAAAAAAACGCTTGTCGGGAAAGAGCATCTAACACATGCATCAAGCATGAGGTCAATATGGATAAGTAAGGGTGGTAACGCCCATCTTTCTTGTTTAGTGGGATATGAGCTCATCATAGAATTCCATGTAAGTGACAAGTCCTCGGGGTGACATCACTTTTATGGAATACCTAGTTATGAGAGTAATGTCCTAGACTTACAACTATTCCGCCCGACCATCGATTGTGAAGTGGTAACCTTAGTTGATATTCCTAGGATATCACATAGGATATTGTAAGTGGGGAACACTTACAGTACCTAAGACAGACTTTGAATCTTTTACTCCTTGAGAGGGTGATTGGTCAAGAACCAATACTTGCACCCCTGGCGATTAAATTTTATTGTAACTGTTTCTCATACCTTCTCTATTATCAATTGTTTGAGGCTTGATATTCCTCAAGAGATATTAGTTTTAGAAGGCCCTCCAATACAGCTTTTCACTGAGCTTCGGTTCTTTGGAAAAGTAGTTTTCTTGCTTGGATTCATAGGACATTTTTATTGTGTCGACACTTTTTCCTTTTTGTTGAGTATAGATTTCCTTAGGATTGTTTGATTCTATTTTTTATTAAGAATGTCATTTTAAAACCAATCCTTTTATGAAAGTCTTCAAACTAGCTACTCTCTTGATCCGCCAGTCACGATGGAAGCAAGGTGAATCACTGGAATTTGAAGGCCCCGCTACATCACGGAGAAAGATACAACAAACACAACCTTATGACTTGGAAACTGAAAAAGTTCTCGATTAAGTTAACAATAATAGAGAAGAACAACATCAAACAAATACTCAAACTTCACCATTAGTTAACAAAGAAAAAACAGACATTGTTGATAATATTGCTCCATTTGAAATTGAAACACTACATAACAACACAACTACTCACCTAAACCCACCTTTGAAAATTATTTTAGACCCAGTGATACTTCACATCAATGAGTCATTATATTACATCAATCCTCTTTTCAATTATTTGAATAACATGCAAAATTCAACACTTGACCCTATGGCTTCATCAGAAGCACAAGGGACTACATCATTGCAACCTTAAATAGTTGTTGGAGGTATAAATACTTCCAATTTGGCCTCTACATAAATCCCAACAGTTAGTATACATGTTATTAGCACAAGTTCAACCAACACTTCAGTGCCAGTTGATACAGTTTCGTGTTCCAATCCCTAAAGTACATCCACTTTGTCTACAGGGATCCATACTAGGGTGTGTGCCTTACCAAATATGTGTTTTCCACATGGTTTGTCTAATCAAGGAGTAAACCAAAATCCTCTTGGTATACCTAACATTATTCCAAGTTCTACTTCTGGGGGAAACCCTTCACTATGGAATGTCAATACTCCTGGAGGGACATATGGACCATGGAACATTAATGCCAATTGGGGTTATGCTCCACAAATTAATGGAAATGCCTTGGGAAATCATCCTCCAACTTTTCCTAACACAAATAAATGAGGAAATCCCATACCCCCAACAGGTAGCACCCTAGGGGGAAATCCACCTATCAACCCCATTCCGCAATGGAGTGGGAAAGTTCCAGGATGTAAACAATATTCTTGGGAACCACCCCCACAAGGGGGAGATCAACCTTGGAACGCTTATAAAAACCAATGAAACATTCAATGGAGTGGTCATATTCCAACAAGTAACCAATCTTATTGGGTCCCACCTCCCCAAGGTGGCAATGCACCCATTAATCCTATCCCGCAATGGAATGGTCATGTTCCACCAAGAAACGAATATTATTGGAACATATCTCCACAAGGGGGAAATCCATATATGCATCATGTTCCACAATGGAATGGACAACATTCAGGAAATAACCAATCTTTTTGGATGCAACCTCCGCAAGAAGGAAATCCTCCTTGGAATTATTTTCAAGCCTGAGGACAACAACAATGGAGCCATCAAGCTTCACCCGCGTATCAATCGTTTTCTATGGAACCAGTCAAATCACCATTTCTAGCCACTTTGAATCTACCGTATTTATCTTGCTTGACTAATGACCTTGTTATACATTTGAATGGGTGGCCAACCATACCAACTAAACTACCCTCAGACATACCCTAGTTTGACAGAAAACCAGGGGAAGATCCATCAAATCATGTGATGACATTCCATTTGTGGTGTTAATCCAATTCGCTAGTTGATGATAGTATTAGGTTAAGGTCGTTTCATTGGACCCTAATGGGAACCGCTACGAAAGGGTACATTGATTTTCCCCGCAATACATTCACATAATTTTCATCTTTAGCTATGGTATTTCTAACACATTTTCAATTACCTATCCACTATGAGATAGGTACAGAAATTTTGGCTTCACTTATGAAATCCACTTCTACTCACATATCAAATCATATCCACAAACAGAGGAGGCATCGAAGGCTTATAAAAGTTGAAATCCTGGATCAATTCTTAGCAGATTGGTTCATAAAATCATTATTTCCCGATCTTTCCAAATATGTATCGATATCAGGAGCCATGACTAAATAAAAACTCATTCAGAATGCTCAACAGATGTTGTTGATATATTCCCAATCGGGCACACTTTATGATTTAATACCTCATGTTGTACGACCTGCGTCTAATCTAGATAGGCCACCAAAAGGAACTCATACAGATGGTGTGATTGGATCCGTCAACCAACTTGAAAATATTAACCAGCAATTGGGACAATTGTCTGTTCAGAATTTGCAACCTACAATTGTCCAGGAAACATAGCAATCCGCAACTCTCACACAAACTTCTGAAGTACTTACGGTTCAAATTGTGGACCGAAAAGGAAAAAAGAAGAAACATAAGAAGAATCCCAACACTAATTCTGGGATGGGAGAAGAACCTAAGGTGAATAATCCTACCGGAAGAAATCAAGAGAACAAGAAAAACAAATACCATTGCAAAATTTTCCAAGGGGATCATCCTACTCACCTTTGTCCTCACATGGATGACATTCATCAAATGTGGCACAACGAGGAGGGAAACAAAAACCTGCCATCCTAGCTCAAACTTTCCCACAGTAAAAACAGATGCTTGATGTGGCATTATTACCTCCCCCAGGTGGGAACCAAGAAAACCCCCCACAATGGGGCAATCCCCCTAATGCTAACATCTTCACGATTGGAGAACATGAAATAAACATTCAAACAAGGGCTCATTCTTATGATACACCTTTGAATGATACAAAAACAACTTGATCTCATCCTAGTGGTTCTCTAACAATTGAGAAACCAACCATAGACATGGTACCTTGACCTCCAAAAGGGGTTTTCCATAGAACAATGCACAATCCTAATGCATGAGCTACTCAAAACTACAATGTGGTTGAAGACTTAGCTCAAGCTCCTTGTGCAATGTCCGCCTTGGAAGTTTTGCAATTTTTTCCTACTCAATGAAAGGCACTATTGTCTACTATCGGTGTTATTGATCCATCTGACATCAATTTGGTAACTTTTGATTTATAACATTCCACATGTAGGCTTCCATCACAAATCGCATTTCAGATTAAAGTGACTTCACATGATAAGAATGTTTTTTTGAATCGTTGTAGATGAAGGAGCCTCAATTTGTGTCATGTCACTAGCATGTTGGAAATATTTGGGATCACTCACCCTAGTTCCATCCTAGACAATAATCCCAAACAATAATCAAATCATTTGATGGACATTTGTTCCCTCCTCATGGAATTATCATGGATTTCCCACTTGAACTAGTAGGTAAAACAGTTCATGTCGATGTTGAGGTAGTGGACGTCCCCATAGATTACATTTTTCTATTGGGTCGTAGTTGGATACATAAGATGACAGCTGTAGTGTCTTCAATATTCTGAGTTATTGGGTCCCCCCACCAAGGGAATATTGTCATGATCGATCAACTAGACTACTGCACACCTGAAACTGGTCTCCACTCGAATGTACCTTTTGTAGGGGATTCGAAAATGGTGATTCAATATATTGGGGTAGGAATGTTCAAATATTCATCCATCATGGGAAATTTCGTGATTCCACCACCAGTATTGACCCCTCATAGTGCTCCAATTTTCACTATTACATCAGAAGTATACTTTCCATTATTTTTTTTTAAAGTCCACACCAGCAGTTGGCTCCACCTCATCAGAAGGAGCCTCAAAGGAGGACATATTAGTTGAAAAGAGTGATGGAAATATACTAAATTCTATGCAACATAATGAAATGGAGAGTAGTGTAACCCTATCTTCCGTAGATATTTCATATCAAGCTATCCAAATGGTTTCGGTATATTCAAATCAAAATCCTTCCTAGATGGAGGAATATGATCATTACACTTCACCAATATGGGCCATCAACACTCCTAGTACTCATGACATCCTGGATCAATTTTTTTCATTAGATGAAGCCATCCTTGAATTCATGAATATCTCTTAATGACCCTAGGAAGATATGCATCATAGATAATCATTTCTTCCAAAGACAGATTCATTAGAGGTCAAACCTATTGCAATATTATCACCATCATTTTTTATATTTTCATGCATGCATGCATTCTACATGCATCCAGTCATCATGCATGCATCCAGTCATTAGTATGGTGGTCTCCCCAGCAGCTGGAGCCTATTTTCAGCCCCCTAGAGCCTGTCTTCAACCCTCAGTAGCCCTCCTACCTACCTGATGCGCCTTGTTTTTCTCACCTGGATGAGTACATATGCACCTTATCTCACCTACCAGGAGTTTAACAGTCAGTTAGCATTGTTATCACTCAGATTTTACCCTTTGGTTGTGGAACAATAAACCTATGGTAACTTTTTCAAACCAACCTTTAGGAGGGAAATTAGCCTTTTCCCTACCATAGAGGGCTCTCTCAAAAATATGTAAATGGCTAAGGATATATGAAAATAACTGGGATTTTTCGAAACAAGTATGTGGTTGAAATATACACAAGAACCATTAGGCATGGACTCAAAACTAAGAATTTTATGGACCAGTAGATAAACAACAATAAATATCTTTACAGATGCAAGATAGTTGTCACATTACAGTCAAAATATTTTGCAGGTGAAAAAGAAAGAGAAATAGACAGTCCACCAATAATGGGCACCAATTTTCGGATGAATCCACTATCAATTTTGGAGAAAAAATGAATACTCAGATCCGATAAATCAAGGAATAAACATATGAATCTTGACTTATTTAACTTTCATCTAAGCATAGAAGATATAAAATAATGGAAAATATTAACAAAGGAAGGAAAACATGCACATAAGAGAAAGGGAAAGTACAGACTGTAACTTCGATCAACACATGAATCTCTAACTTGTAAAATATGCTATTTTCTGCATGGCTTTCTTGTATTAGAAAAATAGAATCACTCAATACAAAACTGTCTTGTCTTCAAAAGTTTCCAACCATTTCAAAATAATTCACACTGTCTTTTATGCAAAATTTCTTTGCAGCAAAACCTAACTACTTCTTTTAACTAAAATTAACATAACTTAACTAACTGCCACATGTCACTTTGAGTTTAAGTTTATACAAAAAATATTACAAATTTATTTCAAATAAAAGTCTTCAAAGTCTTTTTTTCATGGGACCCAATGGATACTTTCATGAACGAAGATTATATTTCATTCTTCCATATTTTTCAACCATCGTCCATTGATCTGCTGATATAAGATCATAGCCTGTCATATCCTTCACCAAGACCTTCATATCAATGTGATTTGCATAGGAAATTTCTGGAATTCTTTCGCCAATGGAAACTAATTTATTCATTATTTCAAAGTCTTCTTCAAGTTTTTCCATCAAGATTTTTCCTGTAAGAGGATGATTTAAATGTTGAAATTTCCCATGATCCATTCTTATATCAAATAACAACTTCTTATAATCATCCTGGGAAATCAACTCATTGTTTCCATCCCAAAATGCAGGCAAACTTTTTTCAACCAATTTATCAAATTGCTTTTTAAACTATGTCACTTGTCTCTTCATTGCTTCGACTTTAGCTTCAACTTTATCAATATGTGTATATTTCCCTAGAATTCTCCTCACCCAAGTGATGATAGCTATCCTGTTTTTAGTTTTCAAGATCTTCAAATCTTCTTCTGTCAAACCATTCAGGAAACTGGTTGTATTTTGTGTTGTTTATTTGGGCTTTTTACTCATACTTTCTCTCAATGAAGTGCAACTTTCCAAAGAATCTTTAGCCTCTTTCTATTTTACTCTCATGAAATTCAAATATGGTCTGAATTTTTCTGCCTCTTTTATAATTAAATCCCACACCATGTGCTTTCAACCTTGCATAGCTTCCTAACCCGTGACTTGGTTTGCCAACCTTTTTTTTGTTTCAATCAACTCCTTGTATTTATTTTCCAAAGACTTCGTTTCATCATCTTTCTTTTCATTTTCTTCCATTAATCTTTGAGCTTCTTCTTTTAACTCCTTAATCTCAACATATTTGAAACTCACTTGGGACATAGCCTACAAAAGGCTATCTGCACTATTCCCATCTTCAACCTGATTGGTACCTGTTTGTTACTGGGCCATATTTGACAATTTATTCTTCAAATCTTCGACTTGATTTTTTAACTTATTTTCTCCTTCTCCCAACTAGCTTCCTTTTCGACTAGTTTCAATAACTTAGCTGTGGCATCATCCACTTCTTTAGATAATTTTTATTTTTCTTGCTCCAATTTGGTCAACTCCGAGCCTTGAATAAGTTGAGTCTCCGGGATTTTCAATTTCTTTCTCAATTCTTGGATTAAATTTTATTTTTCTCTTAGCAAATTTATTCCTGCATTTCCTCCAGTGCCACTCCCAACGAAATCAATTTGCAATTTCTTGATTTGCTGTTGGCGGGATTTATTTTCGATCATTTCTTGTTTCAATTGATTATTTAACTTTTCTACCATTGTTTTCAATTTCTCAACCTCTAAGATTGCTTTAAAAAAAACGACATATATTACTTCCCCTGTCTACCTGTGTAAAAGAATTTTATCAGGCGCAGTAATTTTCTTTAAATTAAATTTCATTTCTGTAACCTTGTCACTTGATGACACTACTAAATTCAAAGTATTTTCTTTGACAACCCGACTAGAAACCAAATTAACATTCGAATTCAACAAGCTTCTAACTTTTGGAAATAACTAATAAGTCTGTTGAGATGAAGCTTGCTTGTCATGGTTGTATTTGCCATACATGTCTGCTCTAGTTTGAAACTCACCAACATTTCTTGTTTCCTTGGCTTCTTGGAATGTATACTCTTGTATTTGAACCTATAGTACTACGGTTTCAATTTTTCCTTTATTATCTGTAAGTGACAACAAATCTTGATGTTCATCCAACTTAGGTCTTTTTTATTTTTCTTGCTCTCCATCTTCTACATCAATTGCATCCTGAAAACTTCTTTTTCTCCAATAACCACAGTGCTCGTTCTAGTTTCGGCCCCTCCTGTACAATCTTTCAATACCAACTCTCCTCCTTGTGGACTTGTATTTTCTTTATCTTCACTTTCATATTGTAACCAGTTTTCCTTTTCAGACATTCCCTCCACCTCTTGGTGATCGAAAGATTTAGTATGATTAGTCTGTCTCCTTTTCGATATGACATGAAGGGGATCATAATCAATAACCACTTCCTTTTTAAAATCCATTTCTTCTAACAATTTCTCTATGTGCAAAATGGCATATTTATTCTTTACAGTAAACAAACCTACTATAAAAGGATATTTGATATCAGTGGCTTTCTTAAAAAATAAAAAATGGTTATCTTCCACAATCAATTTTTGTCTAAGAAACTCAAGAGCAAAGACTCTCAATCTCAAAAATGTTGGTAACATGTACGGATGATGTTTGAAACCATACAACCTGAGAACAGTGTGGTATTTTGATAAAAACCAATCTCCGACCGCCAAATCAGTACTCAACTGCATGAAAGTTTTCATCTCAGGTAGCACTCTGGGTAATTATTCTCCGAAAATCCTGCTATATATCTATGATAACATGTAGTTCATATAATTAAACATCTTATATTCCATCTGACTCATGAAAATTATCATTGGAAAATGTAACTCTTCTCGACTAGAAAACATGATCATCTTCATCAGGTGTGATTGAAACCTAAACTGCCTTAAGCTATGAAAGTTCGCCATCTGTAAGTGAATTCTTTCAGCCAAAAACTCCTCAAATTTAAGACGAGGTGTCTGACCACTTTCATTTGCAGGTAAACCAATACTCATTCTAAATAGAAAACTCAATTGAAACTCAGTCACCCATGCATCTGTATCAAAAATTAAAAGTAAAGCCAATAGAGAAAGAACAAGCTGAGTGTTCTCATTAAAAAGACTAACATCTATAGGATAGGAAGTCTCAATGATTTCCAAATCTAGTTTAAGGCAAGAGGCCATGAAAATTTGCTTAGTCTCAGGGGATGACTGGTAATATAGGTCAATAATTAACTTCTCTGAAAAAATTTCTGGTTCAGGCATTTAGGACGCAAGGACTTCTAAGGCATCTCTTACAAGCAAGGGTTCTATCTGACAAAGAATTCTAGTTTTGGGGGCATTCATAATAGCTCGCTCGGCTTCTGATTAATTGGATGCACACCATGATACAAACTTTGGGAATGAGACAATTTGGTCAAAGAAAAATGATAAGAGGGATGACTGGTTAACTCTGTGCACATCCAAACCCCCTTCTTGCAAACTCTTCAACTTAATCTTAATCTACGCAACCAATAACCTAATTGAGGTATCAAATATATCCTTGTCTCTGTCTTCCAAAGCATCCCTAGCCTTAGCATCATCTACATCCTGGACTGTTTCCATTTTACCCTTTATAAACAAACTTAAAATACTATTAGTTCGGGTTACAAGGCCCTACCTGTCACTGACAGTCATGCACGTTGTCCTGCTCTTCCACTTTCTGGGGTTCCCACTCATCTAGAACCTTCTAGTGCTGACAGTGAAAAGACAAATGTCAACTTTCCTTGTGTTTTTTGCTATATATAATTGATGTTCCTTATCTTTCAAGCATCTTCACAGGCTCTCATTTTTCTCAGTCATTGATCTCACATGCTGTAATCTGGATCATCAAATTTCACCTAACTTTTAACACTTCGATGACCCTCCTCACTGTCCGATCATTTCCCGATCTTCAAATCTTAACCGTTAAATCTTCTTAATGGTATCCTGCAAAACGTGGTTTCGTAGGTCCAAAAGTGGTTTCCAAAAATGCCTTTATCAAATGCGGAACTTTATGGTGCTTCCACGTGTCTAGTGGTTTCATTATTCACGACCACTATCTTCTCTTATCCTTCGTGCACTTTTAGAATGCAGAACTCCTAGGATCGTCGATTTTCCATCTACCACTCATCAACGGTAGAACTTACAATGTGTTTAATCCTTTGAATTTTTTCCACTAGTCAACTTCTTCCCATTATCCTTCAGGTACCTTGTGAAATCCTCACCTTTGATTGGTTTCACTTGCAATCTAAGACGTTGATCATCTGAGACTTGCACTATGATTAAGAGTGCATCCTGAACCCTCGAATATTTCATCATTAATCTCAACCATTGATTTGAATGACATATCTTCCACCGTAGTGGTTTCGCATCTCTTCAAAATGGTTTATCATACCACTTTTCTTGCTTGAGAAGCACTCTATAGTTGCCACCTGTTCACCGGTATTCTTTTTTCGCAACCGCTTATAGCCTTTCTCTTCACGCACTTTGGTGGTGTGAATTGTAACTGTGGACTATTTAGTCCTTTCCAACACCCGATCATTGGTGTATCATGCGCACTAGTTAATATTTTTCAATATTTTCTTTCGGACTATAGTTTTTAACACTTATTTTTCCATCCCACTTGCTTATTTTTGCAATTTTCTTTGAAATTTCCTTTTGTTTCTTCTTTTGACACTTTTATCCATCATTTTGATCAAATTTAACCATATAATCATGAAACTACGGTCATTTTTTGAGGATTTTCTCACCATATTTAAAACTTGTAGGGATTTGTTCACTATACATCATCCTTTGAACTTGTGAAAATTAGGTGCTAACAAGCGCATTGATTGACCAGTTCTTGCATTTATTGCTCAGTTTAACTGCCTGTAGCTCCCAGTTGTCTATTTTGGAGTGCCACTTGACTTTCTGACAACCTCATGCGCCCTCCTTGGAGTCTCCATCCCCTGATTTGTGCTCACATGGCTTAGTTAGATTCATTTGACTGACTTTTGACTATTTGTGACTACTACCACTAATTAGATGATGTCTCCAATGTTATCCAAGATACACACTGGGGATGATTCGAATGAACTTAGCTAAATTCGAATTCTCTTGACAATTATTGTATTGTATTCAGTTATTCACAGTGCTAGCTCACAGCTGATGTATGATTATACTGCTATTCTCCATTTTCTGTGTTCATGAGTGATTATTGATTCATCTATTCTTCTTTCTTCTCTGCAATTCTTGAGTGACATTAGTGAGATTTGTTCTAGTTGTGAGATATTCCTACATATTGTCACATGGTATTAGAGTAGGAAGTAGCTATTCAAATTGCAGCAGTAGAAGTTGCAACAGTTGCAACAATTCTTTGAGCAGCTGTCTTTCATTGAGCACCAGAAGCCTCCGGGTTTCCGCAACAAATCCTAGTGTTATTTCCTTGAATTCACTAGATCAGTCCAGTGAGTTATAGCTAGGTGTGAAGGACCCAGTCACATGTGCTCCGTGTCCGAAGGAAGTGTTCAATTTGAATTGCAGTAGATATCCATTTCATAATTCTCATTTGTTTTGCAAGACTATCCCCTCTTCAACTTCGAATTCTTCAGTATCGTGGATCTCAAGTTGAATTCATTCAACTACTTCAAATGGAAGGAGAATATGGAAATATTCTTGAATTCTAAGAGCCTTTCTAGAGTGGTGAATGGCTCTGTAGTTGGTCCCACTGGTGCAGTAGATAAATCCAAGTACTTACACAATCTTGATGAAGCATTAGGACTGATGCTACTTAGCATTTTTGAAGACCTACACTTTCATGTTATTGATCTGAAGACTCCAAAGGAGGTTTGGGACAAGCTCGAATCTCTTATTGGTCAGAAGGATGACTTGAAGGGTCATAAGTTAGAAAATGAGCTCATCTCCTAGATCCCAAGCAGTTTCGAAACTATCACTGAGTTTCTCAGTAAGTTCAAGAACTTGATTTCACTATTGAAAAGATATGGGATTGAGAAGGAAGAAAAAAAACTCATCCTTTCCATACTGTCGAAGCTAGGCCCTAATTATTCAGTGTTTGTTTCGACCTTCCAGTCAGCAAAGTTGTCCATTCCAAAATGGAAGTTCCCTTCGCTTGAAGACTTCATCCAATCTCTCACACTTGAGGAGGAGAAGCTAGTGCACATGGGAGTGATAAAAGCCAAATTGGATTCAGCGCTTGTAGCCATTGAGATGAGAAGAGCGAATGGTAAAGGGAAACAAAAAGTTTATGAAAAGAGGTCGAATGACCAAAAGCAGAAGGAGGCTCCAAATCAGTCAGATGGAGTTTCGAATCCTAAGAAAGACAAGCAAACTCAGAAGGGGAAATCCAAATGCACATACTGCAATAGAGGATTCCATCCTGAGAGTTCATGTATGAAGAAGACCATAGATCTCATGGTTTCAATTCTTGAAAAAAATAATCTTTCAGAACCTGCATGTGCCAGAAAGAAAGAAGGTGAACCATCAATATCAGAGGACAAAGAGAGATTCCATGCCCTCATGGCAAGTGCATCAACACAATCCTCCTTCATCATAGATTCTGGAGCATCAAGACACATGTATTCCTCCAAGGATCTCTTCACTGGTTTCGAATCTACTATTGGACAATCCATCATGTTGGGGAATGATTCTGAGGTGTCCTCTGAGGGGATTGGAAGAATCAAACTTGATCATGGGTACTTCTCAGATGTGCTCTATGTACCCACTCTCACTACTAATCTAGTTTCAGTATATCAGATGACCCATACTGGAGATCACAAGAGGGTGATCTTCTCTCCAAATGAGGTCTAAATACAAGACATGGTTTCAAGAAATATCATTGCAAAAGGAGTTGCAAATCACAATTTGAAACTGTATGAGTTCTCTCATTTTCTTCCTCTCTCCAAGCAATCTGCTCTTCACACTCATGCAAATGAAGAGAGTAGTTTGTGGCATGAAAGATTTGGGCATCTCAACTACAAGTACCTACAATATATGCATACACAAGAGATGGTTGAAGGACTTCCCAAAGTCAAGTTTTCCAAGGAAAACTGTAAGGGTTGCTTGATGGGAAAACATCCTGAAAAAAGGTTTGAGAAAGGAAAGGAAAGGAGAGCCTCTCAACCTCTAGATATGATCCATAGTGATGTTCAAGGGCCATTTCCAGATCTATATTTGAACAAGGCAAGGTATATTCTTACTTTTATTGATGATTATTCACGATTTACATGGGTATACTTTCTCAAATAAAAATCAGAAGTTTTTGGATACTTTAAGTTTTTCAATTCTTCTGCATAAAATTTTCCAGATAGAAAGATCAAGTCCATTCGCCAATGGGGGTGAGTATGTCAAAGGTGATTTTCAATCTTTTTGTGATGATGAAGGCATTCAGATTTAGCATAATATTCGCTATACACCACAACAGAATGGTGTTGCAGAAAGTGTTGGCACGGGATTAGTCCACATGAAGTGCCGAAGACGATAGATACGAAGAGGGCCAATCCACGAAAGAAGGGTCATTCGCGGAGAACGAGGAAGTGCAAGATTAGTTGAAGTTGTTAGAATTGGTCATGTGGACCATTTTGTAACCACTTAGTTTCGTATAAATAGGAGTATGATTGTAAGCCTAAGGGTATGTATCTTTTGGTCATTGATCATTGATTTTGATATCGACATAGTTGAACTGCTTTGTATCTGCGATACAATGTTTTGGATGTTTCTGCGAAGGTTATTCCACAAGTTTTGATGAATGCATGAAGATGTTCGATTATGGTTCTATCTTTTGTATTTGTTTCTACTAAATTATGAATACAAGTGTTTGCGAAATGGTTAATACTTTATGGTTTGGTAATTTATGTTCATGCGAATGAGTAGTTTGATCGTGCTAATGCGAATGTCCTTTATCTATTGAATCTGTGAATGGTGAATTATTAGCATAATGTGAAAGGTATAATATCTGGTTTCTGTGATTGAAATGTGTGTTTTATGCATGTCCTCATCCCACTACAGAAACTCGCTTCCTGCAGCCCCCTTATCCATCTCGGGTGAGACTTCACTCGATCTGTGAGTGTTGTTGGAAAGCGTTAAACCTTTCTGGGCCAGTGTTTAAGGGATTTTGGTCGATGTTTGTTGACGAATGTGCAAAGTGAACCCCTATTGATAGACGTTGTGTCAACAAATGGTTTTGTTCTTGAGACCTTGAAGAAGAAAAGAGGAAGATATGCTATGGCACCCAACGAAACCGGAGATTCAAGAGTGGTTTGACAAGAAGGCAGAGGAATTCACAGAAGGTGAAAATTGGAACCCTGGACAGACAGTAAGTAGTTGGTTGCAGAATTATATTTATTCTGATATCCATGAAGTGTTATTCTGTGAATTCCCGGTGATGTTGCACGAGTGGCTAGCGCAACTGACATTTCATGAAAAATCATTGTCAAAAGACTGAGCCTGATCATTGGACTCCAGAACTGATCCAACAGCTAAAATGAGTAAAAAATAAGGTATCAAGGGCTGTCGATTTCTAGGTGGATAGTATCCTAGAGGGATACATTACTGAGTTCGCGGTAGACACAATCAAATCATACATCGACGCAGAAAGGAAATTTTTCAAAGGACCGAGGGGAATATTCTTACTGTTGCTAAAGCTATGGAGTAAGATGATCATCTGTGAAAAAGGCATATTGAGGATGACTTCCGATGAGTAGAAAGATCAGTGTGCGGAGGTTGTGGGTATCACGTGAATGCGGATCCAATATAAAGATGTGGGGTGGATGGACATGAGAGATGACAAGTTTCTAAGGGAGGCTAAGGAAGACTGTGGTACCTTGAGGAGTGGGGTGATATTTTGGCGACCTGAGAAGAGGAGGAGGACTGAGAGAGAGTCTACTGAAGGGACCGGAACAAAAGACTAGGAAACAGGACCACAAGGGAAAGAGCTACCTTATTACAATGAAAAAGACGGTGACCAAGCTACCCCATAGGCAGAAGAGGGACAGATCATAAGTTACAACATACCTTCAACCCCGCGCACTACTCAGAATTTCACAGGAAGAAACACAAGTTATTCATAGAGTTTCCCTACGTGCAACGTTAGAAGTAGTGCATCAATAAACCATAATAGTAGGAACGTTAGAATGGAAGACGACACAAAAATGCCCACTTTCCAGGGGAACGGGACTAAGGATCCCAAGCAGTATTGGTTCCTATGTAAAGTAGTATGGATTGTGAAGCAGGTCCAGGATCAAGATATTAAAAAGGGACGGCTAGCGATGACCCTTAGGGACCATGCACTAGATTGGTTTATGAAGTTTACAAAGGTTCCAATGGGAGCACCAAGCAAGACATTGGCACAGATAAAAGCAGGAATGGTCGATGATTTTAGAAATCCAAAATCGGAGTCGCAGTATGTAACTGAGATCAAAGAAATCAAGCAATACCCAAATGAGCCAGTATGGGAATTTTATCAACAGTATAAAACGTTGATAGCGAAGATGAGTTTTGGAATAAATTATATGCAACACAAGGAGTGGTTTATCGCGAGATTGGTGCCACACATCCGCGGACCACTAATGCAGCAGAAGGTAGCAACACAAGCCAAAGCATTGGAGATTACGGTGAAGCTGGATGCTTCACCAATCGGTGAAGCTGGGATATGAATGGATAGGATCTAGGCATAGTTGGCCAATCTGACACTCTAATTGCAAGATATACAGAAGGGGAAAGAAACCCGTGAAGACATATGGTGCACCAGGTGTAAAACAAAAGGACACCATAAGGAAAATTTCCCAGAGTTTCAAGAATATTTGCAATTGGGTGCACCGAATCCCCTCAGTCAGGGAGGGATGCCTTGGTGTTGCGTTTGTCATACTAGAGGGCATCGGATGAAAGAATGTGTATACTTTCAAAAGATGGTGTCAAAGTCAGTAAACCTATATTGCAAATTTTGTCAATCGGTTGGCCACGACGAGAAGGACTACAGGGCCTATGGCCTACTCCAAGATCGAACTACTGATACGTACTTTATGAAAGGGGAAGAGCAACTGGCGGTACAGCAGCAACCGCAGTATACCCAACAACAGCCCCATTTTAACCAGCCGCAGCAGTATGATCAAGGGCAGTATGGTTAGTCGCAGTATCCTCCACCGTAGTATGGCCAACCTCAGTAAGGGTAGCCACCATATCAATAGCCGTAGTATGGACAACCGTAGTACCCACCATATGGAACACCATCTGCAGGTTTTAGAGGAGGATTTCGTGGAGGTCGAGGTGTCGGCGCAGGATGCGGAGGAGCTGCTAGACAAGGACGAGGGCCGACTATATGTTACAATTGTGGGCAGCAGGGGAATTATCAAAGGGATTTCCTGAATCCAGTGCCACAATGCACCTATTGCAGTGCTGTGGATCATAGCATTGAAGACTGTCCACAACTCATCGCAAAATGGCAGACCAAGAATCTGCCACCACCTCCACAGAACCAGAATCAGAATACGCCACCGGTTGTATAGAAGATATCAACAGAGGTTCGAAGCCACACTGCGACTGTTGTAGTGACACGAGGAGGAGATGTGACAGGAGTCGACAAGTCATAGGCTATCGACCGACAAAAAGCACGAAAACATCACCTTTGACGCGGAAGTCGAAAGGGATGTTTTCTTGAAAGTTCAAGAAGCGATGAGACAGAGGAGGTAGTTACCTCTTCAAAAAGAATTTATCTACGATATGCCACTGACGTTCAACACGACGAAGTCGCGGAGGAAGTCTAACACCTTAAGAGCCTTCATGGAGATTTTCCTAGAATTGGAAAAGGATCAGGATGTGTTGGAATAAATATCCAGTCTATTGCATCGATGGGAGGGTGCACGCTAGGAAAAAAAGTTGAATCGCATACACAAGAGAAAGACAGGGAGAGAGATGCGAATGTCAGTACAAATTGGAGCGTTTGATGTCGACTCAATCATTTTGTACCTGGGGTCAGACATCAACATTCTGAATAAGCATACATGGGAAACAATGGGAAAACCACAGTTGGCCTGGTCACCAGTACAGCTGCGATTAGCAAATCAGAGTAAGGTTACTCCACTTGGTCGGGTGTGCCAGCTTCCAGTTGAAATTGAGGGACTCAAGACATATGCCGACTTTGATGTAATAGAGCTATGATTCCACTGAATGGATTCGCAGGGACACCCATCGTGCCAAATGCGCAACTCATCATAGGAGCTCTCTGAATCTTGTGAGATGTAAATGAAATACCAGCAGTAGTCTTCCGACGCTTCTTAATAAAAGACTACGACGGATTGCTAGCCGATAAACTAGCCAATCGGTGGAGAGGCGGATCTCGATCCACGATGAATCCAAAAATTCAACAAATATAAATGTATCCTAAATTCCAACTAGAACATCACAGAGCACACACCTAAAGAAACTACAACCAAATGCACACAAACAGGACTAGCTCAAGGGACCTCCCAACACTACAATTGGTATGTGTCGCCTAGGAGAGGATTGAGACTCCCAAACTATAACCGGAGGTAACAGAATCAGCTATAAGGGCTCCCAGACTTCACTGCGTGCATAGGGTCAAATCTCTATACAACATCAACTATGTTGTCCGGCCCCTATTTGACTCAGGACAATCACAGAATAACCGCTACGAATGCCCTATGTGATACCTAGGTAAAGCAACTAAGGCCACCATTTATAACCAATGCTCAGGCGGATAGTCACAAGTGGGGTCCATCATATGGGTAGGGTATCTAAGCCTGAAACTCAAGAGGTTCAAATCCCCCAAGAGGCCCCAGACACAAACAAATCCTGGAAATATCTCCCACGTTCAGCTAGTATTGGAGGGCTATCTCCGCAACCAACCTCTTGTGACCTCATGCTTAAGTCTGGTTTGAGTAGAGCTTCCTGAGAACACTGATGTATACCATGGGTTTCACCACTCCCTGGTCAGATACATAATGTTTGTTTAATAGTCTTGGATTGTTAAATCACAGTGATCTATTCCAAGACTCTAAAACTATACTAGTTGGTGCACCCTATAAAAGAGAAAATCGTTTCTAATCAATTTTAAGATTAAGCGTTAATTTTAATGGTTGTAATTACTCAAAGGATTTGGTCGTGAAACTAATGTCGTGAATAGACTCAATGAAATGCACACCCGAAAAACACTAGACTCAACTACCAATGAAAAGTATGCCACTACAATGATAGTCAAACCAACATTTCATTTTTTTTTAAAATAAAAATGCAATCTCTTAATAATTTCATGCACAAGCAAGTCCTAATGAAAACACAAGCACTCTGATGCAAAATGCAATAACGTAAAGCAAAAAAAAATTGTATTTTCACTTATAAATGAAATGAAAATGCAAGCAATGTTTTTGTATTTTTTCAATATATATGAATGAAAAATGCAAGCAGAATCAAAACTCTTCAGTAAAAATGCAGAGCATGCAAAGCAAACAACCCAGCAAATCCCAAATAGAAAGATCATCTAAGCTAATGAGCTATAAAAAACAAAAAATGGTTGGAAACCAAAAGCTCAAAAACTAAAGAAAGAGGAGTTTTTGGTCAATAAAAGAGCATGGAACAGCCAAGAAATAGGCCTACTAAAACTCAAGAACACTTAGAATCAACCCAGCAACTACCAATGATCATAAACCAAACAATCTTGGAGTTGTATGCAACTGTTCATAGAACAGTGGCGTGTATACGCTGGCTATTGTACTAATAGTAGCGCATACCCGCGCGCTAACTAAGGTTGACCCGCATACAGGGAAACGTAAGTGGACCAAAATTGAATCAAACAGCAAAGAAAAATCAAAATTTCTTATGCAAATCCTAACAGCCAGTCAATGACACAAAAGCTCGACAAAACAAAAACTCTAAAGAAGGAAAAATGCCTAAAATCCCAAAAATGGAGGTTCCTCCCCAGTAGAGTCGCCATTTTTGTTACGGAGAAAAAATTCCTATGGCTCGGGGCATACCACAACAAACAGATGACTACCAGAAATCAACTCAATTCTCAATACAATGCTATATGAATTTAAATGCTAAGATGTGGATAAATGACCAACCTTCAACCAAATGTTTGAAGTAGATCCCCGTTGAGCTTTCAATCTCTACACTTGAACCTGCAGCTTAGTCGCAACAACAAATACAAGCAAGTTCATATAATATATGAAATATATTAGCATAAACAATAGAATGGTCCATGATATAATAAGAAAAAGTAACCCAATGTAATTAAACAATCATTTACAAGATCAATTGGACGAGAAAATGAGTATTTCTATTAAATTGAACAAGAAGTACATGATACAACCTCTTGCCGGAAACTCAGCTGAACCAAGAACTAGGTCCCTCCACTCGTGCCTCCACCCAGTCAATCCCCCATGCAATGGAAAACTCACTAGTAAAGGATAGGGTCCTTCACAAGATATGTAAGAGTTTTGTAGGTGAACATAGAAGGTTCACAACAACAAGGATCAATGGATGTAGACTCAAGTCATGGAAAAAATCCAATAGAGTTTCGTTGCTCTCTCTTTCTCCTTCCTTCCATACACCATAAGAGCTCAATATATAAGCCTCGAAAGGAAGGTGAAAGGTCGAATCGAATCGTTTCGGGATGCATGGAGGGCCAAAGGTCACAATGGTCACTTTTCAGAAGTAAAAATAGAGTTTTTTAGTGTTTTTTACCATTTAACTCGATGTACGCGAACTACAGTGGGATAGCCTGCGCATGCACGAGCTATAGTGGAGCAACTTGCGTACAGGAAAAAAAGTAGGGAAACAAGGGTTCCTAGAGGAAAAAGTGGATATGAGTCAATCAAATGAATAATGAAGGCCAATGAGTGTTAATGCTCACAAGGTGGAAAAATACGTTGTAACAATATTAGTAGGAGGTGGGACAGGGACAATGGATTCCACCTTCAAGGGATCAATGCGGATCCCATCCTTTGAGACTATAAAACCTAGGAGGTGTCCTAATTCGACGTAGAATATGCATTTGTGAGGATTCAGACGGATATTATACCACCTACATCTAAGGAATACAACCGTCAGATGATCGATGTGGAACTCGTGATGTTGTGAATGAGCAGAGAGATCATCGAGATAGGGCTCCACAAAGTCCTTCACATCATGAAAAGCATATGACATGCCCGTTGGAATGTAGCACCAACATTTTTGAGGCCAAAATGGATTTTATGATAAGCAAACGTACCCCAGGGGCAGATGAAATCAATCCAGTGTTGGTCGGTTGGTGGATCTCAATTTGATTGTAACCGGAAAAGCCATCCATAAATGAGAAGATGACACTCATGGAGCAATTGTCAATGATCTGATCAATGAAGGGGGTAGGGTATTTCTCCTCAAGACAAGCCTTGTTCAGGTCCCTATAATCAACACAGACCCTAATAGTACCATGCTTCTTGGCCACAGGGATGACATTGGAGACCCATTATGTTAAAGGAACAGGATAGATGAAGTCGACCTTCAAGAGATTTTCAATCTCAGCTTTAATTGCCAAATTTTTTCAAGGGGACACTGGTTGCAACTTTTGGCGGACAATTTTAGCGTCGGGATAGGTTTGGATCTCATGCACAACAATGGTAGGATTGATCCTGGGCAGGGTAATTTTTAGTGGCACAATTTCGCCAACTAGCTATTTTTCGGGCTTTTTCTCAAAAAATAAATTCGTTATTTGGTCATTTCTTGTCTCTAATATCACCTATATTTACATAAAATATGTTTTTTTATCATAATATTTGCCAAAATTTACATATTTTACTAGTAAATTGTAGGTTTCATATTTAATATTCGCCTATCTATCTATATATATGTTTTTTTCAATCTAAAATAATCACCTAGAATACTATACTTAAGTATAATATTAGAATCCTTAAAAAATACCATGATCTCGGGCATTTCCTCATAGGTCCATGCGAAGACGTCCTGAAATTGTTTGAATAAGACCGTGAATGTGGTGAGCTCATCAGGGGAGCAGTTCTGGCCAATGCGGATATGTTCCACAACGTCGATTGTAATCGAGATGTCAATCGGGATGGTGGGCATGATGTTTTCCATGTTTCCTTCAGTAACCGTATCGCAAGTGAGGATTGGTGACTGTGGGAAAGGATATACATCTAGTGTAAAAATGGTTGTGATATAGTTCTCCACAAAATCCAATGAGGGTAGGAAATACGATCGATGGTGAAGGTCTTCCCATGGAGGTTCATCCATTCTCATAATCTCCATAATGGACTCATCAGAATGGAAAGTCCAGAGTAGAGGATCTGGTGAGGATGACGTCCATTGTAGAGAACGAGACGTACAGGCCATGGCTAAGTGGTCCTTCGGGGCTGACTAGATAGCCTCATAAGTAGCTTCAGTTGGTGAGAGAGACATGGTATCTCCAATCAATGTATGGTGGACTCATCGGGTATGAGCCATTGATCTATAGAGTTGGAAGATGATGGAATCATGGAGGATATCATGTTCACCGTGGCAACATGGTTAGGGGGATCCAGGGTTGGAAAGACACCCATAAGAGATCAATATTTTATGAGGCTGGCCCCCACGCTCTCATACGGCTATGATGATTGTCCTAACAAAGGGACATTGTCGCCAGGGTGAGTAGCGGTGTCTGGTGTACAAAAGTCCAATTGGTCGGGTGACAATTCGACCTTGATGGGGGAATTGCACAATGCGGAAGATAGATGACATGACCACAGTCATGGCTTAAAACTAGTTGCGACCAAGCAAGAGATTATAGTCCAATGGGACGGTAACTACTTCCCCATTAATGGTCACAGTCTTCCCCCTCAACTCTATTGCTAAGGCTTGTAATAACCCGTGGGGTTGGAATACATGACCATCGAATGCTTTCAGGGTAGTAGGGGAATGGTTTAACTCAGAAGATCCGATTGCTTGCCAACAGGATAATGACATGACTAAAGTGGAGGTACCTTCGTCTAACATAGTACGATGGATTGTTTTCCCAGCAAATTTTGTGGCAATTTGGGAAGCCAGCAGGTGGGAAAGCCTCGATTTAAAATACTCAAGTTTAAACATGATCGTATTTCAGGAATCCAAGTCTACTGCGCCGATAGCAGTGAGAAGAGTCTTACGTTGATTGGGACAGTTCTGTAAGACTTATAGCATCGACATGGCACAAGGAGCTTATTCCAAGTCCTCTACAATGTTGTAGTTCTGAGTTGCCCGAGCATTAGGGTTGAAAACTACTTTTCTAATCGTGCTCTTAGGCAGACGTAACACTGAATCTAATGCAGGTTTCTCAATGCTGAGAGAACCTTGTGGCGTGGAAATGTCTGAGGTAAAGGAAGAATATTTTTCAGTATTACTTCTAGTGGATTTCTTATGAGGGACTAATTCGTAAGATCGTGATTGAGTATTTAGGTTAATCATTTCACTATGCATCATGAGAACATGCGTAGTGGAGGATGTTTCTCCTTGAGAAGAGGAGGGTTGGGTAATCATTTGTTGGTTTGGGTGGGGAAGGGATCATTGAGAACTGCAAGTGTGGAGTTTCCCTTAAGAAACTTCTGCATTTCATCTTTGTGCAGGCACTCTTTGGTGAAATGGTCACCACCACACAGTAAGCAAGGATACTTGACCTTCCGCTTTGGTTTCGTGTCTTTAGGAGGATTCTTATGTTCCTACTAATTGGAAGACTTCTTGGATTTTCCTTTGGTCTTCTTCTTGCCACCATCTTTATGAGGTGAATCTGACTGAACAGAATTCACCCCCTTGGTGGGAGCAGGAGTGGGTGACTTGGTGGTGCTGCTACCATCCTGTGGTGCAGGTGGGGAAGAACCATGGTGGTTCGATGATCCACCGGTTTGAGTAGAAGGCTAGGAGTGTACGGAACTAATAATGTCGTCGGCATGAGGTCCCTAAGGTGGTTTTGCAGGATCATAGGTAGGGTGGGGGGCATAAGGAACAATGTCATATAAAGTGTCAGATTGAGCATAGAAAAGGTCTAAGTAGTGGGCACGAGCAATAGCCTGTTCTTCGGTGACGGCCCCACCCATAGCTACATCTCTAGCTACGGTGGGTAAAAGAGACTCTGTAAACTAGTGAGCTAATAATTGGTCTAGAATGGGAGCCTTAATGAGATGTCGTCTCCTTCGCCACTCATGGATATG
The DNA here is from genome assembly GCA_027924585.1 of Larix kaempferi. NCBI lineage: Eukaryota > Viridiplantae > Streptophyta > Pinopsida > Pinales > Pinaceae > Larix > Larix kaempferi. The sequence goes on along the minus strand of BSBM01000833.1, from coordinate 6,234,561 downwards.
ATCGGATATATGAGTTGTGGTGGTTTGGCGGAGAGAAGTCAGTAGGTCCGTACCAGTTTCATAGCAGATGGGTAACTGGGAATAAGTTAGGAATGACATAGCTAAAGAGCGAAAGTCAGGAAACGAGTGCAAGGGTAGTTCAATGTACCACTTGGCAGCTGTGTCGGTGAGGGTCCTTTGAAATAAACTCAGACAGATCAAATCATCCAACAACGAATTGGATGAGCACCATAGATGGTATGTCATCACATGGTTCTTCGGGTCTTCACCAGGTTTGCCATCAAACTTTGGAATATCAGAAGGTAACTTAACCAGAATGGGTGGCCAATTATAACCGTGTTGGATGGGATCATTGGTCAAATGAGATAGGTCTAGCAGGTCTAAAGTATCCAGAAATGGAAGCTGTTGGTTTGGCTGCGGATACTTGTAGTTTTGATATGGCATTTGCGGACCAGTAGGACCTTGAATCAATTGATTGTAAGGTTCTCCCAGAGGGAATTGGCCATAAGGGGGTGGGTCGTATGGGTTGGGTTGTTGACATGATGGTGGTCCGCTGCCATAATAGGGTGCTCCGCTGCCATAATAGGGTGGTCCACCACCGGAAGGTGGGAGTCCTCCACCGCCAGAATAAGGTGGTCCCCCTCCAAAAGGTGGGAGTCCTCTACCACCACCGGAATAAGGATGTCCTTTGTCCCCTCTACCGGAATAGGGTGGGCCCCCGCCAAAAGGTGGGGGTCCTCCACTACCACCGGAATAAGGGGGTCCTTCGCCTCCTCTGCCGGAATAAGGTGGGCCTCCTCCAGAAGGTGGGGGTCCTCCATCGCCGCTGGAATAAGGGGTTCCTCCACCTCCTCTGCCAGAATAAGATAGGCCTTCACCAACAGGTGGGGGTCCTCCTCCGCTGGAAGAGGGTGGGCCTCCACTTCCTCCCCCAAAGTAGGGTGGGCCGCCGCCACCGGAATGAGGTGGGCCCCCGCCAGAAGGGGGATGTCCATCCACTCCAGAATGGGGTGGGGGTCCACCGCCTCCGGAAGGAGCTGGAGGTGGAACAAATGGTGGTGGGGGTGGTGGGACGTGAGGAAAGGTTGGTGGGGGTCCAATTGGAATAACATTGTGATATCCCCACAGAGTGTTTGAATTTATGGGATAAGGTACCCTGGGAACCATGTTCCTCGGATGGTATTGTCCCGATGGGGGTTTGAAATTACTCGGATACGTATGACTCCATAGTGATTGAGTTAGGTTGGATGGTCCCCCACCATGATTTAATCCCATGGTAGGTCCCTCAACTGGTAAGGAGCCACCAACGAAATGACCAGTTGGAAGCCCTCCACTCATATTATGGCTAGTGAATAGGGGTTGCCCCCCAGTAACAATGTTTTGACCACTTGTTGATGGTTGACTAGCAATAGGTTGATGGTTACTTACTAGTGTTGATGTATTTGTAACTTCAGAATATATTCACTTGTATATTGTATGTATTACATTTGTACTTTATTGTATCCCCAACGGAGATGTATTATTCCTTCGATTGGAAGTGTCGCAAGTTATATTGTAAGTGTCGTAACTTATACTTGATGGGTTATTAGACCACCTTGATGGGGTCGGCCCTATATGAGTCATGTGGGTCAAAGGGTTATTACAACACCCTAGAGGGGTCGGCCCAGTCAACATTATGTTAAGTGGTTAAGTTGGGGCCGACCTAGTTGAGTAAAGGTCAAGTGAAAGTAAAAGTATAAATAGAGAGTGTGACTCTCCCATTTGATACATTTTCTCATTCACTCACTTCACATTAGTGAGAAAGAGGAGGAGTTCGCACAAGTGGAGGAGGAGTATGCTGCTGAAGATATCTATCTCTTGGGTTTGATCATTGTGATCCTTGTATTGGTGCTTATTCTATCTTTGAGGAAGTTACGGTGTTTTTCACTTCTTGGTTTTCCCTGGTGAAATGTTTTGTGTCTCTTGTCTCTTGTCTCTTATGCTTGATATGATGTACATGTTGTTCTCTCAATTAATATCCTATATCTATCGAATTAAATGATCAAAATATAACATGGTATCAGAGCTAGCCTAAAGGAAGGCATGGTATGGCATTTATGACACTTGTTGCACTTGCGACAAATTGGAGGCTAGGGCTTGATATAGAAAAAACCAGTCATCGTGGCACTTTCACTATAAAACCATTTTGGAGAAGGTTCAGATTCTAAAACTTCTACAGGTCGTATATAACATCTCCATGTACCTTGTGTCCAAAGCACAACATCTAATTTGTTGTACTTGATGTTTTATGATCCGTACAATCTAGGGTTTCTGCCTCTTCCAGATCTCAGTCATAAACAAGTGACCTAGGAAAAAGGGTCACAAATTGGGATAGAAAGATCCAAATGAAATTTTGTAAAAATTGGAAGGGCACGGACTGTAGTTTCAAATATCCGCGTTTCAGAGGCTGAAATTGAACCAGTGACACGTGGCACTCCGTACAAGTTTGTTATCCGTTTTTATCCTATAAACAGGTCACGTTGCAACATTTGGCATATCTCTCTCTCAGAGAATCCCTTTGAGTTCAGACCTGTGGGGTTGGAAAGAAGACAGGCCAGGATACCACATTCCAAAGTTTCAAACCCTATGGATCCGAAATTTCTGAGTTACACCAGAAACAATAAGGCACATTTTTCTATGAAATAGAATTGGATTTTGAGCATTCTCATTTTTGGCTTGTCACTGTTGTGGGAAATTAGGGTTTTGGAGAAAGTTGAAATTATTGGAATCGGAGACCATGGATGGATGCTCCTCATAAAAATAGAAATTCAGAGACCAAGATTGAATTTTTTTGTTGGGCAAAAGGTCGGGCTTGATCAAACCCTAGTTCGGGTTTTTGATCGGAAAGGTGGAAAATTAGGGCTTCTGCAAAAATTGGAATTTTTTAAATATGTGACCACGGCTAGAAGCTCCTTGAAAAAATCAAAGTTTAGAACACAAGATCGAACCTTTTGGATGGGTAGAAGACCGGGCTTTATCAAACCCTATTTTGGGATCCTATCTAGAAGATCCGGAAGCTTCAAAGGCAATTTTGAGGGGTCAAATTTTGGAGATTTCAAAATTGAAGTATACCAGCTTGATCAGATTAGCAAGGCACATATTTTCATCTAATCAGAAGTTTGAAATTCAAAGTTTGAATTTTTAGGGTTTCTATAACAAACCCTAACTTGGCTCCAGATCCAGTTTCTGCAAATCAAGTGGATTGGGTTAATCCTAGAAGATAATGGATTGGACACATGCATAGGTGAAGAAGTTTCATTTCCAGAGGGAGATGAGGCTAAGGCCTTACATAAGAATGCTATAAGCAATATCGACATGTATGACTTGAGGAGATACAGGTATGTTTTTGAAATCTATTCATGATTAAGGTTATGATATGTTTGTCTTCATATTATTGAGGTTAGTACAATAATGATTAATTTTAGACTTGTCTTATCACCCTAGTAAAAGTATGAATGCATGTGAATGATAGAAGACATTCATTGATTAGGGTTATGACACTTATGATTGTACTAATGTACTGTGGTATTGTATGAGGATGATGTTGTCCGCTAACATGAAAGGTACAAATCAAGTTCTATATCAAGAACATATGACCATGGTGACATGAAGACAAAGACTCATGGATCACATAGAAGCTCCACTTACGAGGTATGTATAATTTGGTTCTACAATGGTTAACTTATGAGTTATGCAGGTTACTAAGCACAAGTCATTGAAGAGAACAAGAAGACATTGCTTGGGTATGTTAGACATAACTAGCAAACATGATAACCAAGTATGTTTTTCCTATATCAAGTTAGAATCCTACCTTGTGTTAGGATCTTATACTTTTATATGAATGATAATGATTATTATTGAAGTTAGAAGTAATCAAGGGTTTATGCATATTATGTTTCTTACTTTGATTGATGATATGACTAATCAGAAGAGTCCTATTGTCAAATAAGAATATGCATGAGTAAAATAAGTCTTCCCTGAAACCTTGAATACTAACGCTTATTACCTATGTATGAAATGATCATGACCATACATATTTAATATTATTTAGAATCATAATGTTTTGATAGTATTGAGATTATACTAATGAATGTATGATTATGTATGAGATCTTGAGGATGACACAATGATGACACTAGTGCACACTTAAGCATGTATAGTGGTCCAGGATGGATATAAGTTCAAGGACAGATAATCTAGGAAGCAAAGATCAAGAGGGAGCACACTCCAGTAGTTCCTGCAAGGAAGCAAAGATTGAGAGGGAGTCCACCCAACAACCAAACAAAGATAAGTATTTAAATTGTCATTTCTTGTATATATGATTTTGTTCAGTCATGTACATACTTATGTTCCTGGATTTAGGATGTATATTATGCATTTTAGAAAAGGTTGCATTAATGAACAAGATACTACCAATATAGTAATGGTTAAGTGGCCTATGGTACTGTACAACATTCCATTGCTACTTATCTAGAATGAAACCTCTTTGCTGACATGTTGGGAGTTGTGCACACTCTTAACGATGTTCTCGTAGAGATGGAAGGCATCTAGAAAGTTACGGGATATGGATAAATGTTGTATTGAAGAATTGGCTAAGATAATTGCATGACTGTATGACATATGTCTTTATGAGTAAGAATTTGTTCTGAAATATATAAGATGTTTCTAATCATGCAATTGAACTTGTCTTGTAGGAAAGACCGTGTACCATCACCTACAAAAGAAGGACTACAACATTTGTTCCAGCAACAAAGTTCGAGAAAACTATCTATTGAAGATATTAAAGAATCTAAAGTTCCCAGGATCCGGGATGCAGTAATAAAAGGATGCCATGATCAAGGATTACTATTCGATCATGAAGAATGATGTTTGGGATGTGGTCCCAAGACCAGAAGGGAAGTCTGTTGTGACTTCCAAGTGGATCTATAAGATCAAGCATGCTGCAGATGGCAGCATAGAGAAATACAAGGCAAGGTTTGTAGCACATGGCTTCTCCCAGAAGAGGGGATAGATTATGAAGAGGCTTTTGCACCTGTAGCCAGATACACTTCCATCAAAATAGTACTTGCTATGGCTACAGTGACGAAGTGGAAGATACACTAGATGGATGTCAAGACAGCTTTCTTGAATGGTGTAGTGGAAGAGAAAGTGTATGTGGAGTAGCCACTTGGTTTTGAGACACATGACAGGGAGTCATATGTGTGCAGATTGAAGAAATCCTTGTATGGCTTGAAGCAAGCACATAGGACATGGTACGGAAGAATAGACAGCTTCCTGTCCAGTTTGGGCTTTACCAAGAGTAAAGCGGATTCCAACCTTTACTACAAGGTTGAAGAAGGCAATCCAGTGATACTCCTACTGTATGTGGATGACCTATTTGTGACAGGTGAGGATGGGTTGATTGCCGACACGAAGAGGAAGCTTGCTGCCGAGTTCGAGATGAAGGACTTGGGGATGATGCATTACTTTCTAGGCATGGAGGTGTGGCAGAGTACAGATGGGATCTTCCTTGGACAAGGGAAGCATCAGTAGAGATCCCGAAGCAGTTAGGGATGATGGACTGCAAGGGCATGGCAACACCTATGGCATCGAAACTGAAGCTATTGTGTGATGCTTCATCTGAGCCAATTGATGTCATGATATATTGTCAGATGATTGGGTTCTTGATGTACCTGACGAACACAAGACCAGATATTTGCTTTGCAGTGAACACCTTGAGCTAGTTTCTAACAGATCCTAGACATGTTCACCTGATTGTTGTAAAGCATATTCTAAGGTACCTGAAGGGTATGGTTGATTATGGGCTCAAGTATGATGCGAATCAAAAGTTTAACCTAGAGGGTTATGTTGATTCTAATTGGACAGGCAGTGCTGCAAATAGGAAGAGCACTTTGGGGTGTTGCTTCAGTATAAGATCAGGTGTGATCTCTTGGTTTAGCAGGAAGCAGTCCTACGTAGCACTAAGTACAGCCGAAGCAGATCATGTCGCAGCTTGTTCAGCTAGTTGTGAGGCAGTATGGCTTAGGAATCTACTGTCTATTTTATTTGATCTCTCGTTGGATGCTACCTATATCTATTGTGACAACCATATTTTTGTGAAGTTGTCTGAGAACCCATTGTTCCATGACAGGTCGAAGCACATTGAGATCAAATATCACTATATCAGGGATATGGTGTAGAGAGGAGTAGTGAAGCTCCTGTATGTTGCGACGGATGAGCAGGTTGCAGATGTGTTGACTAAACCACTAGCCAAAGTGAGGTTTGAGTACTTCAGAGAGGGGCTTGGTGTTCTTTAGATAGAAGACACTTCGAGGAAGAAGTGATGGGACACATTTGCAGGAGCCATTCCAAGCATGGTGGTAGGAGGATCCTTCCCATGGCTGTGAATGTAAGCGTTGTGTGATGAACATCAGGATGATTCTCCAGATGATGTTTTGTATGATGATATGCATCAGTTGGATGCTTTGTATGATCAATTGGATCATGTATGATTATATGCATCAGTTTGATGCTTTGTATGATCAGTTTGATCATATGTGATGATATGTATCAGGTGGATGCATTGTATGATCATTTTGATCATGTGAGATGAGCATCAGGTCGATGCTCTAGATGATGTACATCAGGCTGATGTACTGTATGATGATCATGAAAATCATGTGTGATGAGCATCAGGTCGATGCTCCAGATGATATGCATTAGGACGATGCTATGATGATGATTAGGATGATCATGTGTGATGAGTATCAAGACGATACTTTGGATGATATGCATCAAGACGATGCTATGATGATGATCAGGATGATCATGTGTGATGAGTATCAGGATGATACTTTGGATTATATGCATCAGGATGATGCTATGATGATGATCAAGATGATCATGTGATGATAGTGTGCATCAGGTTGATGCACTATGTGATGATGATCAGGTTGATCATGCGTATCAGGATGATACTTCGAGGTTAGAGATGATATGTGGCAGGTTGTGCAACAGCATGTAAAAGATCCTGGGAGTTCCGATAGGTTGAGCTCTGTGCTCGTAATCAGTCCTGGGATGCTCTTTCGAGGTTTTGCTAGGGAGGCATGTAATCAGTCCTACAGATCCGATAGGTTGAGTTGTGTGCTCGTAATAAGTCTTGGGATGCTCTTTAGAGATCTTGTCGATCATGCTGCAGCACATAAATGTTCCTAGGATGTTATTTAAAGGTACTTCCTATTCACATGTAATCAGTCCTGGAGATCCGATAGGTTGAGTTGCGTGCTCATAATAAGTCCTAGGATGCTCTTTAGAGATATTGTCGGTCGTGATTAGGAACATAAATGTTCCTGGGATGCTCTGGTCAGGTATTGCATCAGCACATAATTAGTCCCGATATTCCACCTCTATCAGACCATTCACACAAATGATCAAGACCTACAGGAGGCTAGGCCTACATCCAGCATGAAAAAGGGTTGGCTCTGTAGATATTCCTATGATGAGAAGAATTGAGAGATAGCACCAGTGATCAAGATGACGAGTACAACAACAGTGACGATGATGCTCTGTGATCCAGTGACAATGATCCAGCTCCAAAATTGAAGACTTGTGCATATATGTATTGATGACTTGTGTCAAGAGAATACCTTCCTAGTTAAAAGGGAGTGTTGATGTACTTGTAACTTCGGAAGATATTCACTTGTATATTGTATGTATTACATTTGTACTTTATTGTATCCCCAATGGAGATGTATTATTCCTCCGATTGGAAGTGTCGTCATTTGTATTTGCAAGTGTCGCAAGTTATATTGTAAGTGTCGTAACTTATACTTGATGGGTTATTAGACCACCTTGATGGGGTCGGCCCTGTATGAGTCATGTGGGTCAAAGGGTTATTAGACTACCCTAGAGGGGTCATCCCAGTCAACATTATGTTTAGTGGTTAAGTTGGGGCCGACCTAGTTGAGTAAAGGTCAAGTGAAAGTAAAAGTATAAATAGAGAGTGTGACTCTCTCATTTGAGACATTCTCTCATTCACTCACTTCGCATTAGTGAGAAAGAGGAGGAGTGCCCACAAGTGGAGGAGGAGTATGATGTTGAAGATATCTATCTCTTGGGTTTGATCGTTGTGATCCTTGTATTAGTGCTTATTCTATCTCTGAGGAAGTTGCGGGGTTTTTCACCTTCTTGGTTTTCCCTGGTGAAATATTTTGTGTCTTTTGTCTCTTGTCTCTTATGCTTGATATGCTATACATGTTGTTCTCTCAGTTAAGATCCTAGATCTATTGAATTAAATGATGAAAATATAACAACTAGTGGAGGAACACTACTCATGATAAAATTAAGAGGTAAAGAGTATCCTCCCCTCAAATTTTGGGGTGTGGGAGTGGGGGGGTAGCGTTCCAATAATATTATGAGGGGTTTTGGACAATTTCCCTTCAATGTTTTGAGTCACCTGGGGTATGGAACTGGTCTCCTGATTAAGAGGTGTACTCACAGGAAATGAGGGTTGACCAGGTTCGTAAGTGGTCATGTTATGTATAGGTTTTTCCGGTGAAGTGAAAGATAGAGAACGAATTGGGGTATTTTGATACGTGGGCACTTTCGAGGTGTCTCTTCTCTGTGAGAGATTCTGGTGCCGAAGTGAATCGCCACATTGGTGTAATTGAGCGATGTGCTCATAGATGGAAGCCAAGATCTGATCATTACTAGGAATCCAATAAGGGGGCCAAGATTCTTCCATTAGACGTGAAGCAAAGTGGGCCCATTGTTTCCCTATAGTGGTTTCCTAAAAGGATGCAAATGGGCCAAAATATGTGGATACCGGGTCATCCTGGGGTTGAATGTACCATTCTACATCCCTAGGTTCTCCTTCCATTGACTGGTCAAAAGATGTGTCTCATGAATTAGATGGTTCCATGGTCACGGACCTTGGAAGATCGGTGATTTGTGGACTCAAGGGAAGTGAAACGTTCACTCCCGAATCCATGGTGGAGTTTTCATATTCAGGTGACATGATGGTAATTGGTTGATCCATGTTTTCATGCGAACGTACCTCCTGATTAAGGGGATATTCGGGTAGCCAGAATGACTGAAGCAGAAATTCTCCCAAGTGTCTTCTATACAAAAAGAAAAGCAGTCCAAAATCTACACAAACTAAGGCCACAAGAAAACTTATGTGACAGGTGTGGATTCAAAAGTCTGGAACCTCACAGGATTTTCAAGGCTTTGCAACTCGCGATATACCCCAGGGTCCAACAGTTATACTCGGCCCAATTTTTCAGAGCACTAATCAGGGTAGATTGGGACCATACCCCTGACCATATAACCCGACTACCTAGAAGCATGTGCGTAGTAGCTCCCCGAGTGTTGTTCTTGGTGTATTTCTCTTCCAAGACAGCCAAATGGTTAGCTCGGTTGGTTTCAGGAATCCTAGGAGAGTCTCATGATATACTCAAGGTACGTGGGAGTACAAATCCGTAGTGGTCTTGTCTAATGCACAACTGTACGACAAGAGCCTTTCGATATACTACCGATTACATGAAGTGCCTTTCGATATACCCAAGGGTACGTGAAAGAGCATTGGATATATCGGTTAGTATGTGGAATAACTGCAGGCCCCCAGGATGCAGTGCAGGAAGATAGCGACAGCTGCCACATTTTATGACACCGGAACACGTCACTAACTTATCACACAAGTTACTAGTAAATTTTAACCTAATGCTACCGATTAATTTTATCTTATGTGGTTAGGTGAATGCATGAGGTGTAGACAGGAATTTAAAAATAATGCAACCCTATCTACATGAAGGTGCACATTTCCTTTTCTTTCGATGAATTCTATCTAAGGTAAGGAGAAATATCTTTTTCCAATGGTCTCAAAAATAAAAATCCCAACAAGTTCAAAAATCTACCAAAGATGATTGAAAGCACTCTCTTCGTTTTTTCAACAAAACACAAAAATAACAATACACCAAATAAAAACTTTTTCCTTTTTATCTTTTCAACCTACAATGAATCTAAGTAATGGTGAAAAGGAGGATTTCTACTTAGAATGCACCAACTCTCAATTTCTGCAATGATGAACTAAAAAGCACAAAAAGACCAAAAGTGCATAGAACGTTTCAAATTCGAAATACTTTGCAAGAGCTTGAATTCACTTGATTTTTTCAAAGAGATGAAAGACTCATAACTAAGAAAAATATGATCAACTGATTTTCTTTTCAAACTTCTCAAAGATATAAATAATGAATTCCAAAAACAAAACAATTCTATAACAATTTCCACATGATTTTGAAAATAGAAAAAATGAAGCACTTTCGATTTTTCAATACATATACCAAAACCAAATCTGATAATAATGATTCTTTTTAGATGTAATAGCAAAAAACAGGAGACTGATCACAGCACTCAAATGACTTAGAAACTCTCAAAGAAAAAATGATAAGCACCTAAATGGATTCAAAGACACTCAAAATCGATCAAATGCAACCAAAACTAGATGGCTAAGTGAAGAAAAGGTTTGGAATCAGATCTAACACACTGAATAGACCTGCTAAGGTGATCAGGGAATGCAATATCGAGCGGATGAACGTGGGGGATTGAAATTTCCCATCACCACCGAATCTCTAACTTGACCAAATGGAACCCAAAAATCAACAAAACAAATCCAAACACAAGCAAGCTGAGTAAAAAGGTCTATGACTAGAAGATGCAGTACAAAGAGGCTTGTAAATTAGATCAAAAAAAAAATTTGGAGAGGATTTGTACCAAGCACCAAGCTTAAAGGGTTGGTGCACTGTCAGTATGCTGCAGAGCACCTAACGTTGTGAAAATCCTCATAGCAGATCTAAGAGATGATGTATAACTCACAAGAGTAATTATGATTAAGCAGGAAAATAGAAGAAGAGTGAACAATACAGTATAATGAGCAACAGAATAATATGGTATAGTAGAACTCGGATAGAAGCAATAATACTTCACACACACTAGTTAATTAATCACAATATGGACAAATAAATAGTACAATGGTAGAGAGGATTCGAACGCCCAAGGTGGCAATTCGAATTAGCCTCTCAGAGTGATCATAAGATCAATAGAGTGTCATCGGAGCACAACTAGGTGTCCTCATGATCATCGGAGCACAACTGAAAGTCTTCATCATCATCAGTGGAGTCATCAATGCTCAAGTAACTGTCAACCATCAGTCAAACTAACTCTAGTAGGTGTAACTCAGTGTAACTAAGTGTAACTAAGAGTAACTGAGTGTAACTGAGTGTAATTGACTGTAACTGAGTGTAACTGAGTGTGACTGAGTGACAACTGGACTGGTAGGTGAAGAAGGGTGAGTTGCTCCCTAAAATCAAGGAAGAAGGGTGCATTAAGCAACTGGAGGGCTAACACTGAATAGTGAGAAGCTCCTGGGGGCTGGCTAACTAAGGGATAGGTGCTGGACTGATGACTAGGATGCATGCAAACCCTAGAATGCATGCAAACCCTAAAAGGTGCATGCATGACTGAAAATGTAAATGATCAAAATATTGGTGGGACTAGGATGGAGTATAGGAATATCCTAACAACCCCTCTTAATCCATCCTGGGCCCTGGTAACTAAGACCAAAGGTCACCCAATACAATGAATGATAACAATCAATAAACCAAGGAAGTGGGAAAATTTCATGGGAAACATACCCCCTCCTCAAAAAATAGACTGTAAGGCACACATAAAAATAAATGCTCCAAACTCAAGCATGTGTGATACTTGGTCATATGTCTGGAGGAATCTTCTTCTTGGGAAGAAGTGGATCATGCTCAAAAAGCATGTGCTTGTACTTGCTCTTCAGATCGAATGTGATGAGAACAAATCCAATAGTATGAGAATGATCCTTGAACTTGTGATTTGAATCAGCTGAGGTAGGATCAAATATGTGAAAGTGCATATAGTCTTTTGTCTTCTCCTTCGAACCACCATGGGTGAGATTATGCCAAAAATAACTATTATATGTTTGCTTGAAATCAAAATCAGATTTAAGACTTAAAAAACAGTTTCTTGAGATCTCCTTTGAACCAGCAGGGGTGAGATCAAAACTATCAAATGCATGAGAAATTATCCCAAGCAGTAATTGCTTAGAATCCAAATTAGATCCAAGACTTGAATCATGGTTTCTTGAGATCTCCTTTGAACCATGAGAGGTGAGATCAAAACCAGTAATTGCATGAGAAATTATCCCAAGTGAATGGCAATGGCCATATTCTTCAATGACCTTCTGAAAGCATGGAATTATGATCATATAGTAGTATAAAAGAGGAGATAGCTGGAGAGGAGCGAATGCATTACCTTCAAAAGCTGTTTTGACCTCCGAAATAATCATGTGATCATGATGCAAACCAACAGACTCTTGTGCAAGAGAGGATTTAGGACCTTCTACAATATCTAGAGTGTGAGCTGGCACAGAAAGAGAAGAAAGTTTGAGCATGAGTGGAGAATCTGCAAGTTCTTTGTCAACAACTTCAATATGAGATGATACTGGTGCATGATCTAAGAGACCATCAAGAGGAGTGAATGCATCACTTTGCTTGCTTTCGAATGGGTTAGGACCAAGTCCTTCATTCTTTCTGCCAAATTTTTCATCCAGGTGAGCCCATATCTCTTTTGGAGTCCATAAATCCTTTGGAGTTTCAACACCATTACGGTATTTGAATTGGAATCTCTGGACTGCAAACAAAGAAAACATTATTGCTGCAAAGTGCATGTCACTTTTATTTAACCAGTCAATCTTCTCTTCAGGGGATTCGAACTCTCTTTCAAAATAACAATAAAAAAGATCATGGATCTTCAAGTCTGCTATCATTCTTGGTTTCCATTCATCATAGTTGAGTGGATCAAGAGGAGTAATTCCTGATGAATACATTGAAGCTGTAGAGGACCTGCAAAAACAATATAGAATAACTGCAACTGCTACTGCTGCAAAAATGCAGAAACTGCTGCAACTGCTGCACTCGAAATCTTGGTAATAACTTGCAAAAAACTCTTAAGAATGGAGATAAACAATACTCTCAACATGCTCTGATACCATGTGAAAATCCTCACAGCAGATCTAAGAGATGATGTATAACTCACAAGAGTAATTATGATTAAGTAGGAAAATAGAAGAAGAGTGAACAATACAGTATAATGAGCAACAGAATAATATGGTACAGTAGAACTCAGATAGAAGCAATAATACTTCACACACACTAGTTAATTAATCACAATATGGACAAATAAATAGTACAATGGTAGAGAGGATTCGAATGCCCAAGGTGGCAATTCGAATTAGCCTCTCAGAGTGATCATAAGATCAATAGAGTGCCATCGGAGCACAACTAGGTGTCCTCATGATCATCGGAGCACAACTGGAAGTCTTCATCATCATCAGTGGAGTCATCAATGCTCAAGTAACTGTCAACCATCAGTCAAACTAACTCTGGTAGGTGTAACTCAATGTAACTAAGTGTAACTAAGTGTAACTGAGTGTAACTGAGTGTAACTCAATGTAACTAAGAGTAACTGAGTGTAACTGACTGTAATTGGCTGTAACTGAGTGTGACTGAGTGACAACTGGACTGGTAGGTGAAGAAGGGTGAGTTTCTCCCTAAAATCAAGGAAGAAGGGCACATTAAGCAACTGGAGGGCTAAAACTGAATATTAAGAAGCTCCTGGGGGCTGGCTAACTGAGGGCTAGGTGCTGGACTGATGACTGGGATGCATGCAAACCCTAGAATGCATGCAAACCCTAAAAGGTGCATGCATGACTGAAAATGTAAATGATCAAAATACTGGTGGGACTAGGATGGAGTATAGGAATATCCTAACAAGCGCACTATGTCTACAGGAGCAAATTGTCAGTGGTGCAGTCTGTATGAAAGGAAATAGTGCCTGTGGCACAGATTTCACACCAAGAACAAGCACCAGATAGGTAGTGGCACACGGGATGCATAGCCCAGGTGCGTTGGGCGAATAATCAATAGAAAGAAACAAAATATCTCCAAAAAATAAAAAACAAATGACCTGATACTGATCTTAAAAGAACCGGGGCAAGCCAACAGACTCTCTAATGACAAGTTCTGATGGTGGGAGGGGTTTAGGAGGCTAAGAAATGGATCACTAAGAAATCAATGGAATCACACTCAAACTGAAATAAAAGCTAATGTATTCCCCAATATGGTCACCATATTTTCTTTCGGACAATATACCTAAGCAGACTTAAAGGCCAGATCTCCCTAGTCCAACTGGATCTAGAACAAATAGGTACATAATATAATCAACTTCCCTATATCAATAGAAGTTTAAAGTAGTAAGCAATTCTCTTACCTGAGATTCGCAATTCCCTTAGCTCCTTGCTTGATCCAATTCTCCAGAATCTTCGGATCTACAGCTGCAAAGCCTTGTTGAACAAGTAAACACAAACAAGCAGTAAAAGCATATATCACATATGATTGATCTAAGCTAACAGTTAAGGAGGTAAGCTCTAAACATTAACAACACAATAATGTATATGGGAAGAGATTGTATTAACTATAGTAAAGGAGAGTACAATAAGAGAGAACATTACAACCTATGCCTTAACGTCGCAACCTTTCTTCCAACAATCCAAACCAAAGCCTCCAAGGATGAAGCAAGACTCCCAAATATGAACAAGGATCACCTAGATAATTCCACCAGCATGAGAGTTCTATAGACCTTCCTCCCTTTCCCATGGGGAGGAGCTTCATATTTATAAGACCAAATGGATAGAGTAGTTTGAGAAATAATTGGAGAAGTCTAAGGGATCCTCCCTTGAGGTTAGGAAACCAAAGGACATCTCACGTATCAATTAGGGATGGACTCCCACCTCACCATACTTTGAGAAGTCACTCGACGCTCTTGTTTATCCAACTTAACCAACCCTGGTGCACCCTGCATGAAGGCAATTGGCGCTAGGAAGGGGGTAGTGCAAGCTGCACAAGGGAAACCTGAGCCACTGGCGCATGCTGCTAGATGACATCTTGCACCAGGCATGATCTGGCACTTGTTGCTGGAATACAACCTGCGCCAGTGCAACTAGAAAATATGGACACAAGGGTCAACAACTTACTCTGGGTGTTATTGGCCAAGGAAACTTCAGGGATTGAGAAATGAAGTTGACACAGGACTCATGATGACGAGATTTAGGTGTAACAATATTCCAATCAATTCTATACATGTGTACATATAAAAAATGTGTAATATTTGAGCCTATGTAATAATTGGTTTTTTACCAAAAAAATTGCTTAATTATGTTTCACTATTCAATTAGGAATAAAGTCCTCAAATTATTCATTTATTTTTGCATCCAAATTCTTTGAAAATTTTAGAGTCATTTGGAAACCACTACAACTTTCAATTGAAACATAAAAGGGGATAGGTTCCTATCACAGTGGTTAGATTCCAATATCCCTACATAATTCAAACAATTTTGTATATGTGTACATGTATATAAACAAATATGTTAAAATATACAAAAACATTGTATAAATTATAAACCAAAATAGAAATTAAGATTGACTATAATACCCATTTTCCAAACATGGTTAAACATGTTTGATGTTTCCCTCAATCAAATTCCCTATAAACTTTCCACTTAGATGCACTGAACACTGCCTATTAATGGGTTGGCTTGAAGGAAGACAAATGGGTTAATATGTACACTCCCCAATGATTTATATGCCAACATAACCTATATTTTGGTGGTTTTGTTTCTTTGCACATGGCATCACCTACATTTTTTAATGGATTTCATTCTTCATCCATGGCATTATCATGTACTCTCATTTCAACTTATATTTTTCTCATTCTATCTTTAGCCTTCTCTCACACTTCATATTCATTAGATCATTTATAATCATATTTTCTTGAACATTTTTCTATGTTGCCTATCTAAATTGTTGAATTATAATCCACAATATATCTTTTCTTGAAAGTGTAGTATAAAGCTTGTGAACTGTAAAGAATATTTTAGCATCATACATGTGAACTTTGGTTCCTCTTAAGGTAGAGTAGATCCTTGATCAAGGTTTATCCATCAATCAAGTTCTATACTCAATTACAGTTTATCCCTTGAGCAAGCATTTGAGATAAAGACAACATGTTGTAATCAAAGGTTAGATTAACCCTTAAAGGAGGGTCTTTGAAATTCCCAATTAATCCCTTGATTGAGGTCATATAAACTTTTGATCGAGATATTTTCCTTGATTAAGGATTGAATAGTTGTCAATCCTTCCCTCGTTTTGCAACATTTTCATGGATTTGTAACTTCCCAAGAGGTGAAATTAATTCATATTTTTCATGTCAAGTGAGGAACTTAATGTCAATGAATTTAACATCGAATCCTCTATCCATTGGCATTGTTTTGATTTTATGGTTTAAGGTTAATTTGTTCTAAATCTTGTAAAGCATTTTTCCCTCTTTGTGAACATGCTAAGAAAAAAAATTGTATCTTAAAAATAACACAAAAAATGTTAGAAAAAAATACTTCGAATATTCCAAGATGTTTAATCTTCAAATTGTTATTTCTAATTTTCCAACTTATGTTAAGTGAAGGAGAAAAATATTTGCTCAAACATACAGATTTATACAATGTGATTCAAATATTAATTTCTCAACATAAAAAAGAATAGAAAATGCCATTTTTTCTTTTTCTTTTTAAATATGTGGGATTATATATATATAAAACACTTAATTATATATAGTTGTATATATTTTAAATTATACACTTAACTATAAATCTAGATTATTAAACTTTTTTATAAATTTACAACGATTAAATTATAATTAGAAGAAAATTTGATGGAAAAAATCATAAAAAAAAAAGATTTAAGACAATTCGTTACAATTTTTTTTATTGCACAATTCCAAAAAAAACGATGTAAATATCACATTTTCATTTTCACATTACAATAAAAAGAGAAATATCCCTTCATGGATGAACACGCATTCATTAAAAATCATGATAAAATTACTCTTACCATGTGTGTTCTCCTTTTTCAATATTTGTCATATATAGTACTCTTAACAAGAACATAAATTCACTACTCTTATTCAAGATTACTATTTGGCTTCCAATGAGAGGTCACTTTCATTCAAAGGTGGAAGCATGTCATATAAGAATTGAAATCACATGCCAAATGAAGGTCTATTGTTTGCCGCAACAAACTCATGCTTGAAATGATGGACAGTCACTTATATGAGAGTATGTTAAATGTAATTGCAAAAAATAGCCCATCCATAGCTTCAAACATGGAAGACACCTACAAGTCCTATATATTAGGCATTGAACCTACTACTTATAACATATATGGTATTGAATTTAGTTTCTATTAATTTATATTTTTGGTTATTTTTTATTATTAACTATTTATATATTTTTTTCTTTTCATATGAAAAAAGTCAACTCATTTTATTTATACACAGGAGATCTTATATACAATGTCTAGATAGTGATCAAATTTTTTATTTTATTTTCTAAGAACCTCAAGATAAAAGGTCTATATGGTTCTCCATGCTAGCTATATTTCAACTATCATGGTATCAGCTAAGATTCCAAAGTAAATAACCAATACCAAGGGTAAGTGTGAAATGTTTAAGAGAAAACATTTTCTCATTAAGACCAGTCTATGGAAAAAATGATTTCTTTGGAGGGAGATCCCAACCAAAAAATTCTCCACTCTAAGATGACCTTTTGGTTCTAGTACTGCGCTTTTTTCCAAACAATCTATAAACCTATTGAGTTCCATGTAGATGTGTACCATAGAATTCTACTACATCATATCTAGGATTCCTCTATTGATGCTGACTCTTGATTGATGTGTGATGTCCAATTCTTCTCCACTGACCATGACCTCAGACCCACTATATGCAAACCAATGAGTCACCAAATATTAACAGTTTTATGATATCAATATCCCATGAGATTTGTAGAAGTGTGGCGATTGTTGCCAACTTTCCCCTGTTATTTGTGGCATGTACCAGTTCAAGAATGACTGAGAGGGTCTTTCCATATGGTATATTTATCCACCCCCCTACTCCACTCGACCCTGCGTTTTCTTATGATGCTACATCAAAATACCCACAAGGGGATGATGTATCAGAGTTTTGGGAACAATAATTTTCTTCTTGACTACCTATTTCATCTTGTTAGATTTTAAACAATAAAAAATAGTATAGGTGTAAGGTTTTATTTTATTTTATTTTGTAAGATACATTCTTTTTGAGTCATCTAGACCGAGTACAAGATTTTGAGTGTGACTCCCTCATCCTCTTCCTTTGTAACACTGATCCAAGTCTTAAGTGCTTCATTGATGTTGTATTTGGTCCAAGTAATCTATGATTTTTTTAATCCCCTGGACATGTCCTAGACTTCTTTAGTAAAATGGAAATAGAGGCATAACTGAGAGGTTGTCTCCTCATGCTCCCCATATAGTATGCATTTACTAGGCCCCATCTATCCTCTACATTGTAATACTTCCCAAGTGGGAATGGATTTTTTCATAATTAGCCAAGCATGGAGAATTTTTTCTAAGGTTGTAATATTCCATATGTGCTTCCGCTACCAAGGATTATCAGGGCGTAGCAATTTGTATCCCAATTTTAAACTATAGTGACCCATCTTTTTGTTTCCTTTCCAAAGTAAATAGTCATTTTCCACCCTAAGGGTCATCCCTGCTTGAAATAGTGAATTTGTGTATGTATACTAATAATTTCTTTTGATGCCAAAGAGTCTAATATCTTGTGAAGTTTATAATGTTATATTCCATTTAATTCTGCAAATACAATTTGGATGAGAAAATATAGGCGTATATTTCTCAAGGAATCAACCAACTGAAGTGACATTTCATAACATGTGGGTTGTCCCACCCACCTATCAGTGCCCAACATGAATTATGTGTCATTTCCCTCCTTCCAACACAATTTATCCATTATAACTTGAGTTCATAGGATGATAGCCATCCAAACGTTTGATACACTCTAATTTTTTTTGGATAGATTTCTCAACCAGATCCTCAAGAGAGGTTGGCAAAATATACTTATTAATAATTATTTATTTCCAAATTCCTTTCCTTCTTAAGATGCTAAATATTTTCCAAATTACTAAAGGTTTCTAATTCCCAACCTCTGATATCCTTTGGTCTATCCAATGTGTCCTAGGTGACCATGGTGAAACCACATGTGTTTGTTTCTCATTTCTAGATGAATATGAGGAGTATTTGTTGGATTCAGTATAGGGTATGAATGGGTATAGATGGTAGATCCATCATATAGACTGGTATGGCATGGAGAGCACTCTTGATCTATGTTACTCTGCTTGCTCTTGAAATTCACCTATGAGTCCAATGGTTGATCTTTGCCTTGATATGATCAACCATCCATGTCCAATCTCTAATCACAATTTTTTTCAATTTAGAATGAAATCCTAGATATATCAATATAGAATTGAAATCTTGAATAGTGAAATGGAGGGATTTTAAAATAATTTCACAATGAAATTGTGGAACGTGATTGAATTGGATGAAGGATTTAGCTTTACTAGTCTCCATGCTTGCTTCCCTACAGAAAGTATCCACTGACTTTTTGAGTGGTTTTTCTTCCATTGAAAATTCATTTTCGAAGAGTTAGATATCATCCACGAACATCAAGTGCATTAGGTGGATGCTTGGGAATAACTTGATCCTTTTATATGAACAACCCTAAATTTAGTTGTGATCGACTTACTAAGACCCTCGGTGAGAAGGAGGAAGAGTAGAGAAGAGAGTGGGAATCCCTGTTGAACACCACTAGAGATGGGAAAATATGTGGATGTAGATCCATTAATGAGGATAGCAATGGAGGAAGATGAGGTATAGGCTTCAATCCATTTTATGAAAGGCCAAGGGAAACTAACTTGGATCAGAATCATGTGAAGGTATAACCGTCTAACATAGTAAAAGGATTTAGAACAGTAGATTTTAAAGGAAAAAAAACACATGCGATGAGTGTGAGCATAGTGTATATCGATTGTGGAGCTTGATCTCCCAGATTCAGAGATATTATTATTTAGCCGTGTTTGTACCCCAGTTTTATATGATATGCAGGTGGACTGTACACTGTACACTTTTTTCCCCAACAGATTATGGGCCCATGATTTTGGGTAACCCATGGTATTTTCCCATGGTATTTTCCCTTTATAAGAAAGACATTGTAATATGGCTAGGGTTGATGTATTAGGTATTGTGCATTGTAAAGATATCTGAGATCGTGAAGAGAGACTGGGAGACAGTGAAGCGGAAGTGTAGCAGATGTGATGTAGGTTGTATCCCTTCATTTGCTGGATGGTATAATAATAAGGACTAACAATTTCAGTGCTGATGTAGCCCATCTTGGGTGAACCACGATATATTGGTTTCTCTCTTGTAATGTGTTTGTGTAATTTGTATTTGCATCTTGTTTATTGTTATTGCTCTGCGATCTTGTTTTTATAACAGTGTAGGACCTCATGTTAATTAAAGCCAATAACATAATGTATATCTATACCAATTAGGAAACCCATTTTGTTTTGGGATATATCAGAAGACAACATCATCTTAATATAGCAAGCCACTATACTAGAGATAATCTTATACAAAAAATTACAAAGAGAGATATGGTGGAAGAATACAAAGCCGTATATGGATTATTTACCTTAGGAATCATGGCCAAAAAAGTAGAATTCAATGTTAAGAGTATTTTCCCTTCATGCCTTATGGTGTCCACTAGGCAGAGTGAATCAAGGTGAAGTATATGCCATAAGTCATTGAAGAATTTTGTGGGGATTCTGCAAGGGCCAGGGGAATTGTATGATTCTAACCTATGAATGGATGCTTTTATCTTGGAGGGCATAAGTTGTGTCATCAATCCTTTGTTTTCATCCTTGATGATTTAATTTGGGAAGGCTAGAACAATTGATAGGACACTTAGCAAGGATTCCTAGGCTAAGTATAGATATATTTTAAATGTGATACTCTAGAATTGCTTACGTCTTCAAAATTTTCATATTGTGTCCACTTATGGACTATGATTCTCCAAATGGAATTTAGGGATTTCCAAGTTGAGGCTTGCTCATGGAAGAAAGTTGTATTTTGATCCCCTTTTCTTAACTAGATTTCCCTACTTTTCATGTGCCACTAAGCCTCCTCCTAGGCTAAGAGGTTTTCTCTTTTAGATTCTAACTATGATAGTTCCTCACATGCTACCCAGGAATGGGTGGTTACAATAACCTATTGATAAAGCTAACAACTCTCCTTTAATTGAATGTGGCTCATTTATGGAGTTTCCCCAAATGCTCCCCACACCCTAAATTGGATATTTCTTTCATCTCTATGAGATTTTTCTAGGAATGTGTCATGATATTCCCTTGTTTAGAGGAATATGGCCTCCATGATGTGGTGATGCCTTGTACATATTTTAGGTAGGTTAACAAAGTGGGTTGAACTAGACGGGGGATGGTGAACAAAGAATATTTGCTACAAGTTCTAGGGTGACTACACCATGACCTTATCCACTAGAGGGGTGGATTTCTGAATGACATATTTGAAATACATCTAGGTGGGATTATTTTGATAGAAATATATCCAATCGTTTTCCTATCTATCTATCTCCCTTTCACTTATTACTCGGGGTTTCCATACATGTAGTCAATTGCACATCTATTAGTGCATGTTGCTCGAAGATGTCCATAAATAAGTTTGCAGGTGGGTCTTATAGGGATTACCTACCCCATTTTTCATCCCCAGAAGTGAGGAGGTTGAGGTCACCCTTGACAATGATAATTGGGGAATTGAACATGCCTTATCCTTGTAAATATTGCCAAAAAAAATTTCCTGTCATGCAAGGGTCCATATAGATTAAGAAGGTCAATGATGCCATTTGTCTCATTTGAGAATAATGAAACCAATATGTAATTATTTGATTTTATACACTTGATGCGTTTGTATTCTCCTTTCTAGGTCATTACTAAACTCCCTAATAGGCATGAGGTGCCAACACATTCATAGTTCCAATATGAGAGGGATTTCTTTAGTCTGGAGCACATCTGCTCTGAGATCTCATATTCTTGCAAAAATAGAATATTATATTTGTGAAAAAAAATGAGCCACTTGAAGGATCAAATCTTAGGAGAAAATAGTAATATACCCCTATTATTAATAGCCATTAATTTCATTTGGAAACCTCCTGAAGAGATTTCAATTCTCTAAGTACCCCAGTGATAGTTTGTTGTCTTCCCTATTGTACTTCAATATTATCCTAAAAGATATCTTTAGTAGTATTTGAAATATGCCCAGCCTTTTTCTTTTCAGATGCACCATAATATATCATTTCCAACATTGATGTATATGTGAGAGATGAAATCTTTCAATGGAGCTTTGCTTAAGACCTAGTGTAGTACGAGATATGCCCTTGATGACCCAATGGCGAGAAGGATGATGTATCAGAGTGGTAGGGTGCCATGAAGGATTTTGCAATGACTAGAGGGTCATCCTATGCTTCATCAATCTAATTATGATGAGGAGTGAAATCAGTGGTGTGGGAGAGAGAGATGTGGGATGGGAAGAGAGAGGAGGGAGGATATTTAAGGGTGAGTGGGATAGTGAGGGAGGATGTGAGGGGAAGGGTGTCAAATGAGTGATGTCAGGGATACAAAAGGTTGGGATAACCATTTTGAAATGAGTTCGTCCTAGGTGGTTGATTCCCTTAGTTTCTTTAATTCTCAAGAGAATTATTCCAATGACCTTGACTTATGGAAGGAAGGAACATATGATGGAGTACTAGAAGTGATGGGAGATCTTCCCTTCAACCAAGTAGAAATAGTACGTTTATCTGAAGTAAGTAGATAATATGATTTACCAGTATTACACACCACCTCTTCATTATCCTCCAATATTCTACTTGCCATGACCCATAATGGGTAAGTATATAGAAGGTGGACAGTTTCCCAACAATAAAGGCATCAAAAAAGGATGTTGATGAAATTTGGGCACTACTAATGGATGATATTGCCATAATTTAACCCAATAAATTTTGGGAGTCCTTCTTTGAGGTCCATATCTATGTTAAACATTGAAATTGAGATATTGTCCATTTCCAAGGTTTGTTCATCTGTCTTAATGTGTTTAATAGTGGCATCTCCAAAAAAATTTAGGATTAGTGGAGTCTATAATTCTAAAAGGATATTTTGGATCTTTGTTTAAATCTAATCTATAAACTGTCATGGATATTCCACTTGAACAGTTGTAACAATGGATCTTACCAATAGTTATTTTAATTAAATTATTTTTATAATTGTAAGAGAAATGATAGAAGAAGAAATATGCAATCCACATACATTTGACACAGAAT
This sequence comes from Larix kaempferi, assembly GCA_027924585.1. NCBI lineage: Eukaryota > Viridiplantae > Streptophyta > Pinopsida > Pinales > Pinaceae > Larix > Larix kaempferi. The sequence goes on along the minus strand of BSBM01000833.1, from coordinate 6,211,137 downwards.
TTATCCTGGGAAAATCCCTATGGGGAAAAACCCAATTGGAATGAGGACTATGCCTTGCTCTTTTTATGTAGAATGTAAATACAAAAGGAAATCGGTACTCACAATGGAGTTACCTTGGAAACTATGGCATGAATGGGTGCTACAGAATCTATTACTCCCATTGTTATGCTTCACAACCACCCCTTACTGCTGCTCAACTATGGACCAATAGAGTAGAAATGGAACCCCTTCTTTTCCTAATAAGTTGATACTTAACATAGCCCGATAGTCATTTAGGGTTAATTTTAGGGTTTGTACATGCCTCTATTCCCACTTAAAGTTAGGGTAATGTACCTTCTAGAATGTTCTTGAAATTCCATGGATGAATTCTAGATCCATATGTTCGAGAAATGAGAGCTGACATGGAATCCACTCAGAACTATAGTGGTCAACTAGATGGGTCATCTTGCGGAAAGCATAACTTCTTCATATGGACTCTAATTGAGGTGATCTTTGGACCGTTGGAAAGGTCTTTGATTGTAGAATCACATCATGTCCCATTTCACTAGCGATGGGTTGTTTTATCCCAAAAATATTGTTTAAACCCTCAAACATGCCTTAGAATGTTCTGAACCGCAAATATACAAAATGAGACATGCCCATAAAATGGGCCCTACAAGCCAATTCATCCAATATTTCGACCCCAAAATCTCCAAATAGGTGACTGATTATATATTGATCCATTTCGGATCATACCTCCCCATTTTAGGAGGATTTTGTCCCAAAAATATTTTACTGAATTAGGAGAGGATTTTTTTCCTCTACCTTCTCCTCGGATTACCATTTAGCCTTGCCTATAAGTTGTCCTTTCAACCCCACCTTCCAGAGTTCATATTGTCCCCACCTAGTAGTTTTGGATTTCTTTTGCAACATTGTGTCTTCTGCTAATTGTGCTTGATACTCTGGTGCTAATTCCTCTACAAAAGGTAAGACCTCCCAAGTTCCTGATCCAACATGGAAGGTTCATAGAGTTTCAGGTTTTCCACATTCACTACGGTGTAAATGCGCATGTATGGGGGTAGATAGAATTTGTAGGCAGTATCTCCCATCTTCTCCAATACCTAAAAAATGCCATACCTCAAAGCATTGATCTTCTTACCAATACCCTATTGTCTTTCCTTGTTCATGATTAACCATACTCTGTCTCCCACTTTGAATGATTTTTCAACCTTATGTTGGTAATGCTTGGCCTTGTATTTCCTTGTTCATGATTTTTCAATTCTTAATGCTTCACATGTTGTCTTCCCTCACTCCCCCTTGTTGTCCATATACAACATCTAGAGGTGAAGGTGGCATATATCCAAAATAAGTTTCAAAATGTGACTTACCAATGGAAGTGTGGTCTGCTATGTTATAGGAGTGTAGAGTATAGATCAAGTTTTTACCCCAAGTCTTTAGATGCTTCTGATTGTAACCCCTCAAAAGCTGCACCAAAGTCCTATTGACTACTTATGTCTTCCCATTTGGTCCTTTTACAAGGCATAAGAATGCATATCTTGTTGAATCTACCAACTACCACAAATAGATAGTCATGTACCTTCCTAGCAGCAAGTAAACCACACACAAAATCCATGAAGATTCTCTCCATAATCCCATAGGAACATGTAAGGAATGTTAAAGACCTTGTTTCCTATTACTAGGCTTGCTTGTACAAGAGGAATATATTGACTCCTCCATGGAGGAAATCACCTATAAAATACTAATATCCTCAAGTTAACATTTTGACCACATGTAATGATAAAAGATTCTATATACGACACTAATATCCTTGAGTTAACCATCTGACCACATGCAATGATAAAATATGTTATATAGGAGAACACAATAATGGATTTGGTGTTTGATAATTTTATTATTATTACTATTAAGAAGTTTTATGTTGATTGAAATTGAATATAAAATTAGAGTTTTTAAAAGATTTTAATTCCTTAAAAAACAATATCAAATGTATTTATTTCTTATTTCTATTTTTATATAAAAATATCCAAACCATTTTAAAAACCCATATAATAAGCCCATAGATAAAGACAAAACCAAGCATAAACATAAAACAATAAAGTCCGTGTTCGACCACCTGTGATGATAACAGATTGTCTGGCCACATGCGAAGATTGTTGGGACTATGACCGTATAAGACAAAACACACCACGATTAAGTGAACAAAGTAACACAACACACTTCATCGATGGGGACAAAACGAGAGAAAAAAAGTCCTTGTTTGACCACATTTGATGATAAAAGATTGTATATATTATGACAAGATAAGAAAGAAAAACACCACGACAAAGTGACCGTGTTAACATGTGCCCATGTTTATTCTTCAAATTCCTAATCAAGTCTAGATGTCATAATCTATGTGGGACCCTTTGCATTAAGTTATACCTCTCTTAAAAACAAGGGATATGCCACTAGTCCCCACCTTGAAAAAACTTGAGGTTGGAAATATACATGAAAACTCTTTTGGCTGGGCAAGTGGTGTATTTTTTTATTTTGGTTATTATTTTTTATACATCATTCAATATTTAATTATTGTTAATATATATATATATATATATATATATATATTGCCATAAAAAAAAGTATATACATATAACCAATTGTAATAATGTTTACGTGACAGTATCATCTCCAAGTATCAACACTAAAATCATAAACAAACACGGATTTTTCATATCACATTTAAAGATCCATAAACATATCAAAACAATATGTAAATGAGAACATCGCGAATTGGTGCATAAAATGAGTCATGAAATAGAAACTTCATAATGACAAGAGTTACGTGGTGGCAATGTTTTCGACCTTACTACCAGCTTCACGGTTAGTTATGAGGAGAACTTTTTTGCAATGGATACAATTATTGAAGGAGTTTTTTTTTGTACTTATTGTGAAGCTAGTCAAACAATAATAGTTTAGATGTTAAAATCCAACTATCAAACTTTCACTAGATAACTTAAAGATCTATTTGACGGCTAATTTTATTTTAAAAGACTCAAAAATTTAAAGTAATCTTTGTTAAAACTATAAATAATATTAAATTATTTAGACAATATGGTCGAAGACATAACAAGATATTTAGTTATGTGTTATTACTAACCAAAAACAAAGATGTCTATATATTTGTTTATATTGAGAACACATATATTTGTTATTTGTTTATGTTATTACTAATAACAAACATCTTTACAAGTGAGTGATAGTGATCGCACTTTTATCTTGCTTGTTTATTAATATGTGTATATACTAAATGCATTTTGTTTAGTCAATTGAGTCGGTCCATAAGGATGGAAGGGTGTTGTTTTAATGGAATTCCAATGTTTAATTGCAAGGTCTTCTCCATGACAGAAAACAACTAGCATCTGGATGATCTTAAGGGAAATTTAAAGGGCACGTACATTCACCTACTACTGGGTATAAAAATATACGATGCCATTCAACCAAAGAAAACAACTATCCGCAAAAATTTCGAAAGCTGTTAACTATAAAATTTCAAACGTGAATATTTATAGGGTGATCTACAAACTAGTATCATATAGATGTTGTCCATATATGTATGTACATATGTAAGTGACAATATGTCTATGCATTGCTGGGAATAAAATATGAAACCTTTAGGGACCAATACTATGACGTTGTTTGTTTGGATTTTTCCTTGGATTGTAGTTATGTTAGCACGATTCTCATTAGCAAGTTAACTCCCTTCTCCTTTTCTCCAAAATATCGGTGCATTGTGATGCATATCAGTATGGCACTTGGCACTACCTCACAATAAGACAAAAATGACTCATTTTACCTTGCTCTCAATGGAAGCAATGTCAAAAGGCTATGAAACAAACTTTCAGTAAACATTAAATCTTAAATGTGTCGTCGGGGATATTGCCACTTTATGGATCTTGTATTATATAAATAGTTGTTTTGGTTTGTTGGTAGTGGGAAGACAACTAGGTTTGTTGGAATTCATGTGTGGTAAATTTATTTTATTTAAATGGACATATAGACTTTCTTATAGTTGAGATTTTTTAAATTTAATGTTTTAATTAAATTTTTATATGATATTGAAACATAAAAATAAATAAAGACAATATTAAAAACTCTCAACCAATAAGCACTCATAGACGGGCATTGAAAGCGGGTTTTGTACATTTCTCTCGTGCCATAGCTAATATCCAAATGATATAAATTTTAACAAATAAAATCTACATTTGTTTATATATTTAATTAATAAATTTACAAATTAATCTTTAAATCATATATTCAAAATAAACAAGTCACTCAAAAATAAATTTGTATATGAATGTGTAAACATGGCAACATGTTAATGGTCAAGTCAATGGCGGATAAATGGTCTAGTCAATGGTGGACAAATGCATGAAAAAATGGAGTGTAAAACAAAAACGATGAGGTTTTTTTTTCCAACGAAAAAAAGCATGCTATTTATATTCAAAGTATGAATTAAAATAGTACAATGATAGATCGGTCAACATATGACACTAATCTTGTTTCTCATCATGTCTGTCCCAGATTTTTCACAAAAAATTACATAATGATATCAGCTATAGTCATTCACTTTGGATTTTCCATATCTAACTATTTCAGAAATATCTATGTACTCATCAATACATTTTAGTCCAGAAAATATAAAGATCCTTTATCCCAGATCTTCTCCTCAATATATTCTTCCCAAAATAGATAACCATCATCACCTTCAAGTGCCTGTTTGGACATCATATATGCTAGCTGGTTATGTTCTCTGTAGATATGATCAAGTAATATTTTCCTTAAATTTTCAATCTCATTTCTAATCCGGTTACACCAGTGAGTTAAGGATGTTATGTTCAGTTTATACTCACCCTTTTCCCATTTTATGGTGACTCGGGAATCACCATAGATCTTGAGCCTTGGAAACCCAAATTGATTTGCCAATCTCAATGAGCACCAAAGAGAGAGAAGCTTGCCTTCATGTTTGTGCCCTTGCCACATCTAAGACGGAATGTAAAATAGTGCTCCTAATTCAGGATGATCGCTCCCCTAGCTGCACATTGTCCCATGGAGACTGCTCCATCAAAAAATATAACCGGGTCATCAATTATCAAACTGAAATTGCTTACCTTCCTTTGAATGGTACTTTTTTCCTTTTGTTTGTAAGGAAGATATAATCGCAAAGCTTGTAGAAATGAGGATATAAACAAATGCAATCGTATTGAGAAAATGCAAATGCATTTAAATTGTGAGTGCTGAATTATGTTTTAACCATGCTGCGAGTAACATCCAATTATTATCTCTTTTCCATGGAGAGTAAATTATTCAACGCAGAGTTCCCGTGTTAACTATAATTAGGGGAACTATATTCAACTTTCGAGCATCTCAAGTAGTCCAACACTGTGAGGAAAGGGATCGATTCTCTGGTAAAATCGAACCCAACCCCCGAAACAAAAATCTATGCTTCTCACTATGCGAAATTTGTTCTATTATTTGTAAAATCCGCACAATTTTGTGTCTGGTACATATCATAGGACTTGAACCTTGCTTTTCTTTGTTGATACAAGCAATGTTAACTATTAGCCTCTATCACTGTGTTGGTGAAATCAATTGTCCTTTCAGAGTATCAATTCCATCAAACCATTAATTATCAACTAGAGTAAGTCTTTTCATTTAAAGGTTGTCTGCAATGTCTATGTAGGCATCAAATCTTAATCTAACATTGATTTTTGAAAAACTAACTACAATAAAGGAAAACTTATTCTAGCAAATTTAATCCAACTACTCACACTCAATCACACCTTCTCAATACCATTCCTTAACCCCTCTAACTGAATCCAACATAAATCTTTGAATTTCATCAAATGCAATGATCAGTCACATCAACTCAATACAATCCCTATACCTCGATGTAGAGATGAATTCAAGTATATGCTATTGATTCGTTATAAGATTCTAGAGTAGTGTAAACATTAAAAATAAAATAGAATAGATCCCTTAACCATGAAAGTGAGAAACCAACTCCAATATACCTAAGTTTGGTACAAGTTCGATTACTCAATCTTTGTGGAATATTTCTGTGCAATACACCACACTTGAAGAATTAAATAATTAATCTATTGTCAATAGTAAAAGAAACTAACGTATCTTGCAAAAGTAAAAGATGTGCATAAAATCAAATCGTAGAAATAAAGAAGCACAAACCATTAAATCACACTTGCATAAATAAATCAATCGTACTTACAAAAAATAAATTAGAACACACAATATAAACAAAAGTTTACTATCTTGCATAATGCTCTCATCTCATGAAGCAAGCTCTTTCTCCCAAGAAGAGAGTAGCAAGCTAAGATCTATAACATCATAAAATAAACTAAATTACACTACATAGAAAATAAAAGAACTACAATCTACAACAACACAAGATCTTGAGAAAAATAATCTATTTCATCATGAATTGGATAATTGCCCTAAAAGTCTTCCCCTCAGAATGGACAAGGAGCTCTTATTTATACATGGGTTCTTCATAACAAATAATAAATGAAGATCCAAAATATCCTCATGAAGATACACAATATCCTTATGAAGATCCAAAATATCCTCGACAAATTGCTAATAATTTGGATCTCAAAAAAGTAATTCAAAGCTAATTCCAAGATTTGCTAAGTCCCATTCTATTTACAATGCCTCTGAAGTCAAAATTGAATTTGGGAATAGAGGCTATAATAAAATGGACAAAAATCATCCCAAATGTCTCCTAATACCTTTTCACTTCTTATATCCATCATATATTTGATGGAGATCCTCAAATCTTTATGGATAAGCCAAATATTCACTCATATCCACCACCATTTGCCACCTTTAATTTAAAATCATAATTGGAAAATGACAGACATGTAGAATAATGAAAATGATAATTCATCATTTATAAATAAACCCATAGTTCCTCTTTGACATATTTTCCAAGGTGACTTCATAGTTGGGTGGGTGTTCAACTTCGGCATCTACAAAACATGGATCTAAAACAATTCCCACATTAACTCATTATTCATAAGCAAACAAAAAATATGCCAAATCTTCCAAACGTTAATCAAAATTCAATGAAATACTAATAAATGTAATGGAAACCACTTTAAACCAAAATCCCGTAAATAAGCATTAAAAATGATTAAATATAGGTTCATTGGTAAGCGGAAAGGGTTTAAAAGTGAGGGAAAAGGATAACAAAATATGTTAATTCCATGGCCCAACATCTCCTCTGTCACACCCCCTCCCATCCATCCAACGCAAGGAAGGGAACATGACACTAAGTCTAGCATTTTCAAAACTCGGCCCCATTCATCATGAACAAATTCATAGCAATGCAAATAAAATACATATGTGTAGAAGCATGGTAAGATAAACATACACAACGGAAATTAAACTATGCTACTACACATCTAGCATGCATTTATCAGCATAATTAGAACAATCAATAATTAAAAACATTGCAGAATTTGAACACATAGAGAATAATTATCTTGATTGTGAATTTATCCTGAGAAAATAGCTATGCATCTGCAACGTTCCACCTAGCCATAGGCCAATTGTGTTCATCAATCTCTCAACACAATTGCCACCCCCTAGCTGGGCATGATTTCCACAAGGAATGGGAACACTCAAGCTCAATCCAAAACAAGGGATACCCATAATTCAATCCACAACATTCTCTCCTACACACAACAAGCACAAATGTTGGGCATGGATAGTCATTTTTACTATGGGATTTACAAAACAAGATTCCCATTGGTTCTTCCCATTCATGGCACACCCAAAAACGAGTGGTGGGAGGGGAAACTGACCCTCGGGGAACAAATTTTAGTTTCCCACAAGTATATGGGCATTCAAAGGGGTAAAACGCCCTCTATGGACCCCCAAACTGTAATTACCTTCCTCTTAGTCGTTTTGCAACAGAAAAACGACTTCCCAGCTATGGAAAATGAGGGAAAACTCAAGAAAAACATGAGGGAAAACGCCCAACAATCTCCCAACTCGTGAGAGAGCAAAACTCATGCATGAATAATGGACTGGGGAGAAAATTTGTGGCTCTTTTCTTGTCAAGGAATCCAAACACGTTTTCCAAAAATGGTGGCTTTCCCATACACAAAATTGGACAAACATACCTCTCCATTTCCCAAAATAATAACCAATTCATCTCGGGAAACTCTTGGAAGAAATAAATGATTGGGTACAAAAGTCAACATGGGTAGTTGAAGGTTCTTGGGTTCTCTCATTGACACTTGGCTTGAATTTATTGGCTTTAACGGTTTGAATATTTCCCTCCCAATTCCTTGTAAAAATTATGCCCCCATACTCTTGCTGCATTGCATAGCTAGTTGTGGGTATTTTTATTAAAATACATATCTACATCGTATTTACGATTTCCATCATGCTAGGATAGAACGCTATCCACATGCATCGATTTTTAATTAACGTTACAAGGATGACAATTTGATATCAGGGCCTTGGCCTTGAACTCCTCACCATGATTTTTATAATGATATTACATCATTTATATGTTAAATACAATGGGGTCAAAATCGGGATATTACACCCTCCAAACTGAATATGTTACATGTTCCCATGCAATCTTGTACCAACCAAGCTTATTGAATGATGTTTCCATTTTCCAATGCACATTTAAGTAAGACCATTTAGAAAATTGATCAATTTCATGCCAAATAGAAATCTCTTCAAATGATGATTGATCCATTTCTTTCAAGTTTGCAATTCTCATTAATGACTCTCCTATTTATGAATGCAAATGTTGATTCTCCATAAAACAATAGTTGATCCATTAGCAATTTTCTTCAAAAACGTTGGAACAACTACTTAGAGCATTTTTCATAGGTCTTGTGTTCCATTTGCATAGCCAACATACCTTCCTCGAGTATCTTTTGGCAATTTTGGACGATCCGCAGCCACAAAATGCAAAAAATATTGCAACTGTCCTACAACCTCCAAGAAAAAATAAATTTATCAAAAAATACAAACTGGGTTTTGGCCAAACTTTGTAGGGGTGTTAGGACAACATTTATGTTTCTCCCTACAAAAAATTGGAGAAATCCAAATCACATTTTTCGATAAAAAGATAAACTTTTTGTGGGTGACTATGCTTGATTTCTCAAAAACTGTGGATTGGACTGAGCTGAAACTTACTAGATTTGTTCTTCCTATTGTAATGCTCATGCTCACTAATTTTTATGGATATTCAATTCACTATTTGAAATATATGACCAAATCGATTTTTGCACTTTTATAGTAAGCTGTGAGCTTCTTAAAAAATGGAAACAACCACTCACTCCCCCAAACTAAATAATTTTTCCATCCTCGGAAAAATCATAGTAGGAAAAAAGAGCCAAAATACTATACTTCAATGCCAAATCATGCTTATATAAGTATCACTATTCACAAGGATGGATTTATTAGCTCGCATACATCTCATGACTGAAAAAATGCTTATTGTTGTTGCAAAAAATTATCCGAAATCTAAAAGTTAATGTTTTGGACTATTGAAAATGGATTTATTTAAATTTCCATGAATCCCATCCAAAAACCAAATTTTTTTAAGTGGAAATCTAGTTGAATAGGTGACTTTGAATGACACTAAAGAACATGGTTAAAGTCTTTAAGCATAAAATACCATTCAGTTGTTCATTGTGGAAACATTGTTGTACACATAAAAAAAATCTTTACCCATAGGAAAAAAAGAATTGAATAATCAACACAGGATCTCAATTCCTGTGACAATGGTTGAAGTTGCCTCTCCTCCAATGTAAGCTTGTGCTCAATTTTTTCACCATAAAAATCAACCTTCATAAAAAGAATAGAACAAACCTCCATTTGTGTTGAGTTTGCTTACTTGGAAACATGTAGAAGTGTTGTATTTGATTTTCATTCTACTGCATAATTTTCTCTTCAAAATTTGTGTCCTAGTGGAGGAGAATGCAATTTAGATGCACTCAATAGATACCACACATTAGCATATTTATTCTTCAACTGACAAGTTAACAGATCTTGATTTTGGTAGATTCAACAATTCTAGAATGAAGTAGTAGATAACATAACAAATCTGGTATCAAATTGTTACTCGTGGCTTCACAAGCATCAATAGATGCAATTACTCCACTATCTTAGCATCTTTGGTTCATAGATAACTCAATCCTTAAGGACATAAATAGAAAGACTCAAGCCCTAGAGATCGGATTGAACCAACATCCTCGCAACGACTTTTCTCATTTAGCATAATAGGGCATCAAGCATGATTCCCTTCTATACTTTCCAAAATGGTCTCAACCTCTTGGATAAGTGGATTCATAGCATAAGATTGCTATGAATCCATAAAACATCGGTTTTGACCTCCAATTCAAACTTTTGAATCATGCAACCATCGAAATCGAAGGCCTAGTCTAAATTTAGAGGATCTGCAGCCACTTGTAAGTGATCCACAACAACCTGTAGCTTATTTGCAGCACCCTATGAGTGATCTGCAGCAGCTTGTAGGTCATCTACAACACCTTGTGAGTGGTCCGCAACAGCTTGTGGATGATTTCAAATGTTTAAATCATTGAATACTTGTGGATAAAGTTGTTGTCAATGTTTTAGGATTTTTCGATCGGTGCAGACAAAGATCAAAGTCCTTATTCTGAATGGTTCAGATTTAGAACAAAAAGAGAGCAATTGTATAAACCTTCACCTAGGTCAATGAAATAGTAACAATGTATGAGTATGGAGGGAACTTACCTCTGATACAGCAGTTGTCCTTATGATCCAGGAGCAGCCAAGATCCATCTTTGCGTACAAGAGAACCTGCTAGAGATCAAGACAAGGAAAGAACAAATGAAATAGAAATAGTATAATTGACCTATGCAAGTGACCAAGGAATCTTACAATACATGATCATGAACATCAGATGTCTGGGAAGGAAAATAAAATTGTATTAAAAGTGATAGAAATAAATTACAATTTTTTAGGCCTTGGTGGTGTATCTTCTTCCCAATGGGTTATTCTTAATCCAACAAGTCACCTTCACCTTGAATACAAAACACCTCAAAAGTATCAAAGTCTAGGGAGATTTCTGCAACATTTACATACTTCCAATATTCCCCTCTTCACCCATGGCCCAAGGAATCAATTTATAGGACAATGTGGATAAGGGGAGGTTGAGAAAAGTGTGGGGATTATATTTTATATGATCCCCCACAATGGTGGAAGTTGATCCAAATCCATATCAATAAGAGGGAAAGGCTATCATTTGATATTTCACTCCAGAAGCTTCTCAAAAAACTAATTTTTTTCCCATACAAAGGTCGACACGATTTGTGGTGGAGAAAAATGCACCAGAGTGGATTGACATGGGTTGCTTTGTAGGAAAGATACACGATCGACGCGATTTTCTAGTGAAACACACTGCATCATGGGGGATTCGACGCACGTTGCTAGCTGTATAGCAAATCACATCGAAGTTACAAAACAAATTAAATTGTAGGGAAAGGCAATCAAGGATCATTCATCATGTAAATGAATTCAAGGATTTTGGTAACATGAGGTCACAAGGTTGGTGCTACTGACTAAAATTCCGTGTAACAGTCAATTATGATTTAAAGGTTGCTATGGTTTCCCAAAGAATTTCTGAGATTGTTTTTCTTACTAACAAATTGTAACACCAATTTCCTACTTGCAACACATTAAGAACTGATCTACCATCCACACCATATTGCAACCTACCATCACTGCTGCCTCAAACCAACCAACACTACAGGACCATTTGCTTCTTAAAATAATCATTCTTTCAACTATTGTGTATGGCTAGGATTGCTTCAAATGATTTTAACCAAAAATCTTACATTCCAATTGGTTAGTAAATTCTCCAAAAAGATTGAAACACTAAGAATTCCATGTATTTTTGATTAATTTATGTCATATGAGTGAACCATCCCTTTTAAGGTATGAAAAACCAATCATTTACCATCACTAAAGTTCTTTGTAATTCACACTGGCTTGAATATTTGAACCAATATAAACCATTGAAATGAATTAAAAGTCATACCTTTATCTTTCCACCTTGTATGTGATAGCACGTGCTTATAAGGAAATGGATTCTACAATATTTTATTCTATTGTAGTTTCTTGTGGAGCAGCACATCCATTCCTTCCAATGATTCTCTTGGCTTGTCCATGTGCGTTGGATGTTCCTTTATTCTTATTGTTGTTTATTGTGTGACAAGAGTAGGACTTCTTATTGTTGGTTCTTGTGTGAAAGTAGTAGGACTTCCTATTGTTAGTTCTTGTGTGGAAACAATAGGGTATTCTTTCTCATGGTTCAATGTTAGGGGATGTTGGAGTGGCTTGACTATGGAATTAGAGATGAGGTCATGGTTCAAAGGAAGAGATGAAGGTTTAGGTCATGGTTCAAATGAAGAGATGAAGGTTTTGGATTAAGCGAGGGTGGTAAGGGATGGGTAAGAATGATTATGGTGGGTAATGGTGTGATGATTTTGAAATATGATGGTGTTCCCCTTACCCCAAATTGAAATATTTTACTACCCTTGGAAACAAGGAGGAAGTGGGGAAAAAGGCTCAAGTGATTTTTCAAAAGCAAATCTACAACATTCAATAAACTTGACTAAAAATAAGGAAAAATAAGCATACTTTCACCTACCCAAGAATTTCATGACATTTGCAGCAACATCCCTTGAAGCACAGATCTAATATGGTCCACGATGATGAAAAATTTGCAAGAAGGAGTAGTGTGGAACTTGGAGCATGATAAACTATAAAATGAGATCTGGAAAAACCTTCTAATGTGGCAATGAATCCTAGAAATATTATTCAAAGAGTGACTTGAAAATATTTATTCAAAATAACAACTTGGATGGAATGATTAACTTCTCATGTTATTTGCAAACCTTGTCCGCCGGCAAGCTGTTTTTCAGACAAGATCTGTCTGACTGCGCCCAGAGGGTTTTCACGTCATAATTATCTTATTCCCGAGGAATGCCCACCAGTAAGATGGTTTAAATAATCCCAAGGTTTGATGGCATCCAAGGTAGGTTTTCACCATCAATTTTTATTTGGAAATGGAGTAGATAAGTGAGGGATCTTGGCATTGTAAGTGAACCAATCTAACTTTATTATGTGGGTTAGGGATGGATGGAGCATAAATTCATGGAAGTGATGGAGTGATGGGAGCTTAATTTAATCTAATGGAAGTGTTAACATACATGATGTTCATGAGCAAAGGTTATTGCATTTCAATTTCAACCACATAAAAAATGGAATATTTATTAACTCCAGCATGCATGTATATTGAAATGGGAAGAAGGAAATGCATAGGCATACCATGGCATTAATGAATGAGCATGATGAACCTTAGGTATTCTGGAAGGATTATTTTGTATAAAAATCATAGTTGATGCAATAATGAATAATGTGGCAATGGAACTTGGATTTTGGAACAATGGTCTTCAAATTCTTCCAAATCAATTATTCATGTGTCTTGCTCTAGATCCATCTGCAACTTGGTTGAAAAAGTATTGTTGTTGAGACATTGTTGGATTAGGATTCTAGGAACTTAAGCTTCAAGAAAAACATCTCATGATATTTCATATCCGTTGTTGTATATCTCAAGGGCATGACCATTGGCATAAAATTTGGTCTTCAAAAATCACTAGTGCATCGATTGACCTCTCACTCGTCCTGGGACTTGCAAAAAAAATAGCACTTACCTGCAATAAAACATGAGATCACAGAAGAAGAGATGTGTGCAGGTTCTCTTCATCAAATATATATGCAAAAAATGACAAATAATGTGTATAAAACAAAATCAAGGAAGATAAATGAAGAACAATGCATTTTTACCTATCGAGGAGTGACGACCATCTTAGACTACCCGACAGTGTTTCGTTAATAACTTATTCGTCTCTTGTCCAAATTGAGTCAAATTGAGTGATTCCAATTCCAAATGAAATTAGATTGACATGGATACTTCCAGTATAAACATGTTTTGAAAATTCATTAATATCATATGTCAAATCTGATAGGAAACAACTTGCATGACAGAGGTGTTTGCAAATTCCATCTTAGACTAATAGTCACTAATTTGAGCATATATTTTTCATTTGATGATGTATTGATGTGATTCAAATTGGATATGAAATTAGATTCCAATATGTACCTCCAATAGAAAATTTTTTTTTATTATAATAATAATTTATAGGTCAAATATGCAAATGAACAACCTAGGAGGCAGAGTTCTAAGAGTGTTGATTTATGATAGACAGTTAGTATTTTGGGCATAATTTTCTCGTGCAATATCGAAATTGAGTGATCAAATTGTGTTGTAAACTAGATTCATATAAGAATACTCCTTAAAAACATTTTTGAAAAAATCATCCATTTAGGAACCCAAAAAAGTGATTGTCTCAACTCTCTTCTTGAATTGCCTACTCTACACCCAATTAGTATTTTGACCATATCTTTTTCGTTTGATACCCAAATTGGAAAATTCAAATTGGATTAGAAACTAGAATTCAAGGGATACTTTGGATAGAAACAATTTTTAAAAATGTTCCCATATTGTCCCTCAAAACATGACTGTCCCTCAAAACATGATTGTCCCTCAAAACATGCTTGTCCCAACTATGTTCTCAGTAAGTCCAACAAGCCAAAATGCCATAAAATTCAATAAACACAATATAGCTCCCCAAACAGTTATATGAATAGGTGTGAATGTTTGTAGGGGTATAGTTTCGGTGTAAGGAATCTAAATAATAAAAAAACTTCAAGCATTCAATTCCTAATTTGACCTTCACATGCGTTTTTAAGGATTTGTAGTTGATCTCAAAATTGAGCTATAGATCCCCAGAAAGTGAAAAGTTTGCAAGATATGAATATATTGTTGTAGGAAAACTTTGAAATAATGTATTTCAATGCTACAAGATGCATGTTTATGAATCGAATGATATATTACATACCTCTTTTGAAATATTTTCATTTCTTGTATATAGATGACCTTCTTCAATGGCTTCCCCTTGAATCCTCTTGAATCCCCTAATAGAATATTCATTCACCACACCTTATTCCTCTTTCTAAGCTTCCACCGAAATAAATATTATTAATATGGGTGGTTCTTACTACACCACATGAATTTATTCCATGATCCATTCATTCTAAATACCTTGGAGATAGTGGTGTGAGAACTCTCGACTTACCGTCCCCTTTTACCATGTACTTCAAGCTACATTGTGAATGCAATCAAGGAGGAGAAAAAAAAATCAATATCAAATATTCCTATTGCACCTTAACAAACTCCCTGGAAAAGATGCCAAAATGTTGTTGAAATCAATTGTCCTTTCAGAGCATCAATTCCATCAAACCATTAATTATCAACCAGGGTAAGTCTTTTCATTTAAAGGTTGTCTGCAATGTCTATGTATGCATCATAGCTTTATCTAACATTGATTTTTGAAAAACTAACTGCAATAAAACAAAACTTATTCTAGAAAATTTAATCTAACCACCCACACTCAGTCACACCTATTGGAAATCAAGTAATACTAAGAGGGAGGGGGGGGTGAATCAATATTTAGATATTTATTCAATTTTTATCAATTTTAAGACAAAATCAACAATAGAAACATAACACAAAATTATATCGTGGAAACCCAATTGGGAAAACCACAAACACATTCTATCACTGCAAAATTATATTTACAAGTATTTGCAAGCACCAACTTGCTGGATGCTACAACAACCAATATTTTGAGCTACAACTAAAGGATGCAAAAACACCCAAGATTTTCAGCTACAACTGAAGGATGCAATGACACCCTTTTTACCAAAAACATCTAGAAGGAAGCTACGACCTCCTATGATTTTGTATCATGTCCTTGCGCCTCCCAACCACCCTTTAAATGATTATGCGTCCTCTTTTTTCAATACACCTTTTGATTTTCTATTTGAATGTATAAAGACACTTCATTTGAAGGAATAAAACCTTGTTTATATACCCTCAATTGTGCCTCTTCACCTAACAATCACAAATCTTCATCGTGACCCTTCAAATCACAATTACCTCAAAATAATTCGCAATTAGGTCTATGTTTTAACCTGCTAAATTAACAGTGCAATTATGAAACAATTCAATTTCTCAACCCCGAATTCGACATGCCATCTCCAGTTTTGACTTGTCGATTTCGATGTCAAGTGACAAAACATCAAATATATACTCTTAATTTAGCATCTTCAACTCCTTCGTTCCGACTCCGACTCACTGATTCCGATGTCAACTTCGTGACTTTGAATTTTCGACTGCGAATTCGACTTCCTGACTCTGACTTGTCAACTGTGACTCCAACTAGCCAACTACATCTCTAACTTCGACTCTACTAACAATGGTCGATAATAAGTCGACAAGAGGTCGACTATTGACTTGATTTACAATGAATCGACCATAATAAAAGTGATTGGCACCGATCGAATTCATATGACTATCGACCACTTTTTAGCTTCGACATCTTAGAGCCGTTTTATGCATTGACTAAGTATGGCATCAACAAATTTTAAGCATTGACTAAATATGGTGTCGACCAGTTTAAGCATCGGCTAAATATGGCGTCGAACATTCAACCAGTTTTACGTATTAACTAAATATACTTTTCCTTTGTCATTACCGAACTTCTTTGATATCAATGACAATCATACTCAACATTCTCCCCCTTTGTCATTGATGACAACAACTCTTCAAATTTATCCCCCTTTGACATAAATGAAAAAGGATCTCAAAACTCCCCCTGTCAACATTTCGCCCCCTGTCAACTATATCCATATTTTTGTGACAGGGTACAATCTTCCGTTTATACTAAGGAAGAGGGATAACCCCCAGCTTCTGCCTGAGATAGGAAAAAGACCCTCTAGTTAGTGGCTTAGTAAAGATGTCTGCAATATGTTCCTTTATATCAACATACTCCAATTTGACAACATTTTGTGACACTTGTTCTCTTAGAAAGTAATATTTTATTGGAACGTGCTTGGTCTTGGAGTGCATAATTGGATTGTTGGATATGTTTATAGCACTCATGTTATTATAGTGTATCACAATTGGGTCCTCATATTTCACAAGTAGATATTCTAATGTTTGTTTCAGCCAAATGACTTGATTACAACATGATGCAATAACAATATACTCAGCTTCTGTTGTAGAAAGTGAAATGGAGGACTGCTTTTTGCTTAACCATGATACCGAGCAATCTCCCAAGTAAAATGTTGCTCCAATGGTGCTCTTTCTATCATCAATACTTCCTTCCCAATCTGCATCAGTAAATGCCTTTAGAGTGAAGTCATTTCATTTTAGATACCATAAACCATACTCCATAGTTCCTTTTAGATATCTAAGGATTATTTTTACTGCTGCCACATGTGTTTCTTTGGGCGCTGATTAGAATATGGAAACCAAGCCGACATACTACATCACATATGGTCTTGCATATGTTACATATAGAAATATACCAATCATTGACCTATACATGGTATGGTATACTTCCAAAGACTCATCATCCTTGCTTAATTTACAACAAGTGACCATAGGAGTACTGACAGGTTTTGAGTCTTCCATTTTAAATTTTTCAACATATAATTGATATAATTGGTTTGAGAGATGAAGATCCCTTTTTCTGATTGCAAGACTTGTAAACCAAGGAAGAATTTTAGTTCACCCAACATTGACATTTCAAACTCCTTCTTCATTTCTGAAGCAAACTTTACACTCAAAATATGTAGATCACTTCCAAATATGATATCATCTACGTAGACAAAAACAATGATCATGCTTTTGTTTTCAAACTTTATGTAGAGATTACTGTCAGTGGACCCTCTTCTACATCCTTGTTGCTTCAAGTACTTGTCCAGTCTTGAGAACCATGCTCTTGGAGCTTGTTTGAGGCCATAGAGTGCATTTTTTAGTTTGCAAGCATAATCTTTATTTTATGATAAGAGAAAACCTCCAGGTTTTTCAACATAGACTTCCTCTTCTAGTTCTCTATTAAGGAGTGCATATTTTACATCCATTTGGTATACCTTGAATTTTTTGTAGCATGCAAATGCTAGAAACATTCTAATGACTTCAATTCTTGCCACAGGTGCAAAATTTTCTTCAAAGTCAATACCTTCTATTTGAGCATATCCCTTGCATACTAGTCTGGATTTGTTTCTTATGACTTGACCATCCTCATTAAACTTGTTCTTGAAAACCCATTTAGTCCCAATAACATTCACCCCTTTCGGTCTTGGGAT
Organism: Larix kaempferi; assembly: GCA_027924585.1. Taxonomy (NCBI): domain Eukaryota; kingdom Viridiplantae; phylum Streptophyta; class Pinopsida; order Pinales; family Pinaceae; genus Larix; species Larix kaempferi. The sequence goes on along the minus strand of BSBM01000833.1, from coordinate 6,192,789 downwards.
AAGTTCTCAAGTTTGTTTTTTCTCTATTTGGTCCAACTCATCATTCATGGCGTTGATCCAATCATTATTTTTGCTAGCTTATGCAATTGTTTTTTGCTCAACTAACAAGATTAATGCTTGTTCTTGAAACATCGGTCTTCTTCTTGTGTTGACTCCTGCATCCTTGTCACCTATGATTAGAGTTTCATAACGATTCTTTTGAATTCTTCTAGATCGTGATTTTGTATCAGATCTAGGAGAGTCTTTTTCTTCGCTTTCATGTGATTCTTCATCTTATTTTTCTTCCTTTTCTTCTTATAAAGCCTCCTTCTTTTGAGAATATTCATCTTTCTCTCCTTCTTTTAAAAACTCCTCCTTTTGAGAATCTTCATCTTTCTCTTAACCATCAGTTTATTCATCATTGTCATTTTCTTGAATTTTATTTTTTCTTGGTTTAGTGTTATAAAAAATTACACTTGCACTTTCTATGATCTTGTATGACTTTAGATTATAGCATCTGTATGCCTTTTTGGTGGACGAATATCCAAGAAATATGCCCTCATCTATCCTGGAGTCAAATTTTCCAAGATCATCATCATCTCTCTTTATGTAGCACTTACTTCCAAAGACTCTAAAGTACTTGAATGATGTTGGCCTACCAAACCATAGCTCGTAAGGATTTTTATCATTATTTACTCTGAGTTGTCCTATGTTTTGTATATAAAGAATAGTATATATTGTTTCTCTCCAATAGCTATCTGGAAGTTTAGATTCATTAAGCACGATTCTGGCTACTTCTTAACTGTCATGTTCTTTCTCTCAATAACTCCATTTTGTTGAGGAGTTTTTGGAGATGAAAACTGCCTTTTGATTCCATGAGTTTTTCAAAACTCATTGAAATCATTTGCAGTAAATTCACCACCATTATCTGACCTTAGACATTTATTTTTATATTTGTTTCATTCTCAAGTAGTTCTTTAAAAGCTTTAAATTTCACAAAGGATTATGATTTTTCCTTGAGGAATGTCACCCAAGTCATCCTTGTATGATCATCAATGAATAACATGAAGTAACGCTCACCTTGCATGCTTTTAGTCCTTGTAGGTCCACAGAGATCAATGTGAATTATTTCCAATGGCTGTGATGTTGTATGCTCTTTGATATTGAAGCTTGATTTTGTTTGTTTCCCATGAAGACAATGTCTACAAACATAGTTTGGAGGTTTTATGATCTTTGGAAAGTTTCTTACGGCTCCCTTCTTACTTACTTTTACAAGATTGTCAAATTTCAAGTGCCCCATCCTTCTATGCCACAGCATACTTTCATCAGTCTGACTCATATAACATTGTTCTTCATTTTCTAGGATGTATACATTGCTTGGAGTTCTCACAAGAGTCCCAATATGTTTTCCTGAATTTTTCCTTCTGATTTCACATTTCTTGGAGTCAAATATGCAAATGTGCGCTTGATCACAAGTTTGACTCACACTTAGGAGATTAGGTTTTAATTTTTCTATTAGAAGAACATTTTTTTCTTTAACCTTATTTTTAAGAGCCACTATATCCTTCCCAATTATTTTAGAAGATAAATTATCTCCAAAAGTGACTTTTCCTTTTTGATCTCGTTTTAGACTTATGAACTTGCTTGTGTCTCCTGTCATGTACTTTGAACATCCACTATACACATGCCATAGATTTTTCTTTTCTATGGCACATAGAGCTATCGAAAATTTTTCTTTCTGACATCTTCTATCCTTTTCCAAGCCTTTCTTTGCTCCTTGTCTTTAGTTGTGGCTCCTTTTTCAATAGGAATCATTGATTTACATTTTCTAGCTATATGCCCATAGTTACCACATTTGTAACATTCTATGCCATACTTCTGTAAGGGTGCAAAAGAATTCTTATTTCTTCCTTTTGGAAGATCACTAGAATTGTCTTTGTAGGGATATTTTTTATTATGTTTTTGGTACATCCTACAATCAAATTCTTTATGCCCAAAATTGTTACAGATGTAACAATTACCCAAAAAGAGTTGCATATTTATGCTTTTCATTGGTCTTCTTGGTATTTTTCCTGTCCTACTTTCATTTTGAAAAGAATCAATTTTTTTACTATCTTCCTTTTCAATTGGGTCTTTGAGTACAATAGCATAACTCCTTTTATTACCATCTTGTATTGTGGAAGAGGATTGTTCTGACTTCATTCCTTTTTCATAACCTAATCCAGTTTTATTATTGGATGATATTTGGCAACTTAGGATGTCATCTAGAGTTTTGAGCTGCTCTTAAATTTTGTTTGAAAGGATTCTTCATCAAGCTTTTTTCTAAGCGAGACCATTTCAGCTTCAAACTTTTGTAATTTTTACTCTCTTTTCTTGAGCCCCTGTTCTAGAATGTTTTCAACCTTTTTAGTTTCTTGAAGCTAATTTTTTAAGTCAGCGATAATACTTTCAGTATCATTGTTTTTCTCTTCAAACTCTGTCATGTTGGTTTTTAATTGTTTGTACATCCTTTTATACTTCCTTAATTCTTCAAGATCACTTATGAGTTATTCTTCAATATATACCACTCCTAATTCTTTTTCATGGTTTTCGCTCTCTATTCCCATGAATAGAACTTATGCTTCTTCATCTTCACTAGACTCATCTAAGCAGCTGTCATCCATGGATAAAAGGTATTTTTTTTCTTCTTCCTAAAAATCCTTTTGTTCTTCTTGAAATCTTCAGTGTACTCATCATTGCCTTCTTGTTTGGGATAAGGGAATTTAGAAGCAAAGTGACCAATTCCCCCATAGTTGAAGCATTTTAAGGGCAATTTCCCTTTGTAATTACTAGTACCCTTTTTAATAGTTTTAACAAGAAGTGCTTCTTCATCATCAGAGTCTTCTGATTGAATCTTTGTTTTAGATTTCTTATCTACTTTTTATGATTTAAAAGTTGCTTCCTTCTTTTGAGAATTATCTTGTCCAATCATCATCTCATAATCTATGAGGATACCATATAGTTCATCCATGGTGAGCTTGTCAGTATTTCCTCTATCTTTTGTTAATTTTTTAGCATTAATTCAACATAATCTAAGATATTTACTGAGAGAATAACATGTACAACATATCAAGCATGTATCAAGCATATCAAGCAATCACATAAGACAATGGACACATAGAGTTTCACTGGGGAAAACCATAAAGGTGAAAAACCCCACAACTTCCTTAGAGATAGAAAGAGCAATGATACAACCAAAGTACAAGAGATAGACTTCTCCTAGCAGTTGAACCTCCTCCTCACTTGTGCGCCACTTTTCAAGTAGTGTAGAAGGAATAATGAGATGATCAAATAGAGATCTCCCGATCTCTATTTATACATGACCTGACCTGAGCTGCCTAATAACCTAGCAGGGCCAACTTGTCTAACTCAGTATAATAACCTGTGGTTATACTAATCAGGGCCGACCCCACACTTGGTGGTCTAATAACCCATCACAGCAAGTTACGACACTTGCGACACTTGTCAATACAAATGATGACACTTCCGTATAGAGGAATAATACCATCTCTATAGGAGTACAATATACATAGGTGAAATACATTCCGAAGTTAGATATACATCAACACTCCCTCTTAACTAGGAAGGTATTTCTCGACACATATCTGCTAGCACAAGTCTTCTTCTCTAGGTCATCGTCATCGTCACTGTTGCTGCTATCTCAATCAATATCCAATCTACTCGTCATAGGAAGTTCTACAGAGCCAGTCCTTTTTCATATTGGATGTAGGCCCACCACCTGTAGGTCTTCATCATCACTGGCCATACTGTGGAATCCTCTAGACTTATTACGTGCGTCACAAACCCTCGCAAGAGCATCCAAGGACTGATTACGGGCACACAGCCCAACCTATCGGATCTCCAAGGTATTATATGTGACCCTCATTACAAACCCTCAAAAGAGCATCGCAAGACTTATTACGGGCACGTAGCCCAACCTATCGAATCTCCCAGGACTTACATGTGATCTCCACTACAAACCCTCAAAAGAGCATCCCAAGAATTATTACGGGCACACAGCCCAACCTATCGGACCTCCTAAGACTTACATGTAGTCACCACTACAAACCCTCGAAAAAGCATCCCATGACTTATTACGGGCACACATCCCAACCTATCGGATCTCCTAGGACTTACATGTAGTCACCACCACAAACCCTCGAAAGAGCATCCCAGAACTTATTAAGGGCACACAACCCAACAAATTAGATCTCCCAGGACTTACACGTGGTCATAGGACAAACCCTCGAAAGAGCATCCCAGGACTTATTACGGGCACACGGCCCAACCTCTCGGATCTCCCAGGTCTTACATGTAGTCACCACCACAAACCCTCAAAAGAGCATCCCAGGACTTATTACGAGCACATAGAGCAACCTCTTGGATCTCCCAGGTTTTACATGTGGTCACAGGAAAAACCCTCGAAAGAGCATCCCAGGACTTATTACGGGAACACAGCCCAACCTCTCGGATCTCCCAGGTCTTACAAGTCGTCTTAAGCACAACCTATCCATGGCCACAGAGTATCATCCTGATACTCACCATACATCATCCTGATGTACATGATCATCCCGATCACCATCACTGCATCGTCCTGATGCATGTCATCATCGCATGATCATCCTGATGCATATCATCTGGAGCAACATCCTGAAGCTCATCATCCATGATCATCTTGATCATACAATGCATCCATCTGATGCATATACAGTATCTACCTAATACATATAAAAAATATGATCCACCTGATCATACAATGTATCCACCTGATACATATCATCATACATGATCTACCTGATCATACAATGTATCTACCTGATACATATCATCATACATGATCTACCTGATCATACAATGTATTTGCCTGATACATACACAAATACATGATATTCCTGATCATATCCAGCATCCAACATGATGCATATGCATATACATGATCCAACTGATCATAACAAGCATCCAACATGATGCATATACAAATACATGATCCAACTGATCATAACAAGCATCCAACATGATGCATATACAGAGAAGTATCTGGAGCATCGTCCTAATGCTCGTCATCCAGCGCTTACATCCATAGCCATGGGAAGGATCCTCCTCTCACCATGCTTGGAATGGATCCATAAAATGTGTCCATCGCTTCTTCCTCGAAGTGTCATCAATCTAAAGAACACCAAGCCTCTCTTTGAAGTACTCGAACTTCACTTTAGATAGTGGCTTCGTCAGCACATCTGCAATCTGCTCATCCGTCGCAACATACAGGAGATTCACTACTCCTCTCTGCACCATATCCCTTATATAGTGATATTTGATCTCTATGTGCTTCGAACTATCGTGGAACATAGGGTTCTCAGATAGCTTCACAAAACTCCGGTTGTCACAAAAGATACTAGTAGCCTCCAGCGGGACATCAAATAACTGAGACAGTAGCTTCCGGAGCCATAATGCCTCACAAATAGCCGAACAAGCTGCAACATACTCTGCCTTGGCTGTACTCAGTTCTATGCAGGACTGCTTCTTGCTAAACCAAGAGATCACACCTAATCCCATACTGAAGCAGCACCCATATGTGCTCCTCCTATCTATAGCACTTCCTGCCCAGTCCGAATCAACATAACCCTGCATGTTAAACTTTTGATTCGCATCATACTTGAGCCCATAATCAATTACACCCTTCACATACCTCAAAATATGCTTTACAGCAACCAGGTGAACACCTCTGGGATCTGTCAGGAACTGGCTCAATGTGTTCACCGCAAAGCAAATATCTGCTCTTGTGTTCGTCAGGTACATCAAGGACCCAATCATCTGACGATACACAGTGACATCAACTGGATCAGATGAAGCATCACACATAAGCTTCAGGTTCGATGCCATAGGTGTGGCCATGGCCTTGCAGTCCATCATCCCGAACCTCTTCAGGATCTCTACTGCATACTTCCCTTGTCCAAGGAAGATTCCATCTGCACTCTGCCACACCTCCATGCCTAGAAAATAGTGCATCATCCCCAAGTCCTTCATCTCGAACTCAGCAGCAAGCTTTCTCTTGGTATTGGCAATCAAACCATCCTCACCTGTAACACCCCCTTCCATCGTCAAAGGCAAGGAGGGGGAAACGTTAACAACACACGGGCTTATCGGAGACTTAGCCCCAATAATTTTTGCACATAAAATCCTAACATTTTAAAAACGTCCTTGTGCAGATTCATCTCAATTTAAACACAGCGGAAATTAATCATTACGTATGCACACCATTTCTTCATACATTCAGCATACCCATATCATTCATACATGTAACAGTTACCAATTTCATTAAGCATGGACAATTTATTACACTGCATAAAACATGATGCATTTCATTCCATTAATCATGAATGCATTGCAAAACACATACTGTATATAAATTAAATCACAGATTACTCATCTTGAACTGTAATGGTCCAAACGACTGGCTATGGTAGGTCAACGTTCCTCCCAACCGTAGACCTCTGTCCAGCTTGTGTTCTTTCAGCTGAGAGGTCACCCCCGAGCTGGGCCGTGTATCCACTAAGGAGGACTAGCTGGGTTCCCTCATAGTCATGGCTTCAGTCAAGCATCCAAGCAGATAGAGGAGGGTAGTGCTAAGCCAGTGAGCTCAACCACAGAGCTACAGGCATCTCAAGTGAACTCAACAGTTAGGCACCCACATTACCTACCACATCCAACACAAGGAAGATCCCCTTCTCTGTTACACAGTCCCTCAGGAAACTCTTCCCTCCAGTGCTCTTCAGGATGGGCATAGAAAGGTCCAGCTGCTGATCTTTGAGATCCTAGCCTTCACTGGGTTTATCAACCACACCCAACCTCTGCATAGTCAATCCCAACTTGATTTCTCACCATTCTGCTCACCAAATGCTCAAATCCGTCACTCGTTTTCTGAGCTGCAAAAACTGGGTTTTCCCATTGATTTCGGGGTAGCTAATGCTCCCAAATTTGCCCCAAGGTTCATGCTATTGGATCCCCCATTGGATTTCCCTGTCCCATGCCAAATCTGGACGTTTTTGGTCTTTCAAAAACGGGGTTCTCTCAAGGTCGCGATTTCTGGTTTTTCCTCACTGCTGGCACTCGTTTTTGGATGGGAATGATGCTAGGTAGTTTCACAATGGACTGGGGTGAGAATGAAGCAACCTCCCATGAGGTTGAGTGACTTCTTGCCCAAGCAATCAGAGCCCATGCCCACCCATACGAATTTCAGGGCTGCCCATGCTCCATTGAAGCCATGGGCTGAAATCTCAACCACCTTCTTACAGCAGGCATTAATGTCACCTAGGGAAGTCAATGGGTTCTCATAATGACAAATGGCAGCCTAGGGTTTAATCCCATAGCCCCCTCACCACTCCCTAGTGGATACACGTGGCCCCTTCTCATTCGTTGCCTCCATAGCCAGTTTTTGGTATTTTATTTCAATGTTAAATATTTACATCAATTTACAATATCCCATGGCTTAATAGCACGTGGGTAACAAAATATCAAGCGTGTCTAATTTAAATAAAATCCGAGCATAAACTAGCGGGGCCTTGGCCTTGAGCTCCACGCTAGGGAAACATACATCGCGTATTTGCAATATTTACATTAGAGCCAATATTGCCTAAGGGTTCAAAATTGGGGTATTACATCACCTATAACAAACAGGTCATCCACATACAAGAGTAGTATCACAGGATTGCCTTCCTCAACCTTGTATTAAAGGTTGGAATCTGCTTTACTCTTGGTAAAGCCCAAATTGGATAGAAAGTTGTCTATCCTACCATACCAAGTCCTAGGGGCTTGCTTCAATCCATACAAGGATTTCTTCAACTTACACACATGTGACTCCCTGTCATGTGTCTCAAAACCTAGTGGCTGCTCCACATACACTTCCTCCTCGACTACACCATTCAAGAAAGCTGTCTTTACATCCATTTGGTGTATCTTCCATTTCATCACTGCAACTAGAGAAAGTACTGATCTAATGGAAGTGTATCTGGCCACAGGAGCAAAAGTCTCTTCATAATCAATCCCTTCTTTCTGGGAGAAGCCACGAGCTACAAATCTCGCCTTGTATTTCTCTATGCTTCCATCTGCAGCATAATTGATCTTGTACATCCACTTGGAAGTCACCGCATACTTCCCTTTAGGTCTTGGGACCACATCCCAAACATCATTCTTCATGATCGACTAGTATTCCTCGACCATTGCATCCTTCCATTCTTTCTTTTCCACCGTTTCTTCATAATTGGAAGGTTCTTTGTTCATAATGTCACAGAGTAAGGCAACATAGCTGGTATGAGATCTAGTTCTCTTCCTTGCTTTGTGTTCTTCTTTTGGAATGCCATACCTTTCTGCATCTTGAGTGAGCTTTCTATCCCATGCAAGTTTCCTCTTGTGAGAGTTCTTCTCATGGGGTGGATCTACAGGTATTTGCAGATCTTCAACTTCACAATCTGCTTCTGGAATTGCTTCATTCATGGTGGTGTCTTGAAATCTGGTTTCCTTTGGTTCTTCATGATCTTCAACAGGTGTCTTTCTTGACTTCATGAAAGTTGAGTCTTCATCAAATGTTACATCCCTAGTAACATCAATATTCTTGAACCCTGGAAAGTATATTCTGTAAGCCTTCTAGCTTTAACTGTAACCCACAAAGATGCCCTTCTTTCCTGAAGGATCTAGCTTTGTCCTCTTTTCCTTTGGAACATGTGTATATACTGGACAACCAAATATTATGAGATGGTTGACTTCAGGTTTCTTACTAGAGAAGACCTCTTATGGTGTCTTTTTGTCCAATATCTTGTGAGGTGTTCTATTCTATACATAGACAGCTATCCTAGCTGCTTCTGCCCATAGATGCATAGGAAGATCCTGGTCATGGAGCATTTCCCGTGCTGCTTCCATGATTGTTTTGTTTTTCCTTTTTGCAACTCCATTCTGTTGTGGATTGTAGGGAGCATTCAACTCCCTCTTAATCCTTGAATCACTGCATAGCTTCTTGAAATCACTTGAAGTGAATTCTCTGCCATTGTCGGATCTGAAGGTCTTGATCTTCTTTTCAGTTTGATTTTCCATCAAGGCTTTGAATTCCTTGAACTTATCAAACACTTCATCTTTGTTCTTTAAAAAATAAACCCAAGTCTTCCTAGAGAAATCATCAATGAAAAAGACATAGTATACATACCCACTCAAAGAACTGGATGAAATCGGACCACATACATTAGAGTGGATAATTTCCAAGATTCCTTTAGCTTTGCTTTCACTACTTGGAAATGCCTTCTTAATGTTCTTTCCTTTTGCACATCCTTTGCAAACACCTTCATGCTTTGTCTTGATTTCAGGAAGACCCTCTACAACTTTACTTGCAATTGGTAGTGCTCTATAGTGCACATGTGCAAGCCTTCTATGCCAAAGTTCACTTGGCTCCATGGATTCATGAACCATGGAATGTTCAAGTTGTCCCTTCAATTTGTACAATCCTCCCTCTTGCTCTCCAATAACTACTGCATCATCTATAGTTTTACCATTTGGACACATTAGGACTTGGCCATCTACAAATGCAACACTCATGCCTTTTGCATCCAATGCAGATATGGAGAGTAGGTTCTTCTTGAGCCCAGGTACATATAGAACATCTTTCATCTTCAAAGACTTCCCAGATTCTAGGTTGTAGGAGGCTTCACCACTTCCTTTGATAGGATATTGATAGTCATCCCCAAGTTTCACCTTATGGGGTGACTCATGTTCAGATAGATTTGCAAAAGATTCTTTAAACCCAGTCATGTGTTTGGAAGCCCCAGTATCAATAATCCAATCATTACATCCATGAGAGATAGTACTTATGAGAGTAGATATTAGAACATATTCATCTTCACTTGATGAATCATCACTTTCTACTCCAGCCTTGTTCTTGGGAGGTTCATCATCCTCAGCAACATGAACATGATATCTCTTCTTGTTGTTGAAGTTGTTGTTGTTGTCTTTCTTCTTCTAGGGATAATCTACAACAAAGTGTCCCTTCTCATTACATGTGAAGCATCTGAGATCTTTCTTATCCTTATGATAATGGTGGTGTGAAGTTTTTTTGAAGTGGGATGGCTCCCTCTTGAACTTTCCTTTCTTGGTGTGTGTTGTGAGAGCTTGATCTTCATTCCCCATCTTTTCTTCGCGGGCCACAAGCCTAGCGTCGTCTTGAGAGAATTCCTCCCACGGCCTACTGAAGGAGATCAGTTTTCTTCTTGCACAGAATCCTTGAATAAAGGAATCCCATGACCTAGGTAGGCCATTCAAGGTGGTCATAACAATTTCACCATTCTCCACCACTTCATCCACAGCTTCAAGTTGTTCCTTGATCTGAGAGACCTTAGAGAAATAAGATTGAATGGTCCCTCCATTCTGAAGCTTTACCCCTTTCAATTGATTCCGTAGAGTCATCTTCTGATTTATGTTCTTCCCTTCAAATAACTTGGTTAGGGAATCAAACATCTCCTTGGGTGTCTTTAGAGATGACACATGTGGAATAAGATGGTCTTTGATAGAATCAGCAATGATCCTCTTTGCCTTGACCAAGTTCTTCTTATGTAAGGCCTTAGCCTCTTCTCCCTCTGGGACAGGGACCTCTTCGCTTATGTAAGTATCCAATTCATTTTCTTCCAAGATTAACCCAATCCTATACTTCCATGCTTGGAATTTATCAGCCCCTTCAAGATTATCCTCAAGCTTGGTGTGGTGAGACATTTTAATGAGAAACTCAAATGGAAATAAAAGATTTAGGTCTTACCACTTGATTTGCATAAATCTGGATCTAATGTCGGACTAGGGTTTGTTAGAGAAACCCTAAAAATTCAAAATGTGAATTTCAACTTTCTGAAAGGATAGAAAGATGCTCCTTGATGAGATGATCAGCCTTGTATATTCAGAATTTGAAATCTGCAAAGATTCACCCTTCAGAAATGCCTTTTTGTCTTCCCGGATTCACTAGGGAGGACCCTGAATTAGGGTTTGAATTTCCCGGAGCTTCACCCAACCAAAAATATCGATCCAAAGCTCTAAACTTCAATTTTTCCAAGTAGCTTCCAGCTATGTCCTCATATTTCGGAAATTCCTATTTTTGTGAAAACCCTAATTTTTAGGGCCAAAATGGAAAGTGCTCAGAATTGAATTCTGATTGGACAGAAAAATTCTCCTTGATGAGTAGATTCAATCTACCTTGCTTCCTTTCCAGAATCTGTGGAGAGAAACCCAATAAACAAGAAAGCCTGGTTTCCGCCACTGCGTAATGTCTTCTTCTCAGGGAAGCTCTGGTACCATGTTAATTTTTGAGCATTAATTCAACATACTCTAGGATCTTTACTGAGAGAATAACATGTACAGCATATCAAGCATATCAAGCATGTATCAATCATATCAAGCAATCATATAGGACAATGGACACACAGAGTTTCACTGGGGAAAACCATAAAGGTGAAAAACCCCACAACTTCCTCAGAGATAGAAAGAGCAATGATACAACCAAAGTACAAGAGATAGACTTCTCCTAGCAGCTGAACCTCCTACTCACTTGTGCGCCACTTTCTGAGTAGTGTAGAAGTGAATAATGAGATGATCAAATAGAGATCTCCCAATCTCTATTTATACATGACTTGACCTGCCTAATAACCTAGCAGGGCCGACTTGTCTAACTCAGTCTAATAACCCATGGTTATACTGATCAGGGCTGACCCCACACTTGGTGGTCTAATAACCCATCACAGAAAGTTATGACACTTGCAACACTTGTCAATACAAATGACGACACTTCCGTATAGAGGAATAATACCATCTCTATAGGAGTACAATATACATAGGTGAAATACATTCCAAAGTTACATATACATCAACATATTGTAGGGTGGAAATCTTAGGATTGTAAATCATTGGAAGTGATCTTAGTACTTTTTCAACTATTTCCATTTCTTCCAATTATGCTCCTAGGCCTTGAATTGCATTAACAATTTCATCAATTCTCTCAAAATATTATGAAATGTTCTCTTCTTCCTTCATTTTTAGACTTTCAAATTGAGCTTTAAATGTATGGAGTTTGGCCCTTTTTACCTTGGTGTCTCCTTCATAGATGGTTTGCAATTTGTCCCATATCTCCTTCATTGTTTTGCAATGCATCACCTTGTCAAAGACTGTTCTGTTTAATCCAACCAGAATTGCATTAACATCTTTTGCATTGTATCCAAATTGTTTTATTCCCTCAAAATCTGTAGGAAGCGACTTTGGATATATATACCCTAATTATACAGATAACCATACTTCTAGTCCAATAGAAATTATATGACTTCTCATCCTAACACTCCAGAATGCATAATCCTCACCATTGAACAGTGGAACCTTGGAGGACATTTTTCCTTGTTGATCCACAATGATAAAAGATCTATCTTCCAGTGGTTAGAGTTTAGTGAAGAGAACTTCTCTGATACCAATTGTTGAAAGATCAAGTAATAGTGAGAGGGGGGGTGAATCAGTATTTAGATATTTATTCAATTTTTACAACTTTTAAGACAAAATCAACAATAGAAATAGAACACAAAATTTTATCGTGGAAACCCAATTAGGAAAACCACAAACATTTTCTATTACTGCAAAATTATATTTACAGGTATTTGCAAGCACCAACTTGATGGATGCTACAACACCCAATATTTTTCAGCTACAACTGAAGGATTCAACAACACCCAATATTTTCAGCTACAACTGAAGGATGCAACAACACCTTTTTTACCAGGAACAACTGGAAGGAATCTACTAATTCCTACAGGCTTTTGTAGCATGTCCTTGCGCTTCCCAACCACCCTTTAAATGATTATGCGTCCTTTGTTTCTGTAAACCTTGTGATTTTATATTTGAATGTAGAGAGACACTTCATTTGAATGAATAAAACCTTGTTTATATACCCTCAATCGTTCCTCTTCACCTAACAGTCACAAATATTCATTGTGGCCCTTCAACTCGCAATTACCTCACTTAAAATAATTCGCAATTACCTCTTTGTTTTAACCTACGAAATTAACAGTGCGGTTATGAAACACTTTGAATTCGCAACCCTGAATTCGACATGCCAACTCTGATTCTGACTTGTCAATTCCGATGTTAGGTGTCAAAACATCAAATATATACTCTTAATTCAACGTATTTGACTCCTCCATTCAGACTCCAACTCTCTGATTCTGATGTTGACTTCATGAATTCGAATTTCTGTTTGCGAATTTGACTTTGTCACTCCAACTTGTCGATTGTGAATCCGACTAGCCAACTATATCTCTGTCTTCGACTCGACTGACAATGGTCGATAATAAGTCGACAAGAGGTCGACTATTGACTTGATTTACAATGACTCGGCCATAATAAAAGCGGTTGGCACCGATCAAATTCATATGACTATCGACCACTTTTTAGCTTTGACATCTTCGACCAATTTTATGCATCGACTAAGTATGGCGTCGACCAGTTTTAAGCATCAACTAAATATGGTGTCGACCAGTTTAAGCATCGACTAAATATGGCGTCGACCATTCGATCAATTTTACGTATCGACTAAATATACTTTTCCTTTGTCATTAATGAAATTCTTTGATATCAATGACAATCATACTCAATGACACCTTCTCAATACCATTTATTGACCCCTCTAACTGAATCCAACATAAATTTTTGAATTTTGTTGGCATGGGTCCAAAGTGCACATGTTCGGTACAGTCAGCAATGAAAGGGTCAGTGACATGAACAAAGGACCGGTCGCACAGTATAAAAGATCCGACAAATGTGGAATAATTGTTTAATTTAGTTAGTAATGGATCATTTGGACCATTTTGTAACGGCCAAGTGAGCCTATAAATAGGAGTGATTGTAAGCCTAAGGGAATCTTAGTATATAGGAAGATCATTCGTTGGTAGAGCACTTTTGAGCTATCTTTTGGAATCTTTATATTTTGCCGAGTATTGTTTCGCTCGGAGTCTATACCAGTCATGTGATATGGAGAATTTTGTGATGTATTGAATAGTTTGATGGATAATGAGAGTGATCGAGAATGCTATATCTTTGTCTCTTTGTCTTGTTATTGAATTTGAGTATCACAATGTTTGATGTTTCAATGAAATCACAATTATGTTATGTACCGAAGATTCCTTAAGCATGTTTTGATAAATTTTTTAATTCATTAACTGTGAGATGATAATGTGTTAATGTGAATGAAATGGTTAATAATATTTGGTTGATAGGTCGAGAATGTGTTGTTTTGATGTGAATGCGAATCCCCAGTTTATGTTGCAAATGAGTGTGAGAAAATGCATGTCTTCTTACAACTGCGGAAACTTGGTTCATGCATCCCCCTTAGACATCTCAGGTGAGACTTCACTCGCTCTGCGAGTGTTGTTGGAAAGGGTAAAACCTTTCTGGGCCGATGTTTAAGGGATTCTGTGTCGATGTTTGTTGACAGCAGTGAGAAGTGAACCCCTATTCACAGAACTGTGTCAACAAATGGTTCTTTTTTCGAGACCCTAGTGCGAAAGGAGAGAGGACATACTATGGCATCCGACAAAGACGAAGATCGAGGAGTGGTTCCACAAGAAGACGTGAGAATTTGTTGAGGAAGACAATCAGAATCTTGGATGGTCGACGACCGATTGGTTATAGAAGTATATCTACTTTGATATCCATGAAGTATTCTTCTATGAATTTCCTATACAACTACACGAATGGTTGGTACAATTGACTTTTCAGAAGAAGAATTTAATTTACAAGGAGGTGAGCCTGAACACTAGATCCCATAAATGATCTAGCAGTTGAAATGGGTGAACAACAAAGCTTCAAGGGTTGTCGAGGTTTGGGTAGACAATATTTGAAAGGATACATTACTGAATTTTCTATCGACACCATTAAGTCATACAACAATGCAGAAAGGAAAATTTTCAAGGGACCCAGAGGAAGGTATCTATTGTTGCTAAAAATGTGGACTAAGTTGCTCATTTGTGAAAAGGAAATATTAAATATGAACTCTGACGAGTAAAGCTTGGGTGTGCATAGGCTATGGGTACTATGCAGATGCAGGTCTGGTAGAATGATGCGGGGTAGATGGATATGAGCTACGGCGAAATTTTGGGGGAATTTGTGGAAGACTGTGGTCGCCTGTGAAGTGGGGTGAGGTTATGGCCAGAGAAGAAGACATGGACTGAGATAGAGGGAGAGTCTCCTAGTGTGACTAGAACAGAGAACTACGAAACGGTACCACAAGGGAATAAGTGACACTATTGTGATGAAGAGAATGACCAGCCTACCCCTGAACTTGAGGAAGGATAGGCCCAAAGCTACAATGTACCCACAACCTTGTGTACCCACAACCCCGTGCACAGCGCCAAGGAAGAATAAATATAATCCCTTCGTAGGGTTTTCATGCGTGTCATAACAACAGTCAGAGTAGCGGATCTACAAAAACTAGTAGGAAACCAGGGATGGCAGGCGACGATGTAAAGATGCCTCTTTTTTAGGGTAACAGGACCGAGGATCCCAAACAATACTGGTTCTTATGCAAAGCGGTGTGGACAGTGAAACAAGTCCAAGATGATTACTTTAAGAAGGGACAACTGGCGATGAACTTTAGGGGCCATGCGCTGGATTGGTTTATGAAGTTTGTACAAGTACCTACAGGGAGTCCGCCGAAAAACTTGGCACAAATCAGATAAATATTGATTGACGAATTTAGGAAACCAAAATCAAAGTCATAGTATATCACAGAGTTGAAGGAAATAAAACAATTTCCTAATGAATCGGTATGGGAATTCGATCAAAGGTAAAAAACTCTGATGGCCAAAGTAAGTCTTGGAATGATCGACATGCAGCATAAAGAATGGTTCATTGCAGGATTGGTACCACACATTCGGATGCCACTGATGTAGCATAAGATTGTATCCTAGGCTGAGGCATTGGAAATTGTGATGAAGCTAGAGGCTTCACTAGTCGGCCAAACAGGGATTGGCATGAACCATATCCAAGCTCATCTAGTGAACTTAACGATCCAACTATAGGATATCAAGAAAGGGAAGAAAGTTCATGAAGAAATTTGGTGCAGTCTATGCAAGTCTGAAGGACACCATAAGGATCAGTGCCCTGAATTCAGGGAATACTTACAGTCTAGCGGACTGAACCCACTTAGTGAAGGAGGAATTCCTTGGTGTGAAATTTTTCAAATGAGGGGACATTGATCAAAAGAATGTGTGTACTTACAGAAAGTTGTGTCGAAGTCGGCTAATTTTTTTTGTAATTTATGTCGATTGGTCGGTCACAAGGAGAAGGATTGTAGAGCATATGATTTGCTCTAAGAGAGAACTGCAGATACATTTTTTATGAATGGAGAGAAGAAACCTCCTGTACAACCGCAACAACAATATAATCAACTGCAACCACATTACAACCAGCTGCAACCGCATTATAATCAATCACCGCCTCAATATAGCCAACCACCACTGCAGTATAACCAACCGCAGTATCAACCACTGTAATATAATCAGTAGCAGTACAATCATCCGCGAGGAGGATTCAGATGAATATTTCATGGAGGTCGCGGTGGAGGATTTGGTCGTGGAGGAAATTTTGCTCGAGGTCGAGGACCGGTTACGTGCTATAATTATGGCCATATTGGACATTATCAGATAGATTTACTGAATCCAACACCCTAGTGTATCTATTGCAGTGTAGTGGACCACAATGTCGAAGATTGTCCCCAGTTGATTGTGAAGTGGAAAACTAAGAACCCACCACAACCACAACTGAATTCGAATGTAAACCAGAATCATAACCCTAATTCAAATGTGCAGAATATCTCAATAGAGATAAGAATTCAACCCATGAATGTCGCAGTAGTGACTAGGGGAGGAGCTGCAACAAGAGAAGATAGGCCACTACCTAGTGTTTGGCCTGCAACCCGGAAACAAGTTCGATTTGATGCGGAAGCAAAGAAGGAAACCTTTTTGGAACCATGGGATGCGATGAGAAAGACTAAGTTTCCACCTATAAGCCATAAGGAACCTGTCTATGAGGTGCGACCGATATTTGACATGAAAAATTAGGAGAGGTCACTAGGGAAGGTCAGCACCTTGAGGAATTTCCTGGAAAGTTGTTTGACATTGGAGAAGGATCAGGATGCACTTGCAAAGATAGCTAGTTTATTGTATCGACATGAGGAAGAGCGACAAGATCAGACAATGAACTGATTTCACAACAAGAAGACAGGAAGAGAAATGAGGATGAATGCCCAAATTGGTGCATACGATGTCGATTCTATCATTTTGGACCTAGGATCGGACATAAACATCCTGACTAAGAAAACATGGTAGATGATGGGGAAACCACAGTTGGTATGGTCCCCTATGCAGCTTCGATTGGAAAATCATAGCAAGGCCACACCAATTGGTTGATTATATCATCTTCCTGTCGAAATAGAAGGAATTAAGACTTACGCAGACTTCGATGTCATAGAGATAGTTGACAACACAAGCCCCTATCTGGTGTTATTAGGAATAGACTGGGCAATGGAGAATCAGGCTGTCATCAATTTTAAGAAGAGGATGTTGTCTTTTAAAAACCACGAAATGAGGGTAGTCATCCCACTTGATCCATTAGAAGGGAAAAGGTAAGTCGAACCAACGAGGGATAAATTTACAGAAGGATGGGACAATGTCTACAACGTTTCAAAGGATTATATCAATCCCACTGTCAATGGAGAATTGGGGTGGCGAAGTGTTAGTTCGGCATTGTCAGACTCCGATGAGGCACTAGAAAACTGGAAGAATCGATTGCATGAAGTGTCATTCAGAAGGTGCACACGAATCACTCAATCGTTGATATGGGTAGCAACGAAGGTATGTGATTTATCGACATATGAAGGATTACCTAATCTGTCTATATTCATCGTTGAATTCGAAGAAAAGGTATCATAACCACAATGACTGCTGGCGTTAGAATAAGCACTGAAGGCCATGCCAGCAAGATGGTGGGCAGCACACAAGTCGTCGATAATGAGCTAGAAACTATGTCGACAACTGATGGAAGTCAGGTTTGGGGAGACAAAATGCTACTACGGGAAGAAATACAATGGAAGGGGTGATCCAAGGGATCATCTGGGAGAGTGTCAAAGTGCATGGGGAATGGGACCAAAGAAGGAATGGTTTCATGCGTTCATCCATACGCTAGATGAAGTACCGCGAAGATGGTACATCGTAGCAGAACTACGATGCGGAAAAACTACATGGGAAGAATTGACCATTAGCTTCAGTCAGACTTTTAGCTTCGCTAATGAGAACCCTTTCATCCATAGTGCATTGTAGGAGATCCACGAAAAGGTACTCAAAACAGTTTCGACGGAAATGCCAATGGGATTAAACTGCACTGCGACACCAAAAATGATGATGGAATGCTATAATGTGTCAGGAGGACATGACGACAAGGATGATCCTAGAGTCGTTTATGTCATAGAGTCAGAGGGAAGGCGCGATGTTGAAGCACCAGAGATGAAATTATTACTCGATTTAAGAATGGGTCGAATCGAGTAATAATTACAGCAGTTAAGCCGTGGCAGATGACAATGCAAGTGGATGAAGACACAATTAATGACCAATGAGTGCACAGGATTCGGTAAATCAGCGAAGGATTTGGTAAAATCGACGGATGATTTGTCAATCATTTTCCAAGACCGACAAGATGGACGGGAAGCGGTAAATTGAAGCTATAAATACAAGTGCAAAGGGATAGTTCGACTCACTATGCCTTGGGAGAATTAGTGAAGAAATTACATAATAGAGCCGAGTGAAGAGTGAACTTAGAGAGTTACAATGGCACACTTCATCTCCAGCATGAGCACACAAGATGCATCAAGGGCAAGGATGAAACTTTTTCACGAGAAACCATAGATTGCATCGGCACAGATGATTAGGAAGAAGAGAAGTGCTAGCCGACCAGTGGATACTGACTGAAGGACGAAGCGGGATACTCGTTTCTCGGCACAGGATGCAGTTGCTAGAGGAGAAGCGAGCCTTTAGACCGTCGTAGAACCAATTCCAGGGGAACTATAGCTACAATGAAGGATGATCAAATTTGTGAAACGGATGTGCCTGAACAGGTTCAAGATGAAAAATCTAGTTCCCAAGTTCTGTGAAACAGTAGAATTTATCCCATACACTTGGAGCAGTTCGATTTCGCACACCTTGTCCACTATGGGTGCTAGAAATATTGTTTTGAAAGATGAATAGGAGTATGAAGTAGTAGAAGTCACGACGATTAAAGTTGCATCCAAGGAAGCATCCAAGCAAATCAGGGCAGCTTACGCCGAGTTCAAGATGTAGGTAAACACACTAGCAGTTTCCAGCTGAGGTGGCCTGAGAGTGAGCCACAAGTTTGTGTTGGGAACCTGTTGGTGCGGTTCCAAAGCGCACATGTTCGGTACAGTCAACAACAAAAGGGTCAGTGACATGAATAAAGGACCGACCACGAAGTATAAAAGATCCGACAAATGCAGAATAATTGGTTAAGTTAGTTAGTAATGGGTCATTTGGACCATTTTGTAACGACCAAGTGAGCCTATAAATAGGAGTGATTGTAAGCCTAAGGGCATATTAGTATCTAGGAATATCATTCGTTGGTAGAGCACTTTTGATCTATCTTTTGACATCTTTATCTTTTGCGGAGTATTGTTTCGCTCTGAGTCTATACGCGTTGTGTGATATGGAGAATTTTGCGATGTATTGAACAATTTGATGGATAATGATTGAGAATGCTATATCTCTATATCTTTTTCTTCTTATTGAATTTGAGTATCGCAGTGTTTGATGTTTCAATGAAATCACAATTATGTTATGTATTGAAGATTCCTTAAGCATGTTTTGATAATTTGTTTAATTCGTTAACTATGAGATGATAATGTGTTAATGTGAATGAAATGGTTAAGTAGATATGGTTGATAGGTCTATAACAGGATGTTCTGATGTGAATGAGAATCTCCAGTTTATGTTGCGAATGAGTGTGAGATAATGCATGTCTTCTTACAACTGCGGAAACTTGGTTCCTGTAGCCCCCTTAGACATCTCAAGTGAGACTTCACTCACTCTGCAAGTGTTACTGGAAAGGGTAAAACATTTATGGGCCAATGCTTAAGGGATTATGTGTCGATGTTTTTTAATAGCAATGCGAAGTGAACCCCTATTGACAGAACTGTGTCAACAATTTCATCAAATGCAATGATCAAACACATCAACTAAATACAGTCCCTATGCTTCCATGTATAGATGAATTCAAGTATATGCTATTGATTGGTTATGAGAGTCTAGAGTACTGTAAACATTAAAAATAAAATAGAATCATCACTTAACCATTAAAGTGAGAAACCAACTCTGATATACCTAAGTTTGATACAAGTTTGATTACTCGATATTTGTGGAAGATTTCTGTTCAATACACCACACTTGCAGAATTAAATAATTAATCTATTGTCGATAGTAAAAGAAACTAACTTATCTTGCAAAATTAAAAGATGTGCATAAAATCAAATGGTAGAAATAAAGAAACACATGCCATTAAATCACACTTGCATAAATAAATAAATTGTACTTACGAAAATAAATTAGAACACACAATATAAACAAAAGAATATTATCTTGCATAATGCTCTCATCTCATGGAGCAAGCTCTTTCTCCCAAGAAGATAGTAGAAAGCTAAGATCTATAACATCATAAAATAAACTAAATTACACTAAATAGAAAATAAAAGAACTACAATGTACATCAACATAATATCTTGAGAAAAATAATCTATTCCATCATGTATTGGATAATTGCTCTAAGAGTCCTCTCTTTGGAATGAAGAATGAGCTCTTATTTATACATGAGTTTTTCATAACAAATAATAAATGAAGATCCAAAACATCCTCATGAATATCCACAATATCCTCATGAAGATCCAAAATATCATCAACAAATTGCTAATAATTTGGATCTCAAAACTAATTCAAAGCTAATTCCAAGATTTGCTAACTCCCGTGCTATTTACGATGACTTTGAAGTCAAATTCGAATTTGGGAATAGAGGCTATAATAAAATGGTAAAAAATTATCCCAAATGTCTCCTAATACCTTTTGACTTCTTATATCCATCATAGATTTGATGGAGATCCTCAAATATTTGTGGATAAGCCAAATATTCACTCATATCCACCACCATTTACCACCTTTAATTTAAAATCATAATTTGGAAAATGAGAGACATGCAGAATAATTAATATAATAATTCATCATTTACAAATAAGCTCATAGTTCCTCTTTGACATATTTTCCTAGGTGACTTCATAGTTGGTGGTTGACTTCGGCATCTGCAAAACATGCATCTAAAACAGTTCCCACATTAAGTCAATATTCATAAGCAAGCACAAAATATGCTAATTCTTCCAAACATTAATCAAAACTCAATGAAATACTAAGAAATGTAATGGAAACCGCTTTAAACAAAAATCCCATAAATAGGCATTAAAAAGGATTAAATATAGGTTCATTGGTAAGCGTAAAGGGTTTAAAAGTGAGGGAAAAGGATAGCAAAATATGTGAATTCCATGGCCCAACACATCGTTTCTGAGTGACGGGAAATATTTGTAATTGCTGGCTACTTTGAAGTATTTTTTAGATGTAATGTAACGGTTATCATCAAGAGGCACTGCATAAATTATGATTAACAGACAAGGTTATATCTCGATCCTACACCAAGAAGATTGCAGAAGTGGATGTAAATATTGTTGCGATGATTACTTTGGTCGATGCCTCCACCGTTGCATTCTAAGTCTCTATTGATGCCATAGCTGTGTGACAATTGTTTCCAATTCAAATTCCAAAACCAGATCGCAGTTTTCCATGACGTTGAGATGTTAGTCAACAACATTTAAATCAGTTAATGTCTTCCCACTGCCCCATGGTGGGAAACACAAAACGAGGTAGACGTCATCCTATGACAACCAATGACAATTTAAATAAATGTGCTTTTAAAATTTTTTCTTACTATAAAATCCAAACGCCAATGTTAAAACTGTATTTCAAGGAAAAATTAATCACTTGACTGTTGAAGTAATGCCATCAACTGAAAACTATATGTCGAGGACATGATAAACTAGAAATTAAAATCAAAGAGATGTGTATAAGTTCCATAACTACATGGATTATAAGACTTGAAAAGGATCATTTGAGGATATCATACATGTTTGTATTTTTATTTTGTCATAGTAACAAAAAAATTCCATTTACCCCAACATAGTTGTGCATCTTTACTTCAATACTTTAGTCAATAGTGCATTAGTGAATGTGACCCTCAAAAATATTCTTTGTATTTTTTTTCATTTTTTTTGCAGGCCTTGATATTTTGCCACTAAAATCAAGGGTCGCTCCATTGGCATAATCAGAATGAATCCTAGCACCTGTGAGAACCCAACCACCACTTACTGATGTCAAATCACCCTCACATGCCCAAAAAAAATAAAAAATAAAATTCCTTGAATTATTCATGCAATACAACATGAATCTGTACCAATTAGATTAAATGCAATGTATGTGCTTATCTTTTGTGTGCCATTATAATTTTGGTGCATCAAATAACTAAATTAAGTGGTGAACCATACATATTATTAGATAGGGTCTCATTTAAAGTGAGGTGCATTTTATGTTGTACTTTGGATTTAGTATTATAATTTCACATAAATATATTCAAATTTAATAGATATTGTGATCATTGTGATAAAAGAAAAATCAGCAATTGGAATTTAGTATTATAATTTCATATAAATATATTCAAATTTAATAGATATTATGATCATTGTGGTAAAAGAAAAATCAACAAATGTTTAAGAAACAATAATGTTTGTCTATCTTTCTTAGTATGTGTTAATGTTTATAATTAGTAGACGATCTTGTGATCATTGTGGTAAAATAAAAATCAGCAATTGGAATTTAGTATATAATTTCATATAAATATATTCAAATTTAATAGATATTGTGATAATTGTGATAAAAGAAAAATCAACATTGTTTAAGAAACAATAGTGTTTATCTATCTATCACAGTATGTGTTTTTGTTTATAATTAGTAGACGACAATTTGTATATATCCTATTTTGCCTTAATAAATTAATTGATTTAATCTTCAAAGTGGAATGGAAATGTGTGGAAGCAACGATCACTAATAACACTCACATTTGTTTGAGCATTCTTCATGAGAGGGACTCTGATAACCCAGAACACCACTTAGCTTCATTAATGATGGAAACATTTCGTAAACTTGTATTAATTATTTTTATTCATCACCATCTATATATCGAGTGCCAAGTGTTAATAAAATTAGTATGACCAAAATCATGCAAGTTCGACTTAGTTGGGCCCATAACTAAAACAATGAACTCCCCTTTGCATGTTGTAGGACATCATGCATATATTGCGATTCTAGTAAGTGGAAAACATAATATTATTAAGTTTAAATCCAAAGAGAGTTTTATCACAAGAGTGAGCTTTCTAATTTTCCTCAATGCCCTCTGATTCACAAGGGTTTATGTAGAATGAGATACTCACACAAGTATAAGGTATTGGAATATGAAGAGGAAACCCGCATTAAAATTTTGAGAAACTCTCGACATTTTAGTTCCTTATCCAGGACCATTATTAGGAGACAACTAAGTTTAAAAACTACAGAATGACACAACACATGAATTAATAATAAGTAATCTAATGCTATAAATAATCATAAGGCCAACCTATTTTCCAATGATGGATTAATTTACTAATTAATGATAATTTATATTATGGAAAACAAGATTCCATGCTTCATTGATTTCCCATCCTTCATCCCTATTTATATTATTAGGGTTTGTTTCAACCTCCAAGGCCTCCCATATCTTCCTTTTCCCATAATGTTATCCATTATCATGATTATATTTTGAGTGCTTGATGCATATGTGATGTCTCGTATTATGCAAGTGCTTGGCCAAAGCTGATTTCTTGATCTTATTATGTTTGATATCAGCACAATGTTCAGTTAATCTTACTTGGACAGATATCCATGTCTTCCCAATCTACAATTTTCCACATGAACAAGGAACTTTATTGAAATCTAGGGTTTATGGGATCTTTCACAAGGTACATAAAATTCCTTAGGGAATTAGGAAGAGAAAAATATACCTTGATGTTTCATTTTATCATAAATATTGCAATCTTGATGTAGGAGCATCTTATATCATCAACAATTTCATTATTGATCAGACCTTAGGGTCTTGTTATTGGGCCAAGAGAGGGGTTTTCATTGTAAAACTATTGTAAATGTCCAAATTTTACATTAGAAGTTTTAAAAGATTTAGTTAGATGATGAGTGTCAATAAATGATGATTCATTGTAACTAATTTGCAGTTCATTAGAAGAATTTGAGGATGTTCAATTTTATCTCAAGATGTGAGTCATTGAATAGGATAGGGTCAAATTTATATTCTTATAAGCAATTACAAAATGTAAGAGTTTGTTAGGGTTACTCTAGGTTTGAAGCAATCTTCTTTTCTATAATCCTTCGAGTAGACTGAGAGGTAGTGTGGGCAATCGAATGTAAATCTAGCCAAAGAGAATAACAAGAGTTTATGGGTAGACATATGTATAGATTGGTTAATGAAATAAATTTTTCCATGAAGTAATTATCTCTGTGTCAATTTTATAATTCTAGTGTGAATATGTGACTTCAAAACAAATGATAGATAGTGGAGAATCTATCATATGTGGGAAGTAAATCCAACTCAAGGATTTGAGACAATTTGGAAAGAAAACTCTTTGTGCATACTGTAACAACCCTCATGTATGTGTATTTGTGGAATAATTATAATGAAATGAAAAATAAGAAAAAAATGGGCTAAATAATAAAAAGGAATATGAACAAAAAATTAAGAAAAAGAAATTTCATTAAAAGAAATTCAGAAAAAGGGAAGAAAGGGGATATAAAAGGAGGAGAAGAAGTAGAGAGGGGGATCTTTTTTGGTCTTTTCGGCATTTTGGAGGAGGAGCTTTTGAGGATCCAAGGAAGAAGGAAGAGGCTAATAGAAAGAGGAAAGTAAGCAAGCAAGCTCTGGCATAGGATTAATTGTTGGGTGCTCAGGGGCCTCATCCATTGGTTGGGGGTTGGTTGGGTGGAGATTCGTCCCCCCCACCTTCAGCTGTGGGCATTGGAGCTATCAAGGTAACTACCAGGTCATCTAATCAGGTAAGGCTCTTTAAATTTTCATAGACTATAAATTTTAATTGTTGATGGATCCACTTATTGTATCAGATCTCCTTTGCATGCTTGTTCTTTGTTGTTTATGGTTTTATGTATTTGAGGTTATTACGAAGTCTGTATGGAAATAGACAAAGAGGATCTATGCTGTAAACAAATATAGGAATCAAATTCAGGTGGAGAATTCAAGATTAGGGTTTGGTGTGTGATTAATTCTGGAGAGACAAGACTGAACTCGTTAGATGGAGGTGCTTATGCATATGAGGAATGGTGCAATAACATTCGTTGAATAATTAGAGAAGCGGAGATTTTTATTTCACTATGTAATGTGAAGTCAACAAATCGACAACCAGAGAGTGAAGGGTCTTTTTATTATAATGGTTTGGGTCAAAGCATATAGAGTTGCTTCAAATCTTCCTATTGAGCTTCCTTTCCCACTTAATTCTCTTGTGACTATGAACAAGATGGGCATGGCTTACAAAATCCCCATCCCTAACATGACCCTAAGTGGCCTAAATAAACCATTCAATGGGGAAGAGGAGACTGTGTAGAGCATGGAGAAGAATAAATTAACACGGTCGGTGTAGATATTGCTAGATATGAAGAAGAGCATCAATTCAACCACCAAGAAGAAAATAAAGATGCAGAGGAGAAACCCTATATAGAAAAAAATATAGGGGAGAAGGTAATCCCCCATCAATATGAAGAAGATAATTTAGACAAAGATGATGAAGGGAAAAAAAACCCTTATCTTGAATCTTTATAGTTCTAATCCTTTTCCTACATTACTGGCCTCCTTGAATCGCATGTAAAATATGTAAGCTATCATCTATCCACCATCGATGGCTCTTATGAATAAATTACCATCCAAGGAATAAATTGTGAAGTCTCACATCATCTATTGTCTTTAGCCTCTTGATTTCCATATTGGTTTTGATATCTTATGCGTTAAAGTTCTCAATCATAGTGTGAGAGAAGCCATCTAAGTACCATTCAAAAATATAGTGGGACATGAATTCATGTCTATGATGGACACTAGTGATGAGGAAGGAACCGAACACATCCACAAACAATTATGATAGATTGTCACCTAATTTACTGGACCTCGAATAGGAAGGATTTCAACCTCTAGTAAAGTATCAATTATGCCTATGGAGCTTCCAAGGTCTTGTTGATGCCTGGAGTTGTCCCAAATGTCAACGCAAAGGAGATAACCCAACCGAAGGAATCAAATAACGCTACGCAATAATTACCCTATCCCGAAGTTGTTTGGTGTAGGTAACTCTGACAGGTTTTACGGATCCATTAGCCGCCAAGTAGAATTGTTCCTCAAAGTGTAGACTTTCAATTAGTTCTATAACTAATTCCTAAGTGCAAATACAATCTAATTCCTAATCTAAGATGCAGATTAAATCTTATTAAAATATGAACCTACTGCAATCATCTTATGTGATTATGCCAATCCATAATAAATGATAATAATGCCCATTCGAATAATTGACAAAACAAAAGAAAAAATGCTCATTAATAAACCGATCCTTCTAAAGAATAAAGACAAAATTAAATAAAGAAAAACAAATAAAAATACAAAAATAAAACCAATATTTCCTAAAATGTCGAAAGTCAGAATTCAAGATTGTTAGGAGTCGGGATTGTCAAGTCGGGAGTTAGGATTGTCGGCAGGATGGAAATGAGGATGGTCGGGAGTCGGAATTGTCAAGTCAGGAGTAGGACGTCGACACTGTCAGAAGTCAAGATGTCGAGACTCGAAATTTGGAAGTCATGATGGAATTTGAATGATAAAAATGCGAGATGCCAACTTTTGAGATCACGAAAAGAGTTGGGATTGCAATGTAAAAAAGAAAAATATGTAAAAAAGAAAAAAAATTATTTCCGATTTCCGATGGGAAAATCCAAAATTGAAGTTTAATCTTTTAGAATGGAAGAACTTATTCATGATCAAAAGCTATTGATTAGATATTAATTTCAATCATTTAAGAAAAACTATAAAAATTTAAAACGATATTGAAATTAGAGAACTTAAAATTCAAATGAGTTAAAGTACATGTACTTTCATAAAACAACTTGATTTGATAAAATTGAATAATGTGAGTTTATTATAAATACTTGATAATTAAAACAAACAAATTAATTTTAATAACATCAAAGCATGATCATGAATATTAAAAATGATTTCAATAAGCTTAAATTAGACATCCAAAACTAAGCAAACAAAATATAATTATTTTAAAAATATTTGAGTTCTAGATATGCACAAGCAAAAACAATACTCAATCAAGCTCAAACGTAAGACTAATGCAATATCTAGAATTGCGAAACGAAAAATGAAATGATCAATCAAAATCCCATAAATCAATGGAGGTAGTCATCAATAATGATCCTATGTAAAATAAAGAGAAGTCCTCAATCATGTGAGGTTAAAAAGGGAAGATCGAAAGATCAAATCCTAGAAATGAAACCTAAGAGATAAACCAGATGGATACCCAAAAACCCATCTCTAAAAGAATGAACCTGAACCATAGATGAATGAAATCATAAGCAAACCCCGGGCCTGCGAAATATGGGAATGACTGAATGAATAATGGAAATTCCATCTAAATGTCTGAGAGTCATATGAATGTAGGGATCGAAAATTTAGGGGATAATCTTTAAAATTATAAAGTTGATGAAGTTGAGCCAACATGGAAAATACAAGAAGAAGTTCAATGAAAGTGTGGAATCGGGTAAGAGATGAAATAAAAAAGTGTCATGTAATGATCTATGTAAAATAAACTAGAAGGCTTCTGATCCAGGATATATCAAACCAGATAAGGGTAACAAATGATTTTAAGATTTTTTAAGTGGGCAACCCTTTATTTTTTGTCAAAAATGTAGGGGACTTGTTGTGGCCACAACAAATGGCGACTTACTAGGAGGAACCGGTTATCTCTTCCTAGTAAATATAGAAGTTATGCATGTACAGGAAGATTATAAATAAGTCGTTCAACAAAAAGAAAACCTACCATGTACCATGGGTAACACATTTAGAAATTAGCCTCTAGAAATTGTACTAGCTATAGTGAAATTTCAAATGATAATTGTTGTAACCATCAATTGAAACGCAAATATAGCATGTGTATTCAGATTCTAAAAAAACATATTATTAATCAGAAAACACCTTAAGAAACAATCTGTAGTGGCTAGTATATGTTATGGTTTGATTTAATTCTGATACCATAGGCACGACCACTACTTCCAGTGGGAATCTATAGCCCTGACAGAGTTTCATTTTAACCCGATTGGACTGCTTTTACCCCATCCACTATATAAAATTGATTTTACCTTAAAAATTTAATTGCTCATGTTTTATTTTCCAAAGAAAAGGGTAAAGAACACTTCCCTAACTTGGTAATCAGTTGGTAGCAGTGCCATTCACAAAAAATTATAGAAAATGACCAGGATGGCTTGTGATGAGTCCCCTTTTTCTTCCATTTTAAAGGATGAAAGCCGTTATCCTGGATTGGTGACAAATGAGTGATAGTTTCATTCTATAAGAGTTCATGATCATGGTCAAGTCGACTTGTGATAAGACCTCATATAATTTAAGTCAACTTTTGGATTTACATTTGTCAATTTATATTAAATATTTTCCGAAGGGATGAACTGCAAGCCACTAACTTGGCTTGGTAACCAACTGATAATAATGTCATTAACTAGTACATGTAGATCATGAATAGGCTGACTTGTAATAAGATCTCTTATCTTTCAGTTTTAAGATTGAAATCCATATTGTTGGCTTGGTAATCAGATGTAGATATTCCACTTCGCAAATACTTATGATCATGATAGGCTGGCTCGCAATGAGACCCCCTATCTTGCTACTAACTCCTGAGGTATTTTTAAATTCAAGTAAATTTTTTCAATTGTTGATCCCATAGATACCACTTAGTGAATAGGGAAGCAATTCCAAGGGATCCTTAAGAACATGGGATGGCGTTAAGAGGCTTGTGTTGATAACAATATTACCCATACTCTATTGCTCCTATGGGGGGTAATTGAATAAATAGATTTGTTGAAATCTGAATGAATGCAAGACTTTGTGTAATGATATACAATAGTTAAATGAAAAAAAAAAAAATCTATGCATTTAGGTTTAATATAAAGGATTTCAGGATTCTAAAGGTGTTGCACCACAAAAATGGCTTAAGTTCTCCTTGAATATAACCTTAAAAATATTTCTTCAAGTACAAGACTTCTAAAAATAAAGAGGATTAAATAACTAATTTAACCCAAGATCACATCTGGTTTCAAAGATCAAACAACCCTTGTACATTGACTAAGACCAAAATATTGATGGATAAAACTTGATTCAATGCTTATAATTAAAATCAATCATTTTAAGACATGAGATACATACTTCATCCTTTTGAGTGAAAAATGATCGACATGTTACAAATCAAGAACAAAAAAAGGAGAAAGCAAATAAAAATAAATCAATCAAACTTGTGAAAAATAAAAGAAAAGAAATCTAATCTAACATCAAACCAAAGCAAGTCAAACCAGATTGGCTAATCATCTTGTGCAACAAGAAAATGTGCAATTTTGTGATATGAAAAATAGAAAAGATTCTAACATGAAGGGGAATAACTCTATCAAATCTTCATAAACACTTGAATTAATTGAATAACTAAATTCATTGTAAGACCCTTAGAACCAATCCTTTTAAATTAGAACCACAACTTGTATTTGTCGCATAAGCCTTTTATCCAACTAGATTTGTTTTATTAAAATTATTTGAAAAAAGAAAATAAATAAAACATTGATCCAAAGTTTATTGTACAGTTATGACAATGAATTGCATGATATATGAGGTGTACATATTTTAGCCACTCATAAAAAGGGAGATAGAAATAAAAAGAACTAAAATATTTATGAATATTTTCAATCATTCCCTTAAAAATTTTGTTTAATTTTTTTTAAGAGTGTCAGCATGCACAAGCATCATATGTTTAAGTCATGATATTGATAATTGATTTAAGATATGACTTTTAAAATAATGGAAGTATGATTTGAAACCTTCATGTGTTTATTCAAACTGTTCTTACTTGCTAATAATAAATCAATCATTTAAAAAATGCTTCCTAATAAAGTTCAAATAATAAGAAAAAACTTTTTAATGAATATGATAATAGGAAAGAAAACAAATGGCAAGTAATAAAGGTAAGAACAATTCTCTGAATAATAACTTTGCTTGATCCTGAAGAGTGATATGATGCTCCATAGTTGTATTATTAAAATGCATGGAGGAAGGCTAATTTATTAAAATAAACCAAAACTGATTAACATACACCTACGTTACACTACTTTAATAATTAAAAAAATTAATCAAATCGAATCTCCAGTGCAACCACCGAAGTAATTCAGAATCTGGAAAATTAAACAAGCTATACATCAGAATAAAAAATTGTAACTTTTGAAATATTAAAAAAAAAACTAACTAAATTTCTTATTTACAATAACACAAAAATAAGATGAAAATTTGTTCAATAATGATTCTTCCAACCACACATTAATTGGATTATATAAGGCAGGATGGAAATTATTTGATACTTGCGATACTTCAATGGGGAATATACAAGCCTTATCAAGATCAAAATTGAAAGGAAACTCATCAAAATCAGAATTTTAAATTTCAGAAGTAATTTTTTTTTTCTTTTAGAGAGGTAACATCGTTATTGAATTAAAAGAAAACATTCAGATTAGTATCTTGCAAATCAAAAATACAAATTTCATTCTCTTTATCATAATCCTTATCCTTCAAACAGGAAGATGTATGAGGTTTGTTCATTTTCAGATTATTCAATTGTAATGAATTTTCTTTCAAAATCTGATTTTTGGAAAGAGTATATCTAAAACAATAATCCAAAAACCATTCTCAATTTTAGCTAACTCTTCCTCTAAGGATGGATCTTCCTCAATTTCTTTAAAACAATAAAAACTAAAACATGATTCAGGCAATGATTCCCTTAAATTAGATTTCTGAAAATAATCATAATTAGCAACATATTCTTTGAAATCTGAAATATAAATAGTTATTTCAGAGATCCCTAGATCTTCATTAAAACTAAATGATTGATTAAAGGGAAAAGAGTGGCATGGCTATAAATTATCCCAAGAATATTTTCCGAATTATTAGGAGGAAATGATACACACCCTTTCAAATTCTGAATTCCATTCTCATTCCAAACTAGATTGCTAGACTCAGAATATGTGAATTGTTCAAAATTAGATAATACAGAATTTTCATTTCCAAGAGTGAGAGTACTAGGATTTTCCTCTAAAATTTCAGATTATGAAAATGAGTAGGGTCCACAACATGTTCACCAAAATATACAATGTAAAAAAAAATTGCATTAAGATCCATCATTTGCTCAAATGAAGAAAAGTGAATATCAATTGTGGAAAGAGGATTTTTTAAATGGATGAAAATATAATTCCCTAAATATTCACTTCCATTCAAGATTGGATTTTCATGATCGATTCATAAAATGTTAAAGACATAAAATCATACCATGCAGATTGTTCATTTAGTGAGTTAGATTCATAAAATGTTAAAGACATAAAATCATACCATGCAGATTGTTCATTTAGTGAGTTAGAAGCATTGGGATTAATATTTCCTTCTAAAATATCAAGTTGAAGTTCTAGAAATTGAAAAGAAGTATAGCAATCACTATATTCATTTGAGGAAAGAGATTCATAATCAGAATTTGCAACTAATTTTATTTTTGTATTCAAGAAAAATGCAAAATTATGTACAGTTCATTGAGTGTTTCTTCCTTCAGAGAGACATAAATTCATTATGTAAAACCTTACTCTATTCTTCCAACTGAGCAATTTTTGAAAGTATGGCTTATAATTAAAACCTTCATTTGTTTATTCGAGTTGTTCTTGCTTGTTAATTTGTAACAAATTGATCATACTAAGTGTTTCACAATATAGTCGAAAACAATTTAAAATTTAAAGATATGACTAAAATAGAAACATATAAATGGCAAGTAAGAAGAAGATAAATAACAAATAAGAAGGACAATGGTGAGTTCCCTGGTAATGTACTGCTTCAATCCTAAAAGAGACATGTTGTTTCATAACTATGTCACTGGAACAAGAAAACAAGCCTATATACAAAAAAAGTAAAACAAAAACTAACTAAACTAAATCTACAAGTACTCTACTACTAATAATTAAAAAACCTAGGTGCAGTCAAACTTCCAATGCAGCCATCAAAACATTGCAAAACCTACAAATTAAAAGAGATTGACAATGAGTACACAAACTGAGAATGTTTAAAAAGGAAAATAAAATGCATTATGCATACTGTAGCTGGAGTTTTCACATCAACTCGTGCTAAAGAGAACCTACTAAGGATTCAGGAACCCTTAGTAGTATTCCATAAACATGGATAAAAACTAAACAATAAGCAAATGATGTATGCAAATAACAAACATTAAATAGATCTAACTACTGCAGTAAAATGGAAAATCAACAAGAACCCATAAATGAAATTTGCATTTTTATATTATATGGAAAACAAGGATTTGCAGTAATGGTTACCTCAAAAGAAGAGGTGATGAGGGCCCTTGTAACAGTACAAAGAGTAGTGTGTCGGGTCTCCAAAGTTCCTTGCTCTTATCCAAATTCTCATTGGGTTGGCCAAGATTCAACTAACTAGGCACAAAAGCTTGAAAGGGGAGGCTAAAGTGCAGTAGGGAATTTGGTAGCATGAGGGTGTGAAGAGTGATTCATATGAAATGGGGGGCCTCCATCACCTTTTTATAGTTATTTTGAGTGGTGGAGTATTGGCCCATAGTTTTGGGCAACTAATGGTATTGGAAAATGGTATTAAGTATTTTCCCTCTTTTTTGAATTTATTTTGATTTTTCCCCTTTTTCTTTTATTTTGGGGATTTTTGGACCATTTTTGTGGAATTTTAACCTTTTTTGAACGAATTTAATTTTTTTTAGAGAAATAAATTTTTTTTCCTATTTGGTTACCAATTTAGGGTTTTTTGGGGTTTTGGAGGCCAAAATGTGGGAAAAGTGGACAAATGGGTTATGTGACTAGGGAGATGAGCTAGTGAACAATTTTTGGGTGTCAACACCTACCAGCTTGAGATATATATACATGCAAAGAAAAATAAGTATTACCATGTTGTGCTTTATGTGTAAATGGAAAAAGAAAAGTCTTACCATCTCGTGGAAACCTTGCAAAGTAAGACTGTTCTAACCAAACTGCAATCCTATCATGGTATACACAATGAAAATAGTAGGAATGACTAAAAGAATTTGAAAGATTTATACAATGAAATGAATCCTTTGAAGAAAACTTGATATTATTATTAAGAGAATCCAAAATCTTTTCTTGAACAATCTTCTCCCTATGAATGTTATCTCACAAAAGATCATTAAATTAGAGTCATTTTCTACTAATTCAATATCAAGAATACCATCGTAAATTGGTTGATTTTGTTGATAGTTATCATAGGGATCAAATTGTTTTTGACTATTTACTTGAGATGAATTAAAAATATCAGATGATGTAAGCGAAGAAAAAGATGGAATATAAGTATCATAATGATAATAATTAACATCATTTGTTTCATAAGAATTTTTAACCTCAAGTGACTAATTATGAAAAGAAATGGATTCTTTATTGGATAAGAAATTGGATGAATGAAGAGAAGAAAAATTCTGAAAATCACTTGTGAAAGAATTTCCTAATTCACACAAAGAAGATTGACAATAAGACAAAGGTTTATGATAAAAAGAAGGATCTTCTTGATCTCCTAAATGTAGCTCATTATTAACTTATACCTCCTTAGAATTTAATAGTGTAGAATGAACATTAGAAGAATTTGGTAGGCTTGTTTGAATAGCATTTTTATCAAATAGATTGAGGTAAAGGGAAAAGTAAGAAGAGGAATTAAGAACATGAAATTCATTTCTTGGAAAGGAAATATTTTCACAAGGAGATTCTTTGAAAGGTATTTCTTCTTCAAAGAAAACTTTGTGGGAGGTTTCAAATGGGGATCAATTTCTTCTTCTAGAACTGATCGATCAATATCCAAGATGTGATATTCTAACAAAATTGAACACAAAATATCATCCAAGGCCTGATTATGTTCATCATTAAAAGGTGGGGATGGAGTCAAATCATTAGATCTAATTGGATAAGAAGATTCAATATTCAATAGAGAATTAATAAAATTATCATTACCAGGATCTCTAAAAAGTAGATCTTGAATTTCTTTAATAATACTAGAAGAATTTTGTTCAATGCAGCCATTAGATACATAATCTCTTTTATTCCTAAAGAGCCTTTCAAAATATGATAAGTTTTTTCATGACTTTATTTTTCATGTGAAGAAGATATGTACATATCAGAATTTAGATTCAAATTCCCAAAAGTATCATGTTCTTTGTGATCCTTGTCCATCAAAATAAAAGAATTCATTAAAGGATGTTTATTTTCTAAAAAATTTAAATCTTCAAGTTCTTCATGAAAATCTAAATCAACTTGTGAACAATTATTAGTAAATGATTCAGCTTTGCTATGAATTAATTGACCATGTTCACGTGCGAAAGAAATAATGTGTTGAAACCACTCATTCAAAAGAAGGATATCTTTTGAAGGGAATATGAAATAAAGATGTAAGAATCTAGTAGAAAATTTTTCATATGATTCACCCTTTCATCTTGTAAGATGACTCAATTGTTTGCACAATCTAGCAAAATTATAATTCTCAAAAGAAAGTGAAAAATCAAATCTAAAATGCTCTAAAGAATTGATAGAAGTAGGAGGTAATGTTTCATACCATTTTAAACTCATCCTTAAAATGTAAGAGGAAACAACCTACACATAACATCTCGATCCACAATTTTGTTAGAAATACAATTATAGATAAATTGAAGAATATGCTCTTGTGCCAATGTTTCTCCCTCACCATCAAATTTTGTTGATGTATATGTAACTTTGGAATGTATTTTACCCATGTGTATTGTATTCCTATAGAGATGTTATTATTCCTCTATACGGAAGTGTTTGTATTCCTATTGAGATGTTATTATTCCTCTATACGGAAGTGTCGTCATTTATATTGTAAGTGTCATAACTTATACTTGATGGGTTATTAGACCACCTTGATGGGGTTGGCCCTGTATGAGTCATGTGGGTAAATAGGTTCTTATACCACCAAGTGTGGGGTCGGCCCGGATTAAGTTAACCATGGGTTATTAGGCTAAGCTAGACAAGTCGGCCCCATTAGTTTATTGGGCAAGACAGGACAAGTATAAATAGAGATCGGGAGATCTCTATTTGATCACTAACTACTCCGGGAGATCTCTATTTGATCACTAACTACTCACTTCTATCTCTATCAGAAAGTGGCGCACTTGTGAGGAGGAGGATTATCTGCTAGGAGAAAACTATCTC
Source organism: Larix kaempferi (assembly GCA_027924585.1). Taxonomy (NCBI): domain Eukaryota; kingdom Viridiplantae; phylum Streptophyta; class Pinopsida; order Pinales; family Pinaceae; genus Larix; species Larix kaempferi. The sequence continues at coordinate 6,156,964 of BSBM01000833.1, read as the reverse complement.
TTGTAATTTGGTTGTATCATTGCTCTATCTATCTCTGAAGAAGTCGCGGGGTTTTTTACCTTCTTGGTTTTCCTCGGTGAAACTCTGTGTCTCTTGTGTGCTTGCATTATTGTGTCCATGATTGTTATGCTGTAGATATGTTGTACATGTTATTCTCTCAGTTAAGATCTTAGATCAGATTGAAAATTCTGAAAAACTAACATGGTATCAGAGCTAGCATGAAAGAAGGCACGGTATGGCATGTATGACACTTGTTGCACTTGCGATGCTAGGGCTTGATATAGCAAAAACCAGTGATCGTAGCACTTTCGCTATAAATCAATTTGGCAAATTTTTCAAATCGAAAACTTTTACAGGTCGAAGAGCAAATCCCCATGTACCTTGTGTCCAAAGGAAAACTTCTAATTTGTTGTACTTTGTGTTTTATGATATGTACAATCTACGGTTTTTGCCTCTTCTAGATCTGAGTCATAAACAGGTGACCTAGGAAAAAAGGTCATAACTTGGGATAGGAAGCTCCAAATGAAATTTCGTAAAAATTGACAAGTAGGGGACGGACTGTACTTTCACAGGTCGAAGGTTCAAAGGCCGAAAGTGAACCAGTAACACGTGGAACTCCATACAAGTTCACTCTCCTATTTTATCCCATAAACAGGTCACATTGCAACACTTGGCATAAATTTCTCTCAGAGAATCCAATTGAGGTCAGACCTGTGGGGTTGGAAAGATGACAGGTCAGGATACCACAGGTAGATGTTTTAGACCCTGTGGATTCATAATTTCAGAGTTACACCAGAGACAATCAGGTGCATATTTCTGTCAAAACAAAATTGGATTTTGAGCACCTTTATTCATGGCTCCGGGAATTAGGGTTTTGGAGAAAGTTGGTATTTTTGTAATCGGAGACCACAGCTGAATGCTAATCATCAAAATAAAAATTTAGATACCAATATCAAATTTTTTGGCTGAGTAGAAGGCCAGGCTTGATCAAACCCTAGTTCGAAACTTTGATCGGAAAAGTGGAAAATTAGGGCTTCTGCAAAAGTTGGAATTTTTGAAGTCTATGACCACGGCTGGAAGCTCCTCGGAAAAATCGAAGTTTAGAGCTTTGGATTGAACCTTTTGGTTGGAAAGAAGGCTGTGCTTTATCAAACCCTAGTTCGGGATCCTATCCAGAAGATCCGTAAGTTTCAAAGGAAATTTTGAGGAGTGAAACTTTGCATTTTTCAAATTCTGAGTATACCAGGTTGATCAGCTCATCAAGGCGCATCTTTCTATCCTTTCAGAAGTTTGAAATTCAAAGTTTGAATTTTTAGGGTTTCCCTAACAAACCCCAATCCAGCTCCAGATGTAGTTTCTGCAAATCAAGTGGATTGGGTTAATCCTAGAAGAAAATGGATTGGTCACTTGCATAAGTGAAGAAGTTGCAGTTTCAGAGGGAGATAAGGCTAAGGCCTTACATAAGAAGATTACAAGCAATCTCGACAAGTATGACTTATCCAGGTATGTTTCGAGATCTGTTCATGATTAAGTTTATGGTATGTTTGTCTTCATTAAGGTTAGTACAATCTTGATTAACTTTAGACTTGTCGTATCACCTTAATAAAATTATGAATGCACAATAGAAGATATTCATTGATTAGGGTTTTGACACTTATGATTGTACTAATGCATTGTGGTGTTGTATGAGGTTGATGTTGTCCGCTAATATGAAAGGTACATCAAGAAAGACAAATCATGTTCTAGTTCAAGAACATATGACCATGGTGACATGAAGACAAAGGTTCATCCATTGCCATGGATCACATAGAAGATCTACTTACGAGGGATGTATAACATGGTTCTATAATGGTTAACCTATGAGATATGCAGGTTACTTGCATAAGTCACTTAAGAGAACAAGAGGACATCATGTGGGTATGTTAGACAAAAACCAGCTAACATATTAATCCAGGTATGTTTTTTCCTATATCAAGTTAGAATCCTACCTTGTGTTAGAATCTCTTATATAAGTATACATGGCATGATTGATAATGATTATTCATTGAAGTTAGTAATCATGGGTTTAGGAATATTATGATTCTTACTTTGATTGATGATATGACTAACTAGAAGAGTCCTATGATCAAATAAGAATATGCATGAGTAAGAGAAGTCTTCCCTGAAACCTTGAATGATAATGCTTATTATCTATGTTTGAAATGATCATGACTATACATGTTTAAGATTATTTTGTTTTGATAGTATACTGATGAATGCATGATTATGTATGAGATCTCGAGGATAACACAATGATGATACTAGTAAGTATGCATAATGATCGAGGATGGATATAAGTTCAAAGACAGGTAATCCAGGAAGCAAAGATCAAGAGGGAGCACACTCCGGTAGTTCCTGCAAGGAAGAAAATATTGAGAGGGAGTCCACCCTACAACCAAACAAAGATAAGTATTTGAATTGAAATTTTTGCATACTTGTTTGTTTAAATAATATTGCTCAATGATGTATATGCTTATGTTCCTAGACTTAGGGTGTGTATTATGCATATTAGAATAATTGCATTAATGAAAAATATACTACTAATATGCATGTGATGGGTAAGTGGCCTATGGCACTGTACAACATTCCATTGCTACTTATCTAGAATGAAACCTCTTTGTTGACATGTTGGGAGTAGTGTAAACTCTTAACAATGTTCTGGTAGAGATTGGAAGGCATCTAGAAAGCTACGGGATATAGATAAATGTTGTATTGAAGCACTGGCTAAAATAATTCCATGACTGTGTGACATATTTCTTTATGTGTAAGAACTTGTTCTGAAAACTATGAGATGTTTTCTAATCATGCAACTTAACTTGTTTTGTAGGATTGTATACCATCACCTACAAAAGAAGGACTACAACATTTGTTCAGCAACAAAGTTATCTATTGAAGATATTGAAGATATTGAAGTTCCCATGATCTGGGAAGAATGCCATGATCGAGGAGTACTAGTCAATCATGAAGATGTTTGGGATGCAGTCCCAAGACCTATAGGGAAGTCTGTAATGACTTCCAAGTGGATCTATAAGATCAAGCATGTTGCAGATGGCAGCATAGAAAAATACAAAGCAAGTGATGAAGTCGAAGATACACCAAATGGATTTCAAGACAGCCTTCTTGAAAGGTGTAGTCGAAAAGGAAGTGTATGTGGAGCAACCACTTGGTTTTGAGACACATGACATGAAGTCACATGTGTGCAGGTTGAAGAAAGCCTTATATGGCTTGAAGCAAGCTCCTAGGACTTGGTATGGGAGGATAGACAGCTTTCTATCCAGTTTGGGCTTTACCAAGAGTAAAGCGGATTCCAACCTTTACTACAAGGATGAGGAGGGCAATCCTGTTATACTACTATTGTATGTGGATGGCCTGTTTGTTACAAGTGATGATAGATTGATTGCCGATACCAAGAGGAAGCTTGCACTCGAGTTTGAGATGAAGGACTTGGGGATGATGCACTATTTTCTAGGCATGGAGGTGTGGCAGAGTGCAGAGGGAATCTTCCTTGGACAAGGGAAGTATGTAGTAGAGATCCTGAAGAGGTTCGGGATGATGGACTGCAAGGCCATGGCCACACCTATGGCATCGAATCTGAAGCTTCTGTGTGATGCTTTATCTGATCCGGTTGATGTCACTATGTATCGTCAGATGATTGGGTCCTTGATGTACCTAACGAACACGAGACTAGATATTTGCTTTGTGGTGAACACATTGAGCCAGTTCCTAACAGATCCCAGAGGTGTTCACCTGGTTGTTGTAAAGCATATTCTGAGGTACCTGAAGGGTACGGTTGACTATGGGTTCAAGTATGATGCGAATCAAAAGTTTAACCTAGAGGGTTATGTTAATTTAGATTGGGAAGGCAGTGATGAAGATAGGAAGAGCACTTCTAGGTGTTGCTTCAGTATGGGATCAGATGTGATCTCTTGGTTTAGCAGGAAGCACTCCTATGTAGCACTCAGTACAGCCGAAGCAGTGTATGTTGCAGCTTGTTCGGTTAGTTGTGAGGCAGTATGGCTGAGGAAGCTACTGTCTGAGTTATTTGATCTCCCGTTGGATGCTACTAGTATCTTTTGTGATAACCAAATTTGTGTGAAGTTGTTTGAGAACCCGGTGTTCCACGACTGGTCGAAACACATTGAGATCAAATATCACTATATCAGGGATATGGTGCATAGAGGAGCAGTGAAGCTCCTGTATGTTGCGACGGATGTGCAGATTGCAGATGTATTAATCAAGCCATTGGCCAGAGTGCAGCTTGAGTACTTCAGAGAGAGGCTTGGTGCACTTAAGATCGAAGTTCCTTCCAAAGGGAAGTGATGAGTCCGGAAGATGCAGATGCACATGAGCTTTTCTGACATGGTTGATGTGTTCTCCCATGGTCGTGATGTAATTGCTAAGCCATTCTCACATGGTGGTAGATGTGTTCTCCCATGGTGTAGATGTAAGGGTTGGAGCCATTTTTCACATGGTGGTAGATGTGTTCTCCCATGATGAAAAAGTAAGGGATGGAGCCTTCCCCGAATGGTGGTAGATGTGTTCTCCCATGTTGATGGTGTAAGTGTTGGATGATGTGCATCTGGGCTGTGCTTCGTGGACGATGAGATGATCTGAAGAGGACGATGCTATTATGATCAGGAGGATCATGTGTGATGAGCATCAGGACAATGCTCCAGATACTGCTTTGGATATGATCAGGTGGATCATGTGTTTGTCATGTATCAGGTAGATACATTGTATGATTAGGTAGATCATGTATGTTGATATGTATCAGGTATGATAAGGTGGATCATGTATTTGTATATGTATCAGGTGGATACATTGTATGATTAGGTAGATCTTGTATGATGATACGTATCAGGTAGATACTGTGTATGCATTGGGTGGATGCATTGTATGATCAGGATGATCATGGATGATGAGCTTCAGGATGTTGCTCCAGATGACATGCGTCAGGACGATGCAGTGATGATGATCAGGATGATCATGTGTACATCAGGATGATGTATGGTGAGTATCAAGTTGATACTCTATGGCCGTGGACAGTTTGTGTAGATAAGCATATAATAGCGCCCTGGGAGGTTTGCAGATTCTCTTGCTAGGTTTTTCTGCTGGCATATAATAGCTCCCTGGGAGATCTGGAAAATGCTCTTTTGAGGTTTTGTTTTGGGAGGACATATAGTAGCGCCATGGGAGGTTTGCAGATTCTCTTGCTAGGTTTTTTCGCTGGCATATAATAGCTCCTTGGGAGATCTGGAAAACTCTCTTTCGAGGTTTTGTCCTATGGCATATAATAGCATCCTGGGAGATCCGATAGGTTGGGATGTGTTCCCGTAATAAGTCCTAGGATGCTCTTTCGAGGTTTTTCCATGACCACATATAATAGCGCCCTGGGAGATCCGATAAGTTGAGTTGTGTGCTCGTAATCAGTCCTGGGATTCTCTTTCAAGGTTTTGTGGTGGGGTCACATGTAATAGCTCCCTGGGAGATCCAATAGATTGGGTTGTGTTCCTGTAATAAGTCCTGGGATGCTGTTTCGAGGTTTTGTGACGCACGTAATAAGTCCTGAGGATTCCACAGTATGGCCAGTGATGATGAAGACCTGCAGGTGGTGGGCCTACATCCAGTATGAAAAAGGACTGGCTCTGTAGAACTTCCTATGGCGAGTAGATTCAGAGATTGATTGAGATGGTAGCAGCAGTGACGATGACGATGATTCGCTGATAATGATCCAGAGAAGAAGACTTGTGCTAGCAGATCTGTGTCGAGAAATGCCTTCCTAGTTAAGAGGGAGTGTTGATGTATATGTAACTTCGGAATGTATTTTACCCATGTGTATTGTATTCCTATAGAGATGTTATTATTCCTCTATATGGAAGTGTTTGTATTCCTATAGAGATGTTATTATTCCTCTATACAGAAGTGTCGTCATTTATATTGTAAGTGTCGTAACTTATACTTGATGGGTTATTAGACCACCTTGATGGGGTTGGCCCTGTATGAGTCATGTGGGTAAATGGGTTATTAGACCACCAAGTATGGGGTCGGCCCGAATTAAGTTAACCATGGGTTATTAGGCTAAGCTAGACAAGTCGGCCCCATTAGTTTATTGGGCAGGACAAGACAAGTATAAATAGAGATCGGGAGATCTCTATTTGATCACTCACTACTCACTTCTATCTCTATCAAAAAGTGGCGGACTTGTGAGGAGGAGGATCATTTGCTAGGAGAAGACTATCTCTTGTACTTTGGTTGTATCATTGCTCTATCTATCTCTGAGAAAGTTGCAGGGTTTTTCACCTTCTTGGTTTTCCCCGGTGAAACTCTGTGTCTCTTGTGTGCTTGCATTATTGTGTCCATGATTGTTATGCTGTACATGTTATTATCTCAGTTAAGATCTTAGATCAGATTGAAAATGCTGAAAAACTAACAAATTTCACTTCTATTGATAAATCACATTTATTGGAACATTAAAACTAATTTCTCTAGAAGAAAATTTAAATGAAAATGTTTGGGCCAGAGCCATTGAAAAATAAACCAAATTAAAGAACTAGCTCAAATGACCTTAATTGTCAGATGTCCCTCCTTCTACCACCATTTTTTGATGCATGGAGTTGTCCCAAATTTCAACGCAAAGGAGATATCTCAGACAAAGGCATCATATAACCCTACATGAGAATTACCCTATCCTGAAGTTGTTTGGTGTAGCTAACTCCGGCTGTTTTACGGCTCCGTTAGCCGCCAATTGGAATTTCTCCTCAAAGAGGAGACTTTTAATCAGTTATGCAACTAATTCATAAACACCAATTTCATTAAATTTGGACTTATTAGGAAAAATTTGGACTAAAAAGGTGTGAATTTAGACTTTGAAAGTGCAAAATTAGGTTCTAAAAGTGGCAATATTGGCTTTGAAAAGTGTGTTTTTCTATTCGAATAGTGCATTTTTTTACTACATATGAACCCTTATATTGCAAATTTTTATTATGAAACTATGAATTTCAATTCAAAAAGTGTGAATTTCAAATAAAAAAATGCAAATTTTGATTTGAAAAGTGCAATTTTCATTTGGAAATGTGCAATATTTTAACGTGAAAAGTGCAATATCTATAATATTTTGTTCTTCTTTGAATAGCAATTTTATCAATTCTTGTTTCTTTTTTTATACAATATCATTGTGTTCAGCATGCAACATACTGTTAGGTTTCTTTATGGATTCTGAAAAGGCATAACCACATCATATTAATTTTGAAAGTGCTCTTAAGAGGAATTGACAATGGATTCTAAAGTTAGTAAATCCCCCTCCTACATCATCTTCCTTCCATTTTCCAAAGTGGGTTTGTCGGTATACTATCTTGGTATGTTCACCTGATTATCAGGTGAACAAATATTTTTGGTTTGCATTTCATGTTATGATTTTTCACTAGTTTGAGTGGTTAATAGGTTATTATATTAGGGACTATTACATATGTTCATTTTAATTGTGTGATTGTGTTATGGTTAAGTGCTTCTCTAAATGTCTTTGATTCAATCATGCAACTGTAAGCATAAATCCACACATGGATACTTGTTTAATCAATTTTTTAGTTATTGATCACTACCTCCCTAATATTTTTGTGACCATATTCACATTATACCACTGTAAGTGCGACCATTAACCTCTCATTTCTAAATTTCTCTTTTCCCAAAACATGTCCATCTAACTCATTGTGTAGCTTTTGTTATGTTGCCAATCCCGATTTTACTTTTTTCAAATTTGGCATCCAACATAAGTTTTGAGATCTAGTAGGAATAGTGCAATTGGGCTAGTGATGGCATCAACCAATTGTGATGGTTGAACACTTCCTTGATGAGAAGTTCGGAAAAATATTTCTAAGAAAGAACTATGATAAATGAATGAAAAAAAGTTATTAGCCACAATCCTTGGTATTACGATACAAAGAAACTATTTCAAGTATAATATGGTCTACATGATTACAGACACCAAGGCCTTTGTTGTTCAGGATTTCTACCTTATAGTGAGGAGATGGACACTACCAACTAGGCAGTGTTGACAGGTAAATACATTAATTATGTTACAACTAGTTCTTACAAATGATAGAAATCGGGATATTGAAAGACGTACCTTTACTCGACGGCTAGTCCTAGCTTTCACTTGATCTCCCGCTTGATGAACCTACAACACAAATGATACCTTCCTTAGCATATCTTGACTATATATAAATATGATGAAATCAGAAATTAATTTAACATCAAATATAATCAAATATTAAACCAAATGGACATACAATCCAATAGACATCTTATTTGGGACAGGAAGGGTATTTTAACCTCTTTATTATCAAAGAAACATAAATCAGTACAATATACCTGATGTGTGAAGTTGTTTCTGCAACCAAGTCCTGGGCTCCTGCTCTTCAAAATGACTTGGGAATTTCCTCTAGCGTAACAACCCTTAATGCATACTTTCTTCATTCCTCTCTCATGGATCCTCCTTGTATTTATGGGACAAGGTAGGCAGTTGTAATCGAGAGGTGCTTGGATTCGGAGGTTGGGGAAGTTGCAAAACCAACTTCAACTAATCCCAATTCATCAAATTAATATATTTTTTATTTCATCTTAAGATATGCGTGAGCTTCTCAAGGCATAGTAGCACACAGGGCACAACTTTTGTGTTTTGCAACAAGCACCTGCAACTTTCCAAGGTGTGCGCTAGTTTCCCTTGAGGAAATTAGGGCATATGAGAATATGTGCATTGGTTTACTAGCCAAGGATTAGCACACATGTGAAAAGATCAGGTAAATCAGGGAAAATATCAGCTGAAGAGGGAGAATCCAGTCCATACATCATCTAGGACAATCTAGCTCTTCAATCCATGTTGTCCTTTTGTGTGATCGACAACATAATGTGATCATGGATGGAGAAGTGAAGATTTTACCTATAACAGATGCCCCCTAATGTGTGAGTTCAGAGGGAAACGATGGCCGAAATACATTGTAAGTCCAAGTTAGAGGAGGAGCAAGAAACCGCAGAACCAAGTCACAAAAAACACCTGAAACAACGATCAAGGTCAGCGAGCAATTACAATATTGACATCATATAGATGTGCAGTATGATCTCTGATACATAACTAGGAGATGTATATATAGAGCATGGCCATTGAAATACAAGCGTGGATCCATGTCAAAATGAGAGATCATAGCCATAACAACAAGCTAGATCTATGTCTCATGAAGAGCCAAAATGAGTGAGGCTCAGTCTTGCACAGCTTGGGTGATAACATAAACAAGGTGATGCTATCATAGGCCCAAGGTCTTCATCCAAACAACCCGAGTTACAAACCCTAACCATGCGAATAAATGAGCTGAAGTCGAACATGGGGGGTATCGTTTGATTACCAGTCATTGATGTATATCGTTAACAAACGCGAGGACTTCCATTGATAATGATAATGGGGTCCAAGGTACCTAGTAGGATCCAACAAGTGTGAATAAGAGGACTTGAAGTCGAACACTTGAGGAACCTATCGAATAAGAGACATTGATGTATTCAAATTTATTCAACAGCGAGGGAAACTGCCACTGATGGCTGTAATCCCCAAGGTACTAGCCGAAACTCTAAAATTTGTTCCCAGAGCATAATGAGCTGATGTCGATAGGAAGAAGTTTGCTGGAAGGGAGGCCTTAATGCATCCTCCATCATCCAACACGAGGAACACTCAAAAGGTATGAGCTGATGTGGAGGAGGACAAGTAACAAGATGAAACAAACTGACACTAGGATGGCCAACACATGAAGTCAAGGTAAACTGCAGAATGGCCGACACAAGTTGTATCCTTGAACAGTGAGCACGACACAAATTGAATTAGGCAGTTTTCAACATGAAGGGGAAGTGATATAAGCCTACAATGTAGGAGACATTGACAGACCCTCCATATAGTTGGAACAATAACCAACCGGGGGAGTAAAAACTCGGAGATCAGGTTCACCCTAAGGTCAAAAAATAAAACCCAACTGACATGAAAGACTCAAGTAGGTGTTGTGTTCAAGGACATGACTGAATCAACTTCCTTTGAAATTGAAAAAGATGTGATATACCCTTCTTATCCCTGATTCTTTTTGGTAAAAAAATGTCCTTCTTGTTGTTTTAATGAGTCCAAGAAAGATAGAAAACTCAATAAGTCCAACCATGTAATAAGTTTAACGAGCCCATGGGAGTAAGAATCAAGACCTTCTTCATTGTTTACAGAGTTCGAAGAAGAGATAGAAGAATACTCTATAGTACTGATCTCTGTATTTTAATATCGAGTCGAGATCTGTTCTTGCTCGGCGGTGTTTTCAATTTTAAGGAGTCTGAAAAACTTAAACAATAACTCCATACACTTAATCGTGGATTTTAATATCGAGCCCAAGTAGGTTAATGCTCGCTTGGTGTTTTCATGTTTCAAGAGCCTAAAAACCCTAAAGAAGGCTCCAAAAGTCCTTTTTTGTGCAGTTAGTCCCCTCACCTGAAAAAGTATAAAACAATGAGAGGAGAACTCTTCTATCCACGTATGACTAGAGTATTCCTTTTTCGTAAGTAATCCGCAAAGGTCCGGAAAAGGGTTAAACTTATACCTAAGCGAATGGACCTTCAATTCCTTTAATGAGCTTGAAGAGAGCAAGTCTGCTCGGCATATTTTTTAGTTTTTCATAGTCAAAACAAGAGCTTAAAATGACTTAAAAGACAACTACTAGAATCATATGTTCATGACCTTCCAAAGAAAAGGATCTCAATAATCGCATTAGTAATGATCGAAAAAGCTTCTCAATGATATAATAATGACCATATGGTATCTATCAATAAGAAACTAAGTCATATCTGTTTTAATACTAGTGAAAATTAAAGATATTTAGGTTAAATTTACCTCACCAAAGTGTCAAAGTTTGAGTGATTAAATAGAACTTTTTATGTACAACTTGAAACTATACACTTTTTGAAAAAGTGGGTAAAAATTAAAATAAATTTTATATAACTAATTTCAAATTGAAAACTCAAATATCACATTTGGAAATTGTAGGGAAAATATGGAGCAAACCCTTGATCTTCTTCCACTCATTGTGATCAAACTGGAGTACCAATCAACCTTCCGTCTACACCAAGTAAGTTATTTCTACCAATACTTGCAATTTAATGCATTTTTTGTCAATTTTTATCGTTAAAAATCATTTTATAGCAATGTACAATTCGTGCTTTGAGTGTGCACTACTGTTTATGAAGAAAAGTAGGGCATACTAGCAGTGTGCGCTAGTTTTCCTCAAGGACAGTAGCACTCAAGCGTGCCTGTCTAGCTTAAACAGTAGCTCACACCTTCTAAAGTTGAGTAAAAAATGACGAGGACTAAAAAATTGACTTTTTTCTTGGCAGGATGGTGCTTGTTTGGAGAGAAAGAGAGCATGAGGAGATGGATCGGATAGCTTTGCAAGATCCAGGGACTCTTCATATGCTCTGAAGGTGTGGGTTATTGAAATTCTATAGAACTGTTAACATGAGGTCACAAAACCGCTTACTTCAGAGGCTTGTTCAGTATTGGGATGCAGATGCCATGGTATTTGATATCCGAGCAGAAACATTAGAACTCACTATGGATGACATTTAATTTATCACGGGTCTCTCACGGAGGGGATATGAAGTGAACTTGAAAGGGTCCTCACGCAATGTGGGTTCCTTATCCGTGCAAGAATATGTGAATACTTACTATGTACCGGGAACAGAGAAATCCGGTAGTCAAGTTCTTATCTCGACCATTGTCAGCCTTCCTCTCAAAGTTATTGTGAGTATATTGAATCAGATGGGAGGGAGTGCTACACAACATTTATACTCGAGACACTATATGCATATTGGTGCTGAATCCTTGCAGGGGCATGTATATGACTGGTGTACTAGTCTTTTGGCAAACATGAAACTTCAACTCTTGGGGTGTAAGACCGAGAGGATGAAGAATTTTGGATATGGGAGCATACTTTGCACTTTTTTCTTTGAGAGAGTGCCTGCTATCAGTTTGGGCATGCCTTTTCCCCAGTCAACCCTCGTGATCCAAGGCTGGCTCGTTGGGGTGAAATATTTCTCCGCCAAGGTGGTGGTGAGAGTAACTTTTGTTACCACGAGGATGATTTCTGGGGCTGGTGGGAAAGACAAGTGCCAGCATTTGAGTAGTTTCCATATGATGTTATGGATTTCTGAGGTGATCCTTAGCCGATCCTTCCTCCAGGTGCAGCCTGGGGAGAGATAGGTATGTTTATGCTTTTTGAAAAATTATTTAATTTTTTCAAATTTTGTATATATGATTTTTATGATGATTTTGAAGTACTAAAACAAAGTGTCAAATGCAGATGTTGGACCAGTATGCCCCGAGGGACACCCATATACTTTCGTGAGACCAGTAGAAGTGGGTGCAGCTGATGCCACACTAGGGACCATAGAGAGGAAGATAAGTCGGTTGACTCATGACATTCCTACATATCGTATCGAGCGGATGCCAGTTGATATGCAGGAGGATGTGGTTGGTGTGCCCCCAGCCTGGATTAGGTTATTATGGAAAGTAGCTAGGGTGGTCATATGCCCCCACCTTCTCCATAGAAGAAGGATAGTCTATATATATTTTGAGGCCATCGAGCCCAATTTTGTATCTTATGACATGACTCTGTGATAGACTTATGATCCAAACTCATACTATTTTTTGATACAGTATTGGATATATATACATTATCGGTTATATTTACATGTGTGTTATTGTGCTTTATGCATGAATTATTATGTGTGTGAATGATGCAAATGCCAATCTAGAACGTAGTTTGCAAATGAATCAGCTAATGCATTCAAGTTCCTTGGAATATGTTGATATGGGATATAATCAAACTATCTCTCAAGTAACCTAACGCGCATAAAATGACGTAGCAAAGTAGGATCTCTAACCTAATAAACACCCAGTAACAAAAAAACAACTAACTGCGAGTCGAGGCATACCTCCAAATGTGAAATGCCATGGAACAAAGCATCTCATAATAGCTCTATGACTACACTATATTCAGCCACATTATTCATTGTGGGACCTAGACAAGCCCCTCCCGAAGACACCAGTTGGCCAGTTGGTGAGTAAATAACCCAAGCAACCGAGGCCAACTGACGGGTGTGGTGGCTAGCGCCATCAGCAAAACCTATGAAGTGTTTAGTTGACATCTGAAACACAAACAATGAATGCATCAGACATAACTGCAACTGTAAATAAAGCTAACTATACAAAAATGTACAACTAAAAATACATGAAAAAGTACACTAGCACTTCTTCAAGTAGGGTCAGTGCCTGGGATCTCATCGTGATCTCATCATGAGACTGGGCAAAAATGTCACGGAAATCATTAAAAATATTGGTGTACGGAATGATCTCATCAAGATAACAGTCTGCTCCAATAAAGATGTTTTCCGTGACTCCAAGTTCAGTGGAAATGTTGATTTGGATAGTTCTATTCCTATTCTCGTCCTATTCTCTTCGAAAAAAATAGCTTGTGAAGTGGAAGGGACAGAGGACCAATCAACATTCTCACTAGGTCTCGAAGAGAAATCACCTCTCTCTATCAAGTTTAGAATAGGAAGTAATTAGGACCTGGGGTGTAACTGTTCCGAAGGGTGTCTCAGGCCTATCATAGTTTCAAAAAATGTTTCGTCAGAAGGAAAAATCGTGTCTAAACAATCAAGAGAATGGGTAGAGTTCGGTGACCATGCAGGGGCATAGTCCATATCTGACTCAGCAGAGACCAACGGAGTCATAATATGTTCTGTTGCAGTTTGTTGTGAATCCAAGTATGTTACCTCTGCAATAGGTATAGGCATAAATGGTTCTGATTCAGTAGGGAGAATCCACGGATCAGTCATTGAACTAATCGTGGAAATGTCAGGCGAGGAACATTCCTCAGAACCAATAAAATTAACATGAGAAGGTAGGTCAAAAGTGCCTATTAATGACCCATAGAGTCCTACTCCCAAACTCTCAGTGACTGGGCTGGATTGATTAATCAACGGGATAGTTGAACCCAATGAAGTCTAGTTGGTCTTCCAGGAAAATGAAAGTTGATCGACTGTGACCATTTTTCCTTCGTGGGGGAACATTATGACCCGAAAAATAGCTGACGACACTGCCTGCATGGCATATGTCCAGCTCCTACCCAACAGCAAGTTGTAGTCGAGTGGAGCATCCAGAACTTCAACCTCTACCGATACTAGCTTGCTCGCAAGTTCAACCTCAAACGATGGTAAGACTCCGTGTGGACGGAAAGATATTCCATCGAAGGCGGTGAGTACCGTATTAGAGGGAGATAACTCAGGTTCACCCAAATATTTCCAGCAAGAGATAGACATTACGCACATGGATGCGCCCTCATCTACAACAGATCCTCGAATGGTCGTAGAACCATGGAAGACCTCTATCTGGAGAGCGACATGATATGGAAACTGGTACTTGATATCTGTCATATCAAAACACGCAAGCATGGCAGATGAATCAATACTCCCAATTGATGCGAGGAGTGCACTGCGTTGCAATGGGAAACTTTTCAGTACCTCCAAAGTAGACATGGCACAGGGTGTTTGGACTAAGTCCTCCACAACATTGTAGTTGGGGGCATCCCACGCGTTGGGGTTGTGCACAGCCCATTTGTAGACACCTTCTGGTATCTTCGGCAGCATCTCCACAAGTATGTGAAGAGGAGTAGAGGATTCAGAAGCATCTTTCTGCTGCAGTTCCGAGGTATAGTTCTTTGCTCAAGTTTACAGTAGAGCATCTGAGTTAACCATGTGAACGAAAGACTGATCAGCAGAGGTGGCATGAGTAGTGCCCCCAGCACTAGAGTTTCCAGAAGATGAACTCTATCCATGAGGGAAAGGGTATTTTAAGATAGTTGGTTTCTTCTCACGGATCATCTTTTGGGCTTCTTCCATTAGAGGGCATTGATGGTGTCACCTACCCAAGATGGTGTCACCTACCCAAATTTCTGAAAATTATTATTTTATTTGCAAAATACTTTATGTTAAATTTAATTACAAAGTTTGGTAATTATGATCAATTTTGATCAAGGATGAATGTAATTATTGATTATTATTATTTAAATAAATTAATTAGGAGACAAACACCCAAGGGGACTGTTAAATGAGTGTTCACTGACCCACTAGGAGGAATGGAAGCTGTTGGAAGGTATGGGACAGATGGAGGCAATTGCACCACACCACTAGCTGTTGGTTATGGGACAACTACCCCTACTAATGTGGCATTATTCCCCAGGTGGTGGGAGTGGGCAGGCAGCTCATTTAATGACCAAGTAACAACTGAGAAGGCTTAGGCATCCTACATAAGGAAAAATCGAATGGAGCAGGCAGCTCTTACACAATATTTCTGTAGGAATATTTCCTCATGTGCATTAGGTGATCACTGAGATATTCGAATAGGGAGGCTAGTTGTGAGTGCAAACATAAGTCTGCAAACTATTTGTTAAGGAGAACCAGAGGTGCTGGAGCAGGTCCCTTGGACTGCTAGCTCTTGAAGATTCGACAAGTTATTTGCTACTGCAAGAAGAGATCCTAAATTCCTAAGTTTCTTCCTCCTTATGGTTCAGTGAACAGGCTCGGGGGTCCTAAGGCAAGTACTTGACTGTCTTCAGGAATTGGTTGGGTGGAACAGTCTACTTGGGCTATTTGTTTCCCTACAGATTTATCCAGGTTTTACAGTTTTCTACTTTATCTCAGTTACTAGTTTTTGTTCAATGAAATTAGTAATCTCTATTTTTCTATTTGGAAGAAGAATTTATTTTTGTTTAAAATCTGAATGTTAAGTTTAAATGATGATCTGAAATTAATCAACCAATCTCTACATTTTTCCACATGCTGTTGTTTGCATCGTACTCTAGTGTAGAGATGCAAATTAAGTATAGATGAAAAGATAGGCAAATTGCCATTGATTCAATAGATAAATATAGTAATTTATATGTTTATCAGTTTCTTCCCTATAGTTAATAATAGTAGAAAGTTCTGTATAATACCTAAATATTATAGAATATTTCATTGTTTCATTACAAACAAACATTGTTTATTTCCTGTATAAATATATTGCAATTTCTTATCTCTACTATGTACATAAGAAATAAATGAAATTCAAATTTCCATGCATCATATCATGTCTGCAATACAAAAAAATAATGTTGTAAATAAATAAATGTGTTCATTATATCAAAGATGCAAATAACAGCCATTAGATAGTTTTCACATTTTACACATACATTGTTTTCATTTCCTACTATAACCATTGCCTTTGATTATTTAGTTCAATCAGATAATGAAAACATTATAAACGTTATTTTTGCCATCATTCATTTATTTATATAGATATTCGAAATTGTAAGTGTTGATTTCAAAACTGAGTTTCGTATCAACCCTAGATAGAATTTCTTTTCCATTAATCATTGTTTTGCATCATAAACAAAAGCAATCTACACAAGCTACGGATCGAACCCTAGTTTTTGGCTTCAAAGACCTTTTTAGAAGTTCATAATCAAACATTTATTTATAATCAAAGACAAGACTCGAACTAGGGTATGGCCCTGTTCGTTTCCATTACAAACAAAAGGAAAACCATTTCGACATTATATATTACAGAGTTACCATCTACGACAAGCATTTATACCCTAGCCTAGCTTGAAAGTCACGATATCAACCTACAGTATTCAAATGTATAACACAGACGAATAGCACAGAATGAAATAACATATTTTCATTGCCGAAAAGAAAAACATTGTATCCACAATAGACGAGCTATACCTCATTTCTCATAACTAAAACCAACAGGTCGTGTCTCAAATTTTAAATCAATACAAGTTCCAACTCCAAGAAGAGAAACCAATGATCTCAGAAAATAAAAATTACAACATGTTTCCAAACGAAAATTGCACAGGGATTTATTCCCAAGTTTAAACATTTTAAAACAAGTCCAAAAAACCTCAGCATTGACGAGTATTATAACTCCCAGTTCAACGAGATAGACATCAAAGTTTATGAACGAGTATCATATAAACAAACGAGGGTCACAACCCTATACAAACATCGTTTGAATAACAAAAGGGTCTTCAAAGTTTTTCAACTGACAGACAATGCCGAGGCATGGTGAAAAACTGGTTATTCATCCTCTTGAAACGACATCAACCAAAGTCGAAAGGAACCTACAAGGGTTTGAGACCTAAAGCTTACCAGGAATGGAAGCATGCCTTTCTTTTCCAAACCCTTGCTCAAGTCGTCCTTTGAACCCTACAACTGACACAACAATAGCCTAGAATTAGATAATTGTTATATGTCCAACCATAAATCGAAGTTCAACAAATGAAAACACTAAAACTTCAAGGGTGTTTACCTTATCAACAAGCGACCGAGCTCTTACATTCTCCAGCAAAACGACGAAGTTCTTTGCTGTAGATGAGACCAGGATACCCTCTATCATTTTGCAGCATTGAGTGTTCCACTCAATCTCTAACAGAAAAGCTATAAACTATCAACTCAATAACAACTCAAACCAGAGACCCAATATTTTAATTCAACGCCATTACAATGAGAAAGAACCTGCAACTTCAAACCTAATCTACAGGTCTCGAGGTCGAAACCTCTTACAAGATTTATAAACCCTAGAATTCGGCAGCCTGTCGGCAAAACAGACCGAAACAATAGAACAATGAACAACATTCAAATCTCATTAACCAAAATGACGACAAAAGTTAGGGTTGCATCGGACGATCCAAGCTCATCATTATCGACGATCATAAGAGTGCCAGTGAGATGGCATTGGGACGAGCAACTTCTACATTTAATGCCCCATTCTTTAGTACAAGCTTGGCAATGCCACTTTGGCACACGGAGGATCGATCAATATCCAGTTCAGAGGTGTTTTCAAATGCACAACCATTACACAGTGACAGTTGCAAAGACTATTACATTAATACCATACTACGTGGATCGTTAGCAATCCTTGTCAGCTGGAGTTTCGATTCAAGCTTTTAATGCAAGATCAAGTTACGATCTCCACGACAACTCGAGGTTTATGTCATTTTAATGACCGTCAACTCATCCACCCTGTCGACATAAATGCATGTCTGTACCATTTATAACGACAACAAAACCTTCACGTAGATCTTTTATAAACTCAAAACATTTGATTTCATTGTTAATAGTTAAAGATTCGAAGTTTATGATCGTAATTAGGGTACTAAGGCTTAAGGTTAGCCACATATTAAGTTCCGATTTCATATCATTTCAATATTGTGAACTTTCACATATATCATGAATAATTTTGCAATTATAGAACTATTATATAGGATAGCAATTTATAAGATTTATATGGTTAACATATTAATCATAGTTTCTATTATTCCATTTATAAAAATACAATAATGTAGGAGTTACACTTTTGAATTCTCAACAAGACCAATGAATTGTAACTAGTATAAAAACCATGCTATTGCCATGTACTCCATACCCTAACTATTAATGCAGTGCTTTTGACGGTTGGCGATACAATTACGACGTTAATACTTTACAAGTATTAGTTATCTTAAGATGATGACCGAAGCCAAACTAGAACTACGTCTTTGGATTACAACAACAAACTTGAATAGCATGTATACCTTCTAGATGCCATTGATTTCCAACATTCATAAATTGTAAGACAGCATTGAAAAACCAATAAGCAGCACTAGACATTTCAAACCTAAAGATACTTGTTTTCGCAAAAGAATTCACAACATTTTTATTTGACGTTGAATTGAATTACACACGTACTTTTATACTATGCAGTTATTGAACCTCTTACCTGTCGTCTGCATATAGAATATTCAAATGCGTTAGCATTGCAGCTAAGTAATGTTCGGGTACACAAGGTACTACCAAAGGACCGAACACCAAGAGCAACCACTTCACACAAACAGATCACAGATCAACACACCGATGTTTTGACGTGGTTTAAACCCTCTTGAGGGAAACACTCCACGGCCCCAGCCAAATAGCTTCTACGGGACAATTTATTATGCAAAGAAAGAAAGTTACAAATGAGCTTCTCATAATCGATCAACTAAACAATGACCCTCCATGCTCTTTAAATAAAAATCATGGACCAATCGGGTGTTAAGCCACGGATCAAGGTTAGGTTTGATCTAAGATAAGTTGAACCGTCGGATCACTCTATGTCGGGAACATATCGTGACCGTCGGATTAAGTATTTACAAATGCATACTAACGCATACTAAAGAAACACACTATCCCTAACGGATATATTACACAAGTTGATCTTAACTAACTCTTAAGTGTCTAAATATCCTAACATCCCCCCTTAAGAACAACTTGGGAAAGGATTGAAGGATTTACAAAAGTGACACTATTAGGAGAAGGAAGGAGGCATTAGAGCCTATCCCCCCTTAATGACAAGTTCCTGAACTCCTAACATAGATTGAAGTTTAGAAAACTTCGCTTCTGTAAGATACTTGGTGAAGATGTCTCCAACTTGATCATATGTAGGGAAAAAGAGCACTTCAAGAACACGATCATGACGAATATTTCCGATGAAGTGCATATGTAGCTCAATGTGTTTGCTGCATTGATGTAGAACTGGATCTTTGGAAAGCTTGATGGCACTTTGATTGTCGCACCAAATTGGAGTAGGCTACTGCTGCTCGAATCCAAACTCTGAAAGGATCTGTCGAAGCCATAAAGCTTCCTGACTAGCATTAACTGCGGCTCGATATTCTACTTCTGTTGAAGAAAGAGAAAGAGCTTGTTGTTTCTTACAAGCCCAAGTGATAGGTCCAGATCCTAGACTGAAAACATAACCTGCAGTAGACTTTCGATCATCAGGATCTCCGACCCAATCTGAATCAGTGAAACCAACCAACAAAGGTTTCCCCCCTATACTGTAATGAATCCCAAACTGAACTGTACCTCGAATATATCCAAGTATTCTTTTAGTTGCTTTCTAGTGACTTTCATGAGGTGTCTGCATATAATGGGAAACACGACCAATGGCAAAGGAAAGGTCAGGACGGGAATGAGTCAAGTATAAGAGACTACCAACAAGCTGACGATATAAGGTGGCATCGACTTCAGGTGAAGTACAAGTGGCAGAAAGTTTGACTCCAGACTGGAAGGGAGAAGGGGCTGGTGTACAATCTTCCATGTGAAAGCGACGAAGAAGGTCACAAGCATACTTAGACTAAGAAAGAAAGATTCCTTCTTTGGTTTGCAGGACTTGGAGACCAAGAAAATAATGCAAATGTCCTAAGTCTGACATTTCAAAATTTTGTTTAAGACTGGATTTCACATGGGTTATAAGCTTAGGGTCACTACCAGTAAGAATAAGGTCATCAACATATAGAACAAGTATGATGAGATGGTTTCCTACTTTCTTGGTATAGACGTTGGGGTTAGAATGGCATCTAGAAAAACCAGTGTCAAGGAGAAAGTTATCCATTTTGGCATGCCAAGCTCTAGGAGCTTGCTTAAGGCCATATAAGGATTTCTTAAGGTGGCAGACAAGGCTAGAGTTATTCTGAACATAGCCAGGAGGTTGTTCCATGTAAATTTCCTCCTGTAAATCACCATGTAAGAAGGCAGACTTGACATCCATTTGATGGACTTCCCAGTTGTGTAAGGCTGCAAGGGAAAGAACAAGGCGGATGGAGTTCATTTTTGCGATGGGAGCAAAGGTTTCATTGTAGTCAATCCCTTCAACTTGGGAAAAACCTTTGGCAACTAACCTTTCCTTAAGTCTTTCAACACTTCCATCTGATGCATACTTAGTTTTGTAGACCCATTTACATCTAACAAGTTTTCTTCCTTTTGGAAGATGTACAAGATCCCAAGTATCGTTCACCATTAAGGAACGATATTCTTCATCCATGGCTGCATCCCAATCTGGATTCCCTGAAGCTTCTGCAAAAGTTTCTGGATCATGATTCTCGAAAACTTGAGCCAAAAGAGAAGAGGCTCGCTGAAACTGAGAACATGTTCGACGTTGATCTCTAAGATTACCGGCAAGATCATAGCTGCTTCACATGTTGAACGGACCCATCGAGGAAGCACTTGTGCTAGTACAACTGGAGGAACATGAGTAGGCGGAGGTGGATTTTCATCCTCACTGTCATCATCAGAAACTGGAGTTGGAAACCTGTTAAGGAAGTTGGAAGAAGAAGAAGAAGGCACAAACGCTGAATCAGGCTCGCAGGCCAAAGATGGCACAATCGCCAAGTTAGGCTCGCAGGCCAAGAGATTTTCATCAAATTTAACATCTCTTCTAATGATTATATCATGAGAATGTGGTTGAAGAAGTATATAACCTTTTACATCTTCAGAATATCCAACAAATATGCACTTTTCACTTTTAGGCTGCAATGCTTTCCGTTTTTCATCCGAAATGTGAGCCCATGCTTCACTACCAAACACACGAAAGTGACTTACATCAGGTTTAGTTTTACTCCATGCTTCTTCCAGTGTTATACCTTGTAATGCTTTTGTGGGGGTGCGATTAACTATGTAATTTGCACAATTTATGGCTTCAGCCCAAAATTGAAGACTTAGTCCCTTAGATTAGATCATACAATTAGCCATTTCTTTTAAAGTGCGGTTCTTCCGCTCAGCTACACCATTTTGTTGTGGTGTATATGGAACAGTGTGTTGTTGTTGGATGCCTTGTTCAGTGCAGAAAGTAGTGAACTGTTTGTTAACATATTCTCCTCCATTGTCACATCTTAACTTAATAATTTAATGACCAGATTGTTTTTCAACAAGGGCCTTGTAGGCCAAGAACATGCTAAATACTTCGCTCTTAAGTTTTAGGAAATAAACCCAAGTGCGTCTGGTGTAATCATCAATGAAAGTTAAGAAATATTTCAAACCACAAAAGGAAGCAGATGGAAGAGGACCACACAAGTCACTATGCACAAGCTCCAAGGGAACCGAGGCGTGCCAAGAGGCACGTTTGTCAAAACTGTCTCGATGATGTTTTCCGAGTACACAACCGGAACAAACACCATCCCTGCAAGATACCATTGGAAGACCTGTCACCATATTGTCTTTACATAGTTGTTGCAATGAGCGATAATTTAAGTGGCCAAAGTTTGCTCAAGTTATCACTATGAGCAACAAAAACTGAAGGGAAAGGTGATGACCCAAAGTTGTTAAACTTGTACAACCTGGTAATATCATCAACAATTCCGGTAGCTATGACCTATTGAGGATCTTTAAAATCCTTGATTACAACTTGGTGAGGTGTAAAGGTCACAGTTTTACCTTCACCAGAATGAGTGATCTGATAGACTGATAACAAATTGCAGGAAATTCTTGGAACACATAGTACATCACTAAAATGCCCATTATCTACTGGAACTGTTCCAGCTCCTACAACACTTAGAGATCTATCATCACCAACAAATATTTGTTTGGTGTTACATTCATGCATAGTAGAAAAGATACAAATGAGCTTCTCATAATCGATCAACTAAACAATGACCCTCCATGCTCTTTAAATAGAGATCATGGACCAATCGGGTGTTAAGCCATGGATCAAGGTTAGGTTTGATCTAAGAGAAGTTGAGCCATCGGATCACTCTATGTCGGGAACATATCGTGACCATCGGATTAAGTATTTACAAATGCATACTAATGCATACTAAAGAAACACACTATCCCTAATGGATATATTACACAAGTTGATCTTAACTAACTCCTAAGTGTCTAAATATCCTAACAAGTAAACTCCAGGGTACCTCGTAGGACACCCTTGTTCATCAAAAATCAAACTGTCAGTATCTTTTCAAGAAAAAGTATCACATCACATTAATGACCTGTTAGTTCGTCTATTACCATAATCATGTTCGTAATTTATGTGTTAAAGTCGTCATTATCACAATGCTGCTAAAACAGAAATTAAATTATATTTAGTACTAAGGACTTTTTAATTAAACCTGTTGTAATCAAACAATTATTATTTCCGCATCTATAAATTTTATATTTAATGTCATTTTTAAAAGTTTTAAATTTTTATGAAAATTCGGGATGTTATAGATGGGTAAGGTGGTCCTCTTGACATAGTTTGCAAGGGAACTTAGCCTTCCTTTTCTCCTTTTTGCCCTCCTTGGAATTTTGTGTGTTTCTGGGCTTTTGTTGGTTTCCCTCCCCTTTCTTTCCCTTTCTTTTGGGTGCCGAGCACTCTTTTAGTTTGTCTGTACCTGCTGTACAGATTCTGTAGTAGAAGGGGAGGATGCAATAGAAGTTGCTTCTGCAGCAGACTGTTTGACTGACAAGGCGTGCACCTACTTTGTTAAGGCGTCAAACGCTGCAGAATCCACTGAACCCACAATGCCGTCCGCATGTGGTCCAAGTTTAGGTTTACCTAAGTCTATATTAGACCTCGGCGCATTGGGAATAATTTCATATAAAATCCCAGACTGAGCATAGACCAAGTCCAGCTGCTGAGTTCTCAAAATGGCTTCCTCTTCGAAGGACACCCCTGAAGTGGCAACTTCCTTAGAAATATAAGGAAGAAGATACTTGAGGTACCATTCTAACAAGAATGTTGGGGGGATGTCGGATTTGATGACCCTCTTTTGCCTTCGCCACTCCTGAATATGATCAGACAGGTGGGTGGATTTTTTTTGTCAAAAGATCGACTGAAGGTCAATGCCGACATCATACCGGACTGGAAGTTGAAAGTGGTTCAAGAAAACAATGGCAAGATCCTGAAAGGTGCCATAGGTAGCAGCTGGAAATTCGATATACCGCTTGGCTGCGACACTTGTCAAGGTTCTTTGAAAGAGCCTTAACCTTATGGAATCATCATTCAGCGAATTGGAGGAGCACTAGAGATCAAATGTCGTAACATGGTCACCGGGGTCCTCACCAGTATTTCCTTCAACCTTTGGTATGTCTGAGGGAAACTTAGTGGGGATAGGTGGCCATGCAGAGTCATGACGCACGGGGTCATTCGTAAGCTTTGAAAGATCTGGCAAGTTTAAAGTTGCCAAAAATGGTAAACGTGGTTGAGCCGATGGCATCTGGTAAATAGGAACCTGGTTTGGGAACCACCCATTGCCTAGTTCGTGTACTGTTGGTTGGGGTTTCCCCCAGCCATCGATTGTGAAACGAAATTATTGAAATTAATCCACCCAAAATATAGTGGATTGAAACCCTGTGTGTTGGTCCACTGTGGCTGGGTGTTAGCCCCGCCATACTGCTGGTTAAACATATTACCCCCTCCTCCAACAAACAGAGAGAAGGGAACACTCCCTGCAGGTATGTTCAATGGATTCACATTGTACCCTACATAGGGGTTGAAACCAGGTGTGGTTGTAGTGGACGACGCAGTCATGGTACCCATGACAGGCATAGAAGTAGAGGGAATCTACCCTATAGTGGAAGTGGAAGCAACACCTTGTGTTACACCTTGAACTTGTTGTGTGGAAGAAGACTGAGTGAAGTTCACTGCAGGTATCCCTAACAAAGGGACATTGTTTGTTCCAAAAGTTGGGGTAGCAAATGAGGCAGATGTCGAAGCCAATGAGCTCGGCATGCCTAGAGTACCAACATTGAAACTAAAGGATGGAGTTGAGGCAGAAGTAGTCTGCGATGAACTTGGGGGTAGCAGTGTTTGTGAAGGAAGGATTGACAATCCTTGTATCCATAGAAGTTGTGGAAGTTTGTAGAACTCCCTGCTCGTCTCCTGGGTTAACCATGGTATAACCCAATGTAAATAGATTAGCACTATACTCAGGCTGTTGGAAGCCAACAGGCACCAGAAGTGGATCGTTGGGTCCTGTAAGAGGAGGGTTAAAAGGAGTATTAAACTTTGTAGTAGTTAAATCCTCAACCTTGACAGTATCAAATACTTTTCGATCCGGTGTTCTAGGTTATGGTTCTCCAAGAACCTATGTGTCGCCCGTAAGTTCAAAAGAACCACGGGAATTTGTTCTCCTACATCGTGGTGGCGGTGGAGGCTCCACTATGAGTGGGGGAAGGTTTTGCAACCTCCCAAACTGACGAAGATGTTGGTCCTCCACAACTATAACAAACTAAAATGAAGTAAAAACCTAGTGGCCACTACAACTAAGGAGAAAACAGCATACTACTAAAAAAATCCTAAGTAAACAAACCAGGAAAACAGATGGAAAATACTCTCGGAAGCAAGTCTGGGATGATTAGGGCCCAGAACAGACTAACAAAGTATCGACGGTCAATTATGTGGCGTCCTCCGGAGGTCCACTGGGTGCAAGCACTTGAATCACCAAACCGCTTTCCCGGGATTACTGCCAGAGGGTTACCTTCCACGTATGTCTGAGGTGAAGTGGGAATAACTGCCCACTCTACCTGTGTGGAATCCTAGAGGTCTTATACTAAGTCTACCATCAATACATAATAACCTGGGGGGACAATCGTTAGCCTAGTCGAAATGCATGGGCAGGGTAGAAAAGCAAGAAGTTCGAAAGGACCCCTGTATGCGAGTCAACTCTGGTTTATGGTTGAGAGGAAAGTGAGGGGCTATCCTCAACAATTCCAATATTCCACGGCCTTGTGCTTAACTCTGGTTTGAGTAGAGAATCCCAAAACTATTTGATAGAGATGGATTTACCTAAATGAAAGTTGTACTACGATTGTTGAGTAATGAAGCCGCTTCCGAGCAGTTTAAGGTGATTTAAGCTTGAAACTCTAGCCTAAGCTAGTGGATGTCGTGTATACCTAAAAAACAAAAATGTTGCTAATAAATTTTATTAATGGTTCTTTTTAAGGGCTACTTGTTACTCAAGGGTTGTAGTGTGGTGTGTGGAATGGTTTGTTATGAAAGTAAAGTGCAAATGCTTTCAAATTCACAAAAAAATTTCTCTTTTCGTTTATGATTCTTTCAAAAACTTGAAACCTAAGCAGTCCTAAATCAAAATCTTTTTGTATTTTTCTTTTAAATATTTCAAAGCAAACTATGCTATCTCAAAATAATGCAAGACCTTACTACTTAGTTATTTGAACATTTTTTTATCTTTTCTGATAAATGTAAAAGAGAGAGAACTTGTACAAAAGCAAGCAAGATCTAAATGTAAAGCGTGTTTAAGACAAACATCTAAATGGCTCAAAGCAAACGAATCAAGAGACTCGATGAAGACTTGACTTACCAAGTTTTTGCAAAAGAAAAACTTGAGGCTTGGAAACAAAATGTAAAAGAAGTAGGGAAAAGAGACACTCGTGACGGAACGATAAACCTAGACAAGTTGTTCCTAAGCATCAAAACCCTAAGAAAACACTAATCCAAGCAAAAAGTAAGCAAGCGAACCAAGAATGACTTTAACAACACACAGACTTAACAAAAACAAGAGTAGAAAAATTTGACTTACTTGGACTGAACTGATAAGACAATTCGCAAGTAGCTAAACCAAGCAACCTTTCGAAAGCAATCCTAGGGACTCAAACTTGAAGCCAAACCCTAATGGAAAGGATAATACAAAGTGAAAGCATGCTAAATGTTGCAACATACAACAAACATTAGGAATGCAGGTCTGTATGACTACAACAACAACTAGGATAAAAGTATGCAGCTATGTCCAAAAGATAATAGTGCACGAACTTCAAAAAGGGCTAGTAAGAAGCAAAGACACTAAAACAAGTACTCAAGCAAGCAAACCAACTAAAAAGACTCAAGAGAGGTCAACAAGACTAAAAAGAGACATGGAAGTCTCAAGGTTCAGTCAAGAAGGAAAAGCAACAAGCTGGAAGTGGAATCAAACCACTGGAAAACAAACCCTAACCAAAAACTGGACACTACAGGAAAATGCACTACTGTGTAGTGCAACAACCAGCGCACACTAGGATATGTGCGCTACTGTACAATGTAAAGAGCATTTCTCATCAGGTGGTATGTGCTACTGTTACTAGGGAAGACCAACACACATGTCACAAAAGGACAGAAAACAGGCTTTGCAGCAACAATTGAGATGAATCAAGCAGCAAGGAACAATAAACACAGACCTAAAAGATCTCTCACAGAATCAAAAACTGAAAAGGGGCTGGAAGAAAACCATAACTAAGTCTCCTAGAGCATAATAACTACCGATTACTCCCCAGTGGAGTCACCAGTCTTTTTTTCAGGATTTATACCTTATAGTGAGGAGATGGACACTACCAACTAGTCGGGGTTGACAGGCAAATACATTAATTATGTTACAACTAGTTCCTACAAATGACAGAGATCAAAATATTGAAAGACGTACCTTTACTCGACGGTTGGTCCTAGCTTTCACTTGATCTCCCGCTTGATGAACCTACAACACAAATGATATCTTCCTCAGCGTATCTTGACTATATATAAATATGATGAAATCAGAAAGTAATTTAACATCAAATAGAATCAAATATCAAACCAAATAGACATACAATCCAATAGACATCTTATTTGGGACAGGAAGGGTATTTTGACCTCTTTATTTTCAAAGAAACATAAATCAGTACAATATACCTGACGTGTCGATATGTTTATGCAACCGAGTCCTGGGCTCTTCTTGTTCACAATGACTTGGTACTTTCCTCCAGCGTAACAACCCTTAATGCATACTTTCTCGGTTCCTCTCTCATGGATCCTCCTTGTATTTATGGGACAAGGTAGGCAGTTGTAATCGAGAGGTGGTTGGATTGGTAGGTTGGGGAAGTTGTAGGACCAACTTCAACTAATCCCAATTCGTCAAATTAATACATTTTTGATTTCATCTTAAAATGTGCGCAAGTTTCTCAAGGCATAATAGTGCACAGGGCGCAAATTTTGTGTTTTGCAACAAGCGCCTGCAACTTTCCAAGGTGTGCACTGGTTTCCCTTGAGGAAATTAGGGAATAATAGAAGATGTGTGTTGGTTTACTAACCAAGGAGTAGCGCACATGTCAAAAGATCAAGTAAATCAGGGAAAATATCAGCTGAAGAGGGTGAATCCAATCCATACATCATCTAGGACAATCTAGCTCTTCAATCCATGTTGTCCTTTTGTGTGATCGACAGCATAATGTGATCACGGACAGAGAAGTGCATATTTGACCTATAACAGACTTGATTATTGTTTGCACAAAGACATGAATTGTAATCCAAGCAATTACAATGAATTTTTTTATTCAAATCTTCACCAAAGTCATTTAAAAGACTATGGAAAGGAGAATACTATAGGATCCTTAGGCTTCGTAGGACCCTAAATGCACCAACATAATTTTATATATATTTTTGAAGTTCACAGCATCTCAATTACCACGAAGACAATCGTCGTTGGTATAGCAATACCGTCAAAATTGTTGCTTAATGACGTCGCAATTGCGACACCCAAACATCGAAATGGTGACTTTCTGTCTATTGATACTGTGAATTTGACCCATCAAAACTACTACTTTCTATCAGTCTCCACTGCGAGTTTCGTCCGTCGCAATTAAGACTTCCTATTATCGCACCTACGACTTCATTCCATCGCAACGGTGACTTCCTATCATCGCACCTGCAACTTCCTTCCGTCGTGACTTCAAATTTCGTCCTGTTGTAACGAAAACTTGCTTTCATTACAAATGTGATGATAACAATTGGATTTTTGGTTGAAAATAATGTTTAGTTTTAGTCGCAATTGCGATGTGACAAAACATTGTAAGTGAAAAAATGTCGGGCAATATTGGCCGTCGGAATTGCGATGGCATGTGAAATGAAATTTGTGGAAACCATAGTTTGTCATCATATCGACAGTTTTAGTTTAGAAGTGAGACAAAACGGTTGTCGGAATTTGGTCCAAATGTACTAGTGAATAAGTCACACATGTTCCCAAGAGAATCAAGGAGATACGGTAGGTGCCCGAGAACTAAAAATGAAGAGCTAAAAGGAAATATGACTGAGCATGGAATCAAAGGAGAGAATAGGACCGCAATAATAACTAAGAGCCCGAACAAAAAATGGGCTGCAACACAAACAAGAAAATATTGATGAATAATGGATAGATCGGTCGTGGGTATGCATAACGCATCATGAATATCTGACAAATTTAATGAAAAGGATTGAGCAGCTCACTAGGGGGGTCCAACATATCAGCGACGAACATTCATAGCACATCTTGGAGATGAGAGGGGATTAAGCTTTCCCCAAGGAGTCGTTGGCCCAAAACCACTGAAGATGCATGGGAATTTTTTATTGCTAATGACTTCCTGAAGCATTCTTGAAAACCCTTCTAGCTCCAAGTTGTTACCACCATGGTATACAAGACCAGTTTCTTCATAGGCTCATGAAGACTCCAAGGTGGCTTCCACAAATAAAATAGAAGGTGAATTTCCTCCCATGTGCACCACTCACAGATCAACACCTATTAGGTGGGTCTACTGACACATGCACCTTTAATGCACATTGGGTTTTTCACTTCGCCATCAATGCTGATAATTTGGAAGGACCAATTAAATGATGCATGTATCAGTTTCTATTATTCTTTGTGTTCGCAATCGCAGAGCCTTCGAAATACAATTAATGTTCTTCGGACACAATTTTGTAGTGGAAAGAGATAACATTGCAATTACAACAACTGCAATTCAATCCACAATTAGCAGTCGCACAACTTAATCTTCGGGTATGTTCTGTTATTGTTTGTAGTTACGATGGAGCATAGTCCATTTGAAAAAACAAATTGAAATGTATTTAGAAAAAAACATATTTCAATTCATTTAACTATCATAGCTATGGATGAAAGCCTTTGTTTCAATTTCAGGCATCTATCTACCACACACAGTATTTCATCATCATTAGTTGGTCTTATGACATAAAAATATCCTCCCTAGTGTCCCTAAGGTAATACCTCAAGTAGATTAGGTATTTATTTGGCTTTTCATGCCATTTATAACTTCAAATAACATAAACATGGGATTTATCCAAAACACAAATGCCAAGGAATTTACTTGGGCATAAGCTAAACTATAGATGATTTGCACCTTCTCCAATGCTTTGTACCAAAATTCGGAAATGGGGAAACTGCTGAAATTGCAATTTGGGTTGTTGTAATTGCAATTTTAATTGCAGGAATGGATTCAGTGTACTCGATTACCCCTAGGGAACCTCGAGTATGGAATTCCAACAACCCAAAACTGGCATTTCAGCAATTTCAACTAGATTTTTGGCTGGATAAATCGCCAAATTTTGAGTGGGTTTACTAGTACCAAATGAATTATGTCTCATTTTATTACGCTAATTTACTTTGTGTATTCCATATATGTAAAATTTATGAAACCATATACATGCTTGTAAAATATTTCTGACCATATTATTTGAGTAAAAGTGTCCACTTGTAGGTCCATAATGTGCTTCTTGAATGATAGTATCTCTCATGGCCTAGTGCACATATATTAAATACATCATCAGGCCCCATGTTATACAAGCTCCCATTGATTAATGTCTGTGGTGAAGCCTTCATTGTGAGGATTTTATTTTTCTTCTCTAATAAATCTTGGGGTTTATTCCCTTCTTGCAAAAATTATGCAATTTTAGCTAGTTCTTGTGGTACATCTTCGATTTTGAATAAGTGTGAATCAAGTAAGTCACCATCAAAACAGTTAGTTATTTTACGGATTCAACTCTCGACAAGTGGTTGAGATTCGAAACTGATATTATATTTCCCAGGTCGAACGATGACTTCAAACATAAACTATTGGAATAATAGAATCCATTTGCACACTCTCCCTTGATGAACTAATTTCTTCACTAGGTATTTGAAGACTTGACGATCTATGTAGAATTTAAATGGATAGACAAGTAAGTAATGTCAGAACTTTTGCAAGGAAAATATCATCCCCAATCCTTCTATTTCTATAGTTGAATATTCTTTATACTCTGTTTAATTTCCAATTGGTGTAGGAATTCGGTGATCTACCCCTATATCTCTAGGTTGAGCTAGAACAACACCAACTAGAATGCTGAGGCATCAACATGCAGATTAAATTTCTTTGACCAATGATTTCTGGAATCTCAAAATAGGAGCTTCAACCAATTTATTCTAAATAATTTCAAATGATTCATTACATTCAACACTCCATTTGAATTATGTGTTGACTTTGATCATTTTTTCTAGGCAATGATATATATGAGTAATATCTAATGAATTTTCTATAATATCCAGTATGCCCTATAAATATCCTTATTTGTTTGGGATTCACTCATGGCTTCAAATCAAGGGTCACTTTCATTTTTTCTAAGTCGAATTTAATACCTTCCTTCTAGATGACATGACCAAGCAAGATTCCAATTAGAGTGAGGAATATGCACTTTTAATATTTAGGGATGTTCAAATATGTCAACAACATTCCAACATTAGTTGAAGCAACTGTATCTAATAATTCTTTAGAAAGCTATAAGTCATCTAATGATAAAAATATACTGCCATTATTTCATGTGTACTGTTGAAATGATTTTACAATTATCCTTGAAAATACTAGTAGGGAAATATTATGTCCAAATGGCATAAAAAATTAAACAAATTCTATCACAAAAATTCTTTTTTATCGGTCATCAGTTAGTGAAAAATTCCTTTGGTACCAATAAACCCAATCCTCTCTTTGGGTTGTGTAGATAGCACCATCTCTGCGCCACTTTAGGTCAATGGTCTAGTCCTCAAACCAAGAGAGGGAACCCTGAAAATGGAAGTTATAAATCCTAGTCTGTCACCCTAGGTACCTTGAATATATACTTTGCAAAAACTTGACTGGATTTATGGCTAAAATCCGAGGTGCATGGGGCAGATCTCAACTGTGAAAAATACTGTACGTTGAATTTAAGGGGGAGGCACAAGTATCCCACAAGACGAAAAACCTCAAAATTCTAGCTACACAGCTAAATACATTTCATACTATCTCAAATGTACATTGAACAACACAAAATTCAGTTTTGATTCAAACACCAGTTGCAAATTGCCTCGACCCTGGCTTGAAAGAAAAACATATTTATTTCATATATACAATAGTGAATACATTGAGGACTACATCTCTCCTTGAATACAATAGTTCTGCAAAATTTCATCTACAAAAAGGACTCAATCTTAGCTTGTAATGTTGTAGTATGAAACATATTCAACAAATGAGGTATGGTCTTCATCACCTTCCCCCCTTAGGACTACAATTCAGTTGGAATACTTTCATCTGTGTTCCTGACGAGAGACCGAACCCTCCAAGGTATTCTTTCAAACATCAAGGAGACTAAGAAATGAAGACAAAGCAAGCATGCCAACTGTTTGTCCTAGAAATTGTCCCTAGACTACAGAGGAGCAAGCTAGTACAATCTCAATACAATGAACATAAAATAGGTTTTGTCTTTGAAATTTATTGGTTCGAGAGTTTCATTTTCAAGAAAGTAACCAATCATCAAACTAATACAAGAACTGAATCATGCAATAATCATCAAAGAACTAAGATATTAAAGCTTAAAAGAAGAAACATAAACCATCACATTTGCAAGCACATTAATTGGTTCAGTCCACAACACATGACAATTCACATGAGAAAACAATTTAAACAAGGAATGAAATCATAGGTTGAGTGGTCAAAATGACCATAAACAGAATCAATAGATAAAATAGAGTGGCTTATATTCATGTATAAATCAGTATCATTCTTTAAAAACTTACACAAGAGTCATTTGTATGAGTCTGAGATGTTTCCAATGCTCTTAGTTGTATATTGTCTCTTGAAAACCAAAATCGAACCCTTCTCCACTAAACTTTCTTGCTTTTATCTTTTACAAAATAAAGTAGTTTCATAATTGTCTTTTGGTCTATCTTCGAAGTAGTTACATTTAAGAAATTACATCCTAACTTTCGAATCTTTAAAACGGTCTATTAACAACTAGGTATACAATAACAAAAATGAAATACTTGACAATTGGAGATTAGGTGACTCATAACTGCTTGGCAGCCTCAGCCAGCATAACTATGCCTTCTAAAGCATGAGACTTATTTTTATCTCGAACTTGCTAAGTCTTCATTCCTCAAACTTTGTCAAGCAATACCCTATTCTGTTTGCTTAACTCTTCAATTTGCTTTTCCATTTCTTCATCCTGTACTTCTACCTCTCCTTTTCTTCTTAAAGCTTCTTTAGCTACTATAATTAGTTCTTGGTAATGAGCATTTATGTATTCTAAATCCTCCCTTAGCCTTTTATTAGTAGTTCTAAGTCTCTCATTAGACTCATTTAGGAATCTTTCTTGGGATCTATACTACTGTATTGATTTATTTAAGTTATCAATTTCTGTGTCCATCCGAAAATCTTGATGTATACTTGAACGCTCTTCTCCTCCACATGGAATATTCAACTTTTTAAAAATCAACTCTTCTTCATGTTTAGTTATGGCTGCTGCACCTAAGAGAGGAAACACTGAAGTAGATGCTTGTCCAACACTTGGGATAATTTCTTGCTCTATAACCATCTCTTGTTCTAAAACCCTTTCACATTGTTTAACTATTTCAGCTATCATTTCATGCTCCTTCTCTGTATTTATCTGCTCCTGTAAATTTAACTCTGCTTTAGTATTCCCATCCTCTTCACCTAAAGAATCTTCAATGATAGTGACCTTCTCTTCTTTCAGCTTAGGATCTAGAATCCTTTTCATACTCAACCTCAGTCTATTGGTTGCTCTTGTTTTGGGTCTCCATTTAGTCTATCTAAGCTTTGTCAAAGGTTTAACATCAACATTAAAAGATGGAGTATAGAGCACCTTCTCTTCAATACTTACAACAGGAAGAATTAGGGCTGACCTCCCTTCCTAAAAAATGCAACTGAGTATTCCTTCTTTCGAACTAGCAGCTTCTTCTTTGTCCATAAGAGTAATATCTCTCTCTGTAATATCTCCTGAGATATGTTCATGTTGTTTTCCAAGCCTATCTTCTTGCACTGCATCTTCGGGGTTTTGAAAGTTCTCTTGCACATCAGCATTTTGCAAATCATTATCTATTATATCTTCCCCTGTGTTTCTTTTAAATTTCTCCATAAAGCATGACTGCTTATCAGGCATATGCTTATTTTCTTGCTCGTCTTTCTTAACTACAAATCCTGACCAAAACAAGAAATGATCCCAATTTCGACCTTCCTTCTGCAAAACTGTGCAAATTATCAACTTAATAAAACCATGATGGAATAATGACTGCTTTGCGTTTTTAGTGCAAGCTTTTACCCTGTTTGACATCTTCTAGAGACTTTTTAATATTAAGAAGGGTAAATTCATTTTAGATTGTTGAGTTAGATGCATCAAAAACCTAATGTGGTACTTGAAGACAGAGGCAAATTGGCCTTCGCATGTAATGTAACTCTGTATGATCCCAATCACTTCTCTTCATTTCGGTTTGAAATTCTTTAATTGCACACCTTTACTCCAGTCAAGTGATCTAGCTTTAGGTATCAAAAACATGCTAGGCTCGAAGTCAAAAGGAGCCTTTTTAAACCATAGTTCTCCCTCTAATGGCACACCGATTGCTTCAGAAATTAGGGATTCTGTCAATTCAAATTTTAGGGTATTGAAACTCACACTACTGTCGATAAAATTATGAGAAAAATCATGATTTACCTTGACATTAAACCCTGTAATCCTTTCAAAAAACTCAAACCATCTTGCGGTCTTGAAAAATGCAGCACACTCAGGAAATTCTGCTGCCTAGGTAGTATTCGTCGGTTCAAACCGACTCACCTGACCACTCCTCTCCATTATCTCATTATAACTCTGCAAATTCACTAATTTACTCTCTTGTAACTGAATGAAGGGAGAAAAAACTTCAATCAAAACTTCAACACTATGTGTCTTGGCAATAAATTCAAAATACCCAAATATGAAATCATGGCATTTAAAATCCCCAAATTCGCTGATGATAATTATAACAGGTTCATGCATGTGTCATAATAAGGTGAACAGGTGTCTGGAAGTTTCGTATCATCATCAAATATAACGACCATGTCCTATGATCAATGAACCACGAACCCTCATGATCTCAGATTCCTGTAGCGCACTAGAGTCTATGATTTGGACTTTGCGCTGAGGGAATGTCTCAACTTGCAAATTGACATAACAACTCAAAAATAAAGGTTAAAGTTTGGACATATCATTAGAATAGACCTTAGTAAGTATTTTTGAAAACTTTTGAAAAGAAATATAACATTAAATAAGCCACTAAGGATAAAATTAATTAAAACAAAAAACTATAATATAAAGAACTAAAAGAATTTCAAAACCATTCAAAATCTAAAATAAAAATAAAATGAAAGAGAAAAAGAGGAAAAAACATTTGAGAAAAACACACAAAAAGTGAGGACAATTTTAGTGTTAACACCAACATCAATCAATTTGACAGGCTTGTTCAAGCTTTCCAATGATCACTCTCTTAGGATTCCATCAAAATTAATGTAGAAGTAACAGATAGGGGTGTGAGAGAGTGAAATGTGGCAGGTGTATCAAAGGTTTTCTTCACTGTATTAACACCCTAATTCCTTGCAATGTTCATTCAACATGGGATTTGAATCTCTAGCGGAGACCAGAACTTTGCAATGTTCATTCAATGTGAACCATGGTTTGGAATGATCAATGACTTGTTTTTCATAGAAACAAGTGGAACCAAACTAAGTCTTACAAGGGATAAAATATCATACAACAACAAGGGAAGAAACCCAGGGTCTGGAGGGACTATCTACATGGCTACCAAGGGGCGAGGCATGAGACAATGATCAGTCTAGTGAGAAAGAAAATGAAACTATGGATGGCCAAGAATGGTACATTTCCATATATATATGTAGAATGATAGTGAGATGGCCATTTTGAATGTGGTGGATTAGACGTGAAATTATGAGTTGGGGATTTCATGTATTTTCATGATGACAATCGTATATGCAGGTGTATGATGAGGTTGGTATTTATACATGTAAGAATAGGGAAATGATGAATGAAGGGTCATCAAATATGTCCAAAATATAGACACAATTTTGTTATTTTAAACAAATATCCTCAAACTATACAAAAAGTCATCAAAGACAACACTTTGATTCTGAAATATCAATCCCTAAATTGAGGCTCTACTTCATCAGCTATGTTCCTCACTGCTACATAAGCTCTTCCATAATAGTTCTACCACATCATCTCATTGCCATGTCAGCGATGCCATATTGATATCATTGATAACTCTTCAACAACTTGTGCACCTCTCATTCATCCCCATATCCTTAATCATCTAATGGAACGTGCTCGATCTCATCCTAGATTTATATAAATATCAAGAATAACAAGCACAAGAAGGGTCGTACGCCCCTTATTTTATCTTAGAATGTAAATAATATTGAACCTACGAAGGGTCGACTACAATTCCTCTATTGTAGATATATCGAAAATGGTGAACATGTGAAGGAACGATCGTCCCTTCCTATAGTATATAAATATCAATAATAGTCTACGCAAGAAGGGTCAGCCACCCCTTCTTATATCGTGCAAATATCAGGAATAACAAGTAGAAGAAAGATCGGCATACCCTTGTTGTGATCATTATTCCAGTTATTTCTATGATACAAGAAGTGACCTGTTGTACTTTTCTGTATTATATAAATATCAAGAATATTGAACACAATAAGGGTTGACAGCCCCTTCCATTATCATAGAAATATAATGAATAGTGAACATAAGAAGGGTCATCTTCTTCCTCCTTAATTATAGAAATATAAAGAATATTGAACCTACGAAGGGTTGGATAAACTTTCTTTTATTGTAGATATATAAAGAATAGTGAACACAAGAAGGAACGGGTGTCCCTTCCTGTATTATAGAAATATCAAGAATTATAGTGAGCACAAGAAGGGTTATCCGCCCCTTCATTTATGATGGAAATATAAAGAATATTGAACCTACAAAGGATCGTCCCACCCTTCTTGTATTGCGGATATATCGAGAATAGTGAACATAAGAAGGAACAATTGTCCCTTCATGTACTATAGAAATATCAAGAATATTGAACCTAAGAAGGGTCGGCCAAACTTTCCTATATTTTAAATAAATTGAGGATTAAGAACACAAGGGTCGGCTACCCCTTCTTGTATGACAGAAATATAAAGAATATTGAACTTATGAAGGGTCAACCAACCCTTCCTCTATTGTATATATATTGAGAATAGTGAACACAAGAAGGAACTATTGTCCCTTCCTATATTATAAAAATATCAAAAATAGACAACACAAGAAGAGTCAACCACCTTTTCCTTTATGATATAGATATATGGAATATTGATCCTAGGAAGCGTTGGTATACTGTTCATGTATTTTATATATCGAGGATATTTAACACAAGAAGGGTTGGAAGGTCCTTCCTTTATGATAGAAACATAAAGAATATTGAACCTACGAAGGGTCAACCAACCCTTCCTTATTGTAGATATATTGATAAATTATAGTGGACATAAGACAGAAAATTTGTCCCTTCCTGTTTTATAGAAATATAAAGAATAGTGAAGACAAGAAGGGTCGGCCACCCTTTCCTTAATGATAGAAATATAAATAATATTGAACCTAGGAAGGGTCAATCGAACCTTCATGTATTTTAGATATATTTAGTATAGTGGACACATGAAGGAAAAGATGGCCCTTCCCGTATTATGGAAATATCAAGAATAGTGGACACAAGAAGGGTCGGCCACCCCTTTCTTTATTATAGAAATATAAATAACATTGAATCTAGAAAGGGTCGATCGATCAAGAAGGTCTGGACACCCATTCCTTTATGATAGAAATATAAAGAATATTAAACCTACATAGGGTCTACCCACCGTTCCTGTATTTTATATATATCAAGGATAGTGAACATAAGAAGGAACGAACGACCTTTCCAGTATTATGTAAATATCAAGAATAGTAGACACAAGAAGGATTGGCCACCCCTTCCTCTATGATATAAATTTAAAGAATATTAAACATAGGAACAGTCGACCGACCCTTCTTGTATTTTAGATATACCGAGGATAGTGAACACAAGAAGGGTCATTTGTCCCTTCCTTTATGATATAAATATAAAGAATATTGAATCTAGGAATGGTCAGTGATCGTGCCTTCTCCATCAATCATTCACATCAACATTTTTATCAAAACATCTAATAGATAGAAACTATTTGAAAACTATAAATGCTGTATGTATATTCTTATATTAACCATCAAATATTTATTGTGTTGAAGGTAAAATATTTCTTCGTTCATGACTGCTAGTCAATTCAAAGAAATTCCATTTCTTGAATTGTCAAAATATCACAACCTTGGATTTTCAAGCATCCATGGTATGTTGAAATGAATGAACCATATAATTTGTACCCATATTTATATTTCTTCTACTTTGATGAAGAAGGAGTGCTGACTCCAGCTGGAATATTGACATCTGCATATGCCATTAATGACGATATATTACATGTTCAAGCTGAAGTGATCGAGCCAGATACGTGTTTCCTCATTCAGTTTGATCTTCAAGTTTCTAATTTTCAACCAGATGTAATGAAAAGTGGTTCAGAATCAGATCTGGTTTCTTGTGCGAAGCAAGGATGGATTTTTGCCTCATATGATGGATGTAATCATTACGGAATAAATACTGTGACATCTTTGAAGAAAGGAATTCTATCATTATTGAAGAAAGTAATGATGGCAAGGAAGACACCATCTCTAATGCATTACATGAATATGCAAAAAAAGATGGCAAATGTTTCTCATGAAAAAATTCTGTTGTACCTTCAAATATCCTTTATCAACAATCTTGAAAAATATGTGTGCAAATATTCTTTCAAGGCACTCAAATCAAGTCCGTTTGAAAGTGGTGCTGCAGAAATCCAGTAAGAGCTTCAATAGCTCAAAAAACATTCAACAAGAACATATCAAATACTTTTTATTCAATGAAAAAGTGTTTTATACTGATGTAACAATATGTGATATAGCACCTACAAAACTACAATAACGAAAGGTTGAAGTTGATTTCATGGAAAAGATGTTTTTATCCCTTGTCTAAACTTTTACAACAACATTGAGAGATGTTATTCTTTTGCCTTCTGATACTGTGATTGGGGAGACCTTATATATTCCAAGAATTGAAGAAGAAATTAATTTTCCTACATTAAATTTTTATATATTGGATCGAAAACATATTGCTTTGGCACAAAAAAAACATTGAAAATGACAAATATCAACCAGTCCATTTAGGATATCATCATCAGACAGCTCTCCTGTTACACAAATATGTTCCTTAAAGCATTATCAACAAATTATGCAAACAAATTTTTTTTCCAAACAAGTAATTTGTAGACACTCCCTTCATTGATCAAGTTGTGAAATCAAGGGAGAAATGGATACACTACGGTAGGACATCTCGCCCAGGAAAGGGAAACACTTCCAGTGAAGAGTGGAAAGTATAAAGTTCTTCTTATTAACAATCAATGCTCACAAATTTCTGACTGTGTTATGATGTTAATATATTAAATATTATCTTCAATTTTATATCTTTGTTGGTTTTCCAAGGTGAATGTATGGATATATTTCTTGTTAATACCAAGGACAGCCTTAAAGACAAGATGACTCTTATTTTGGCATCTAATATATTATGCAACAAATGGTTTTTTGTATTTGAACTTTACAAAACTGGTTCCTTGACATGCTCACCCAAGAGTATCAAACAAGATTATTTTGTTCTAAATAAAATAAAGAATCATGGATCTAATCTTTTTAGACCGTTGCATGATATTGATGAAGAAGAATTGAGCAATGGGGCGAACAATATAATCAGTGGATTAGTTTGTCTAAGCACATCAGTTGACACAAAAATGTTTGTACATAAACGTTGCATCAATATTGCAAGTGGATCAAGGAAGAGAAATCAACTAGACATTCAATTTGTGAATATTTAAAATCTTATGATGTTGATTATTTTCATTCACAGGAAATAAATGAGAATAATGTCATTACAATATATAATATTTATCCAAATGACTTCCATCAATTATGCAGTATTTTAGGCTCCAATAAGCATGCAAAATCTCCTGGGAAAAAGAGAAAGAAAGAAGAAGAAGATAATGGTACCAAATTACCAACGAAAGATGAGAAAATATTGAACATATATATCAACAAAGAGGAGGTCGGTATGTCCATTGACTCCAACATAGATAGTTCACACTTTTCTTGTCTATGTTTTTATCCAGCGTCTTTGGTCACCACACTAAGAACCATTTCATTTTTTGGTCCTGCAATTAGTTGTGAACTTGTTGTTGTTGATATGTGTAGTTGTGTTGTTTCTTGGACGAAAGAATATATGCTTGCATTATTGTACTAATTAGAAGCAAACGAAGGGACTCGTACTTGTTTTTTTATAGATAATATGGAAAATTCATGTCTAGTTTCTAAATCATTCACTCAATTCTACAAGAAATGTTAAAAAAAAATAGTAAAGGAGTCTCCTACCAAGGGCGTTTATAGAGATTTCTCAAAGGAACGTTTTATAGGATTTTTCGTAATTCAGTGTTGGAAAATTGGATTGGAGGGGGATAATTTGTCATCTCTTCATATGGATATGGATTGGAAGGACGATAACCTACCAATGATTGATTTACCTTTGTCCAAGGTTCCGACTAATAGTTCGAGAAACCATGTTTTTGCAGAAGAAAGGACACAAGAGTTCTCGGATCACATGGTTTCCATATTAATCTCTTCTCAAGGTACAGATCTTACCCTGTATGTGGGAAGTAGATTTCTATGTTCATTGACGAGGTCACCAAGATGAATAATTATTTCTATCGTGGAGACAATACAACAACAACTATTTATGAACAGTTTCTATCATGAATTGGCTATAAAGCGAGGTATTTGTATTATTAACTTTTTCAGTTGTCTTACTTCATTGCATTTTATTTTTCGGTCGATTATGTTCAATAACCTTTTCAAATTCCTTTTCTACTAGATTTAAATATAATAGAAGACACTCAAGAGTCATCAAATAAAATTATAATTTCCGATGAAGACATTTAGGGTGATGGAGAATCCACAAAGAATTACCAGACTTATGGATAATATGGAAAAGAAGGGTCTGAAAAACAAGAATGCCATAATGTATCTTTCAAAAAAAAATTGAATGATCTAAATTATGATCAAGGATGATTGGTATTATACTTTGAAAAGCATAAATTTATTAAAAAATGCATACTTGTAAATTTGCAGGTCAAGACGATTGGATTGTTTTTGGACATGTGAATTCTCCACAAAAAAGAGCAAGGTTCGATGATCTCCATGGATATTATCCATCAAAGCACATTGGAATTGGGATCTTCAGATTATAACGAGCCAGACGTGTATTTGGGGGTGAAACACAATAGCTCCTACACTATTACTCTCCACACAAATGTTTTCCATTCATTGATAGGTAAGAGACAATGATGATTTTCTATCAAATTTAGTAAAGCAAATTTATTACGGAATATATGACACGCACTATTTCTGTGCAGCTCTCCATACAAAAATGTAACTTATATTTGAAATGGAAGGTTTTCTAATTTACAAGAAAGTCACTAAAAATGCCTCCAAAAAAGGAAAAAGGGTGAATGAAAATATTGATGAAGAATTTGAATTTAAGTACAAGCGAACATTATATAAATCACAACCAAATGCGATAGGATTTTTGGAACTATGTCTTGAAAAATTTGATGTTGGAATTTGGTCATCTAAATGTGATGTCAATGAAGGTAAACCATTGTTTATGAAATTTATAAGGGAAAATAAAAAAGAAAAAGCAATTGGGGACTATTTTGTTTTTTTTGGTTTCAAGAGAGATGTACCAAACATAAAGAAGGAAAGATACAAAAAACATGCACAAAGTGCGGGAGGAGTTCCTAGTGAAATATTCAAAAAGTAATACATCAATGATTTTTTAATTTGGAAAGTTATGATGTACAAGCACATCCATCTTAAAACTGTATTTTGAATAAGCCCTTCAATACATCGTCCGCTAAGGAAGATAGTGATATGATACTTTGGATCTGGAAGGATTTAAGTAAAATACCAGAATCAGTTGATAAAAAAACCTGCATTACCTCATTCAAGAGCGAAAACCATTAAATGTAACCTATCATTGCCTCGTCCAAGAGCAAGAAACATTAAATGTAATCTATGAATATTTTAAATAATTAAATGATTTTTTTGCTTTGTTGGGTGATGTTGGTATTTTCTTCTAACATATTATTATTTGTTTAGTGTGATGATTTTATTTCTTGTGAATCTAATAAATTTTGGGTTATGTTTGTATTCTTCTTCTAAATTTAATATTTGCATTTACAGTTGTAGGTTCTTGATCATTAACTTGATGAACAAAGTG
This sequence comes from Larix kaempferi, assembly GCA_027924585.1. Classification (NCBI taxonomy): domain Eukaryota; kingdom Viridiplantae; phylum Streptophyta; class Pinopsida; order Pinales; family Pinaceae; genus Larix; species Larix kaempferi. The sequence continues at coordinate 6,114,503 of BSBM01000833.1, read as the reverse complement.
TGTCGTTCTAGTTATATATATATATATATATATATATATATATATATATATATATATAATCACAGTTTTTATATGTACTCCGAAGATCACCACAAAATAAAATATTGTTCCTGGGAGTAGAGGGATTTCTCTTTGCAGTTCATATTTTATCCAAAAGAAAAACATTTTCCAAACAACCTCATTTTGTCCATAATTTCTTTCATTATTATGCACGGATGTTCAATCCTGATATTATCAATGCTGCAAGAGAACACTTTGACATTGCTCTGTGGTGTTCTTCACTCGACAGCATGGAAATTAAAAAATCCCTTGATACATTTGCATGGTTGAAGAATGAGGACTTTGTATTTATTTGGGGTCGAGGGCAATGTAAACATAGTACGATTTATAATTCCTCAATGTATGCATATAATGTTGGTGAAGTACTGCACATATACAAAAAGTATTTCAAGGATGTATTTATCCAATATGGAGATATATATCAAAAATCAGACATGTTATTTATAGAAGAAGGACAATATCATTCAGAATATAATAGCAAGAAAAATTGCTTGAAAATGCCAACTAGTTGGACATTTGATGGTTCACAAGAGAGAGAAATAACTATAAAAGCAATGGTGTCTTCTCTATTCAATCATCTCAGGCCTCGTTAAAAAATGGAGCGTTGGTTAAAAACCTTCAAATTGAGATGACCTTTAAATTATAGAGACAACAATTGATTTAGTGATTTATATAATTTTACAACTCCGAAAAAAGAAAAAAGAAAAAATTGTATATTTGGATAGTTCCCATATTTATAGACGTAATATCATGTATCTGGTTAATTGTGTTTCAAAAATTGTATATCGTACCAGTAATATACTTATGTACAAATAGAAACATTCAAGAAACAAAAACATTTATTGATTGGGTTGTGTGTGTTGTTTTTTTTAGGATATTACTAGAATATTAGTTACAGGTAAGCCATTGATTAATATTCAATTTAAATGGAGTGTTGTTACATGCAATACATAGAAAAAAGAAATTCAAATTGCCAAGAACACCTGATATTAAATCATGCACAATGAATTTAGGGAAATTTTTTATACCTCCAGGATTTAGGGAATTTTTTGAAAAATGATTTAGTATATTTGAAGTGGGTGTATGGACATCCACACAAAAAAATGTGGATGGCATTTTTCCAATATAATTGGAAAGAACATGATTGAAAAGGAAACAATTTAGAGATTTATTAACACAAGATGATTGTTCTCAGATACACAGAGAGGGTTTTGATGGTGACGAGAATCCTTATGTTTTTCTCAAACCTTAAAAAAAAAATTGGGATATTTTTATCCATGGTTATGGTTCTAGAAATACAGTGATTGTAGATGACTAGAAAGAAAAACATGTTCGTAACGAGGAAGGAAACTGTATTATAACAAAAAATTATACTTGTGACGATGTTAATGGAACATTCTTGTTAGATCGATTATGGCCTTTCTTGCTACACCTGAATGGTGCGAGCATTGTAATGCCAATAATAAAAAAAATGAAACTAGTTCGTTAAATAATATAGTTGATTTTTGTTTGTTACGAATAAACTCTTTGGGTTTTTGTATATTCAATTATGTGATTACAATATCTATAAAAGAAGTAACGAGTTTGGTTTTCAAAAGATCAGAATTAGAACTTGAAAGTGCCAAAAAAGGTTTTCAAAATCACAAATTGAAGTATTGAAAGTGCCAAAAACAATATTTCAAATGAGCAAAATCAGGTTCTAAAAGTGCCATTATCATCTTTATCATATTGGAAAAGTGCAAAAACTAGTTTCAAAAGTGGCAATATCAAATGAAAAAGTACACTTTTGGAACCTGAAATTGGAAATTTTGGAACAAGGTTTTGCACTTTTGAAACCTTGATTTTGAGGTTTAGAAAGGTTTTTTTTTACCTGTCTTCAAAGGGACTTGGACTAGAATAAATCCAAGTTTAATGAAATAAGTGTTTTTCTTCTTGGCTTGAGATTAAAAATATTTGTTGATAAGATTCATTTAAAAGTGTAATCATCATGTCATAGTTAAGCAACTTCCACCATATGAAAACATGTCTTTTAAATCAAAGCTTACCCAAATTACTCATGTTGAACTTGGGTTGTCATTGATGTCAAAGAGGACTTAGTGTCCATGTGCCAGTTTGAAGAAGTAATATGTGCCCAAGTCCCATCAAGATGTGGTACTTCATAGTTGATGTCAAAGAAGTGGTTGGAAATATATGCAATAACTGCAAAAGACTCACCAATTTGAAGATGTATGAAAGTATCGGAAGCACACAAGACCCACCAAGCGATGGTACTTCAAGGGCGCAAGACCCAACATGTAGTGGTTCCCGAGTGCACAAGTCCCACTATGCTAAGGGACAAATGTGCGCAAGATGCACATGAAATGATACCTCGTTCGTGTAGATAAAGACAAGTGGCATATGAAAAAGTAAGCTTGACCGTGAAGAAAGGAAGAAGGGATGTTATGACCAACTTGTGGACATATTTTCTAAACAAGATGAGTATAAATAAGAAGCAATTTTGTGAGTGGAGAGTAAGCTTGAATATGAACAAGAGATAGCATTCTGAAATGGAAAGATTTGAATTATTGGGATATCAATGGCTCATTGATCCAGAACAACATGATCTAGCAGAGATGTAATTGCACAAGAACATATGAGAAGTACAACAGATGGTGCACTTGATGATATGATACAATTGCATAGGAACAAGAGTGCATTATAGTTGATGATGTGAATAATCAATTGAACATGTAGTTGTACAACAACATAGTAGTATGTTGAACAACGTGTAAATTGCATAAGCATGTGGAATATGAGAACCAGTGTGCAATACTGAAGCATGGATGTGAAGTAAGAGAAGAACTGATGATACATTATAGTATTTGCGAAGGGAAGAGTAATAGAAGGTGCGCAAAAAGGAAAGTCATGAATCAATTATGAAGAGTGTGCAGATCAATAGAAATTAAGAAGAACTACTACAGTCATATCAGGGTGGTAGGACAGGGAAAGGAATAGGGAGTTGGTGCTTCCTCCAGGTTGAAGCCTGTAAATTAGGGGGTCAATTCCTCCTTCCAGTTGGTGTTGGTAAATTAGGGATTTAGTGCTTCCTTCAGGTTGAAGCCTATAAATCAGGGGGTTGAATCCTTCGTCCAAGCGGTGTTGGAGAACCTTGGAAGTTGGTGCTTCCCATGAATGCAATCTTTATTGTATAAGAAAGAATTATGTGGTTTTCTCCCGTTTGGGTTTGCACGTCAAATCCTTGTGTTCTGTGTTTTGCACATATATTGATGAATGGTATTTTTTATGGTGATTACATAATATAAGTATTGTTTGAATTTGGTAAGAAGTAAAAATTGTTTAAAACTGTGCTAATACCAATTCACCCCCCTCTCATAGTAATAATATTTCTAAAAATTGGTATCAGAGAGGGTGTATTTAGTAATAGTTTAACAACTGAATATAAGTCCTTGCGTAGATATGGGTGGAAAGGAAATATCTTCTCAAAGTGAAGCACCAAGGTTACATGAAAATGGCAGCGTGGATAATCTCTCTGTCATAGAAGCAAGGTACATTATTTTCACTCAAAGAAACACTATTGAAGATGTTAAAAGGATTTCAACTGAAATCATACAAACTCTGAAAAAGAAAGAAGAAGAGTAAAAAAGGATGACAGCATACTTTACTAGTCAAGTACATGAGATGGATAAAACCTATCATACTAAGAAACTTAAGATTGACACATTGAAAAGTGAACTTAAAAAATCAGCTGCAGAAAATCTAAATCTATCCAAAGAGATCATACTTTTAAAGAAATAATTGGAAGATGCTAAACAAGAAAGAGAATAAAGAGTTGCTAAATCAAATGAAAAAAAATTGTCACTAAAAGATCAGCTCCAAAAATCCAAAAAACAAAGCGACGATGCCAGCATGGTGATCAATAAACAACAAATTCAACTTCAAGTAAAATAAATTGAGATCATTTATATGAAAGAGAAAATATTTGAGAATACAAAAGTGGTTGATGAACAAAAGACTCAATTACTAGAAAAGGAACAAGAAGTTGAAAGACTACAAACACAGCTAAGGACAAATGACAAGTTTGCCAAAAGTGAAGAAGTCTTGAATGATATTCTTAGAAAATAGAGGTTACCATTTAACAAATTTTGTTTAGGTTAAAAGGTTGGAATCAACAAGAAAGAAGATCCATCTCTCAAGGAAGAAAATGAAGAAACTAGTCAAGAGGAAACTCAAAGGACATATTAAAAGAATATTGCGCCACTAAAGGGACGGTATTCATCCAGAACTATTGAACATTGGAAGTGTAACATGGATGAGCATATTGGAAAGTTCTACAACAATGTAGTATGTTGTGCAATAAAATTGGTCACAAAGCTCAAAACTGTGGAAATTCAATAAATATTGGAAGAAGAAAATAAGGAAGACAAATGAAGAATCTCAACTTGTTCTATACAAAAGTAGGAATACTTCTGCAAACCAAGAAAAATAACAACATAGAGTGATTTGGAAAAGGAATTCTGTAGATAAAGGTAATAATTTGATTATATGTGGAGTTAGTAGAGAAATAACTGAAAATCAGACTAGGTTTCTTGCACTGAATGAAAATGTGGATAAGTAGGGAGACCAATCTATATCCACTCCAATATAAGAATAATCTACAAACAAATGGACCTGTCGTAGAAAGAAGATTGTGCACAAAACAGACTGCGAGAAAAGGGTAAGAATTAATTATCAATGGAGTAGTGGCAGTAGTGGTGGCCAATTAAGGGGAGGCATAAGTAATTAGTAGCAAAGGATGGTTTGTTGAATTTGGACAAGATCAATAAAAATCTTGTGAAAATTAAAACATTCCAATTTTAAAAAATGAACCAAATCTAGGTAAATCTGCAAAGAACATAAATCATCAATAACAAAGGAAATTCACCAAAAGCCTTATAATCCATAGATATCACTAGTTTGACCACCCGCATTGTGAGTGAAGATTGAAGGTTGAAGCTCAGAGGCCATGGAACCCAAGTGGCAATGCATGACAAAGAATCCATTCATAAATGTGCAGGGAGGATTTCCACAAACACCAAGTGCCCCTTCATCAAAGCCCGTGAAAATCCCTCATGACTACATTCCATCCAGAAAATCTACTGTGGCACCTATCAACTTGCCCAGTGTAGAAGATATAGATATACTGAAACGAAAGGATCCAGAAGGTCTGATAGTTGAATAAAATTTGCTTGGGAAACTGTCCAAGTTCCAGTTTGCAGATCATGATATCGCCAATGAAGAAAAATTTCGAGAACTGGTTATGGACAATTACATGAACAGAAGGGTCATATCAGATCCTAAGGCACCTATTGTAATGGAACTTCATACATGGTAAAATGCACTGATGAAATCATGGATACTAAAATTTTTGGATATCCCCCACTTTAGAAGGTCCCCACAGGTAAAAACGTGTGTGAAAATGTTGCTATCATGATTAAATGGTGGAATTTTGTCGTTGACCAAACTCGTCTCCATTAACGCCAAAATGATTGAGCTAGTCATAAGTCTACCAACCATAGTAGAAGATGTAGGTTATCTTCTGGATATAATACAGGAGAAATCCCTTGGAAAGAAGATGGTTGAAAGGTATGGAACCTAATGGGCCAACAGAGGGTATTCAGTCGTGCAGATAAATGAAAAGGCTGTGAGATTTTCAGTACAGATACTATCATGCAAGCTATTTCGAAAGAGTCACTAGGACCAAGTCTCAGCAACAATCATTGCAGTTGCAGCACAATATGTGGAGGGAGTGCAGATGAACTGGTCGACATTTTTGCTAAAAGAATTTCTAGAGGACTAAAAGGAAACACAAGAAAAAGGTACACCATTCCATTATACTTGGTTGTTAATATGTGATGTGTTGACAAACATGAAGGAACCAAAATATAGTAAGTTCTTTGACAGAAATAGGAATTCGTTCTTGGCAGCCAGGTATGCAAACTTGTGGGTTTCTAATATTTCTCCTAGGTAGAAAGATAACAACATTAATTTCTACTTATATGGTGAAGGTTGAGATTAGGGATATTTTAAGAGAGACACCACACATACAACCTAACATAGTTGAAGCATACGATGTAATTCCACACTTCAAGATAGGAATGCATCATACCTACATACAAGGCAAAAGGGATCCTGACATGCAATGGCTACCTACCATGTTCAATTTCTCTGAGGATGACATTGCGCAAATTGTAAACGAGTGGGATCTAGTGTGGAAGGTTCCATTAACAAAAGAAGAAGAGGTTGCGCAGTAGAAACAACTTGATATTCCAACATCCAAAGAAAAGGAAACTAACAGTGCATAAATACCTCCTGAAACTACACAACAATCTGTGCCAGTTAACAAGAGGACAAAAACGAATCATCCTAAAGATTCATCAAGGAAGAAAAGGAAAATGTCCAAATCTAGTCCTTTTCAAGAGATGACAATAGATGATATTGAATATATTGGCGTGGAGGTCAAAAATATTACTGAAGAAGCAATTGAGAATGTGGCTACAAAGGGAGAAATTGAAGATCTTGTGACATAGCAAGAGGAGATCCTGCTAAAGATCAAAGAAAAGTTTGCAACAATGAAGCAGTTGATACTGACGGCTAAGGGAAAAGGAAAAAATGATGTAGAATCACAATTGAACACACATATGAGTAATTCACAGACACACGATGTCGCACAAATAAAGGAAACAAAGCCACATCAAAGACTAAAAATTTCATCTGCAGCTATGATGCTTCCCACTCAAGAGATGCAAGAGTCTTTGAGCCATGTAGAAATGATTCTATCGCACTTACATTTGAATGAGGTACATGCACTACATACATCCATTGCACAGGAAATCAGATGGAGATATGAAATTGTTACAGCTGACAGGTACAAAATCCAGAATGAGAAGGAAGTTCTACGAGAAGAATGTTCCAGGTTGAAAAATAGAAAAAGAAAAGACTGTGCAAAATACATCAGCGCTGGAGAATAAAGAAGAAGAAGGAGTCACAAAAGGTGAATAGTTGAAATGTTGCGATAGAGAATATAAGGACCTTGGAGATCAAATGTACAGAGTTGCATGAAGAAAGTGCTCAACTATGGGGAAAGATGGTTGCAGATGAGTAGTTGAAGGAAATAGATTAAAGGCTACAAGTTGCGCAAGAATTGGAACAAAGGATAAGAGAAAGCTTAACTTCCCTACCAGCTATTGAAAATATGAACAAAATGGGGGAGTACAGAAAACAACAGCAAGAAGTAGGAAGGATCCAGGATGAATGGCATAAGCTAGATAACAGGCTTGAACCATTACAAGAAGCATCCTGTAGCATCACATAACTCTTTCCACAGTCACAAGTGGTTGTTAGGATATTCCTATACTCCATCCTAGTCCTACCAGCATTTTCATTATTTTCATTTTCAGTCTTGCATGCATGCATGCAATTGCATGCATCCCAGTCTTCAGTCCCAGCACCTAGCCTCAGTTAGCCAGCCCCCAAGAGCTTCTCTCAAATCAGTTTTATCCCTCCTAGAGCTTAGTGCACCCTTCCTCCTTGATTTTAGGAAGCCACTCGTCCTCTCTCACATACCACTCATATGCACTTCAGTTAATTGAGTTATCATCAGTTCTTTCCTTGATTTAAGGCTAGACTGACTCTCAACTGACTGTATCACTCCGATAGACCTCCAGTGAGACTGGACTGCCCATTCTGACTCCAGTTAGCTCCTCATGCGCCCTCCACTGAGACTCCTTCAGTTAGTGTCTCCATGTGCCAGTTACACCTACCATACTCAGTTAGACTCAGTTTGACTGATGGTTGACAGTTACTTGTGCATTGATGACTCCACCGATGATGAGATAGACTTCTAGTTGTGCTCCGATGACACTCCAATGATCTTTTGATCACTCCATGAAGGCTAATTCAAATTTACACCTTGTAATTGGAATTATCATGCATTGTACTACTTATTTGTCCATATTGTGATTAATGAATTAGTGTGTGTGAATTTATTTTGCTTCTATCCAAGTTCTACTGTATTATTATTATGTTGCTCATTTTACTGCATTGACCACTCTTAATCTTATTCCTAAATTCTTTCATTGTGAGGTATACATCAGCTCTTAGATCTGCTGTGAGGATTTTCACATGGTATCAGAGCATGTTGAGAGTATTGTTTATCTCCATTCTTGAGAGTTTTTTGCGGGTTATTATCAAGATTTCGAGTGCAGCAGTTTCTGCATTTTCGCAGCAGTAGCAATTGCTGATATTTTCTATTGTTTTTGCAGGTCTTCTACAGCTTCCATGTATTCAAAAGAAATCTATCCTCCTCCATTCAACTATGATCCTCTTTCTCCATTCAACTATGATGAATGGAAACCAAAGATGATAGCACATTTGAAGAGAAATGGTCTCTTTGATTATTGTTTTGAAAGAGAGTTCGAATCCTCTGAAGAAGAGATTGACTGGTTAAATAAAGGTGGTAGAGCCATTGCAGCCATGATGTTTGCTGTGTCTTGAGGCTTGGTAGACCAATTCATTGATGATTTTGAATCTCAAAAAGAGATATGGGCCCATCTTGATGAAATATTTGGCAAGCAGGATGAAGGGATTGGTCCAAACCCTTTCGAGAGCAAGCAAAGTGATCCATTCGCCCTCCTTGATGATCTCATTGATCGTGAATCAGTATCAAACATATCTCACATTGAAGTTAGCCACAAAGAAGAAGAACTTGCAGATTCTATACTCATGCTCCAAATTTCTTCTATTTCAAATTATGTGCCACCTCACACTCTAGAAATTGCAGAAGGTCCTAAATCCTCTCTTAGACTAGAGTTTGTTGGTTTGCATCATGATCTATTGAATGTTTCGAAGGTAATACCAGCCATTGGAGGTAATGCATTCGCTTTCCTTGATCACTCACCTCTTATGTACTACAATATGATCATTATTTCATGCTTTCGGAAGGTTATTGAAGATGATGGCCATTGCCATTCGCTTGGGATAATTTCTCATGCATTTACTGGTTTTGATCTCACCTCTAATGGTTCAAAGGAGATCTCAAGAAACCATGATTCAAGTCTTGGATCTAATTTGGATTCTAAGCAATCACTACTTGGGATAATTTATCATGCATATGATGGTTTTGATCTCACCCCTGATGGTTCAAAGGAGATCTCAAGAAACCATTTATCAAGTCTTGGAGCTGATTTGGATTCCAAGCTATTATTGTTATTTGATGGTTCTTTTTGGCATAATCTCACCCATGATGGTTCGAAGGAGAAGACAAAAGACTATCTACACATTCATAGATTTGATCCTACCTCAGCTGATTCGAATCACAGGTTCAAGGATCATCCTCATACTTTTGGATTTGTTCTCATCACATTCGATCTGAAGAGCAAGTTCAAGCACATGCTTTTTGAGCATGAACCTCTTCTTCCCAAGAAGAAGATACCTCCAGACATATGACCAAGCATCACACCTGCTTGAGTTTGGAGCATTTATTTTTTGTGTGTGGCCTTACAGTCTATTTTGAGGGGGATATTTTTCCCATGAGGTTTTCCCCATTTCCTCGGTTTATTGACTATTATTATTCATTGTATTGGGTGACCTTTGGTCTCAGTCACCAGGGGCCAGGATGGATTAAGGGGGGGTGTTAGGATATTCCTATACTCCATCCTAGTCCTACCATCATTTTCATTATTTGCATTTTCAGTCTTGCGTGTATTCTTGCATGCACGCAATTGCATGCATCCCAGTCCTCAGTCCCAGTACCTAGACTCAGTTAGCCAACCCCCGAGAGCTTCTCTCAGATCATTTTTAACCCTCCTAGAGCTTAGTGCACCCTTCCTCCTTGAGTTTAGGAAGCCACTCATCCTCTCTCACCTACCACTCAGTTGCACTTCAGTTAATTGAGTTATCATCAGTTCTTTCCTTGATTTAAGGCTAGACTAACTCTCAACTGACTGTATCACTCTGATAGACCTCCAGTGAGACTAGACTGCCCATTCTGACTCCAGTTAGATTTTCATGCACCCTCCACTGAGCCTCCTTCATTCAGTTAGTGTCTCCATGTGCCAGTTACACCTACCATACTCAGTTAGACTCAGTTTGACTGATGGTTGACAGTTACTTGTGCACTGATGACTCCATCGATGATGAGATAGGCTTCTAGTTGTGCTCCGATGACACTCCAGTGATCTTTTGATCACTCCATGAAGGCTAATTCGAATTGCCACCTTGGCATTCGAATCCTCATGCATTGTACTACTTATTTGTCCATATTGTGATTAATGAATTAGTGTGTGTGAAGTTATTTTGCTTCTATCCGAGTTCTACTATATTATTATTATGTTGCTCATTTTACTGCATTGACCACTCTTAATCTTATTCCTAAATTCTTTCATTGTGAGGTATACATCAACTATTATATCTGCTGTGAGGATTTTCACAGTGGTAATCAAGGAAGCAGTTGATGAATGTTTAGAAACTCTAAAGTCAGCCTCTGATGAGTAGGTTGAAGTAAGAATTTTGGCCAAAGAAGGAGAAATGAAATAAAAGGTTGCATCTGCAAAGGAAACTGTGCAAAAGTTTGCAACTACAGTTCAATCAGGAACATGAGCAACAAATATTACTCCTTAAAGAGAATAAAGCAAGAATCCTGGGGTATTAATCGAAACAAACAATGGAATTAGCATGAAATCCAGTGCAAAGCTAAAGTATAAGTGCAAAAGAAAACCTGAAATTGTGCACGGAAGGAACCTCTTTTCCATTGATGTCAAAGGGGGAGAAATACCATGAAGCATGCATCAGTGACAACGAACTGCGCAGAAAAGAAAAATAGAAGAGAAAAGGTTCAAATTAGCAAGAACAAGGGGGGAGTACACACAGGGAGAGTAATGTGTTGTGTGCAAACAAAACATAGGAATTCATGATCAGGAGGTGCACAAATTCATAAAGTGTTGACATCAATGAAAAAGGGGGAGATTGTTGAACTTTGCTTGTCATTGATGTCAAAGAGGAATTAGTGTCCATGTGCCAATTTGAAGTACATAGAAGCAAGTTTGAAGAAGCACTATGTGCGTAAGTCCCATCCAGTCGTGGTACTTCATAGTTGATTTCAAATAAGTGGTTGAACATGTATGCAATAAGTGTGCAAAACTCACCAAGCGAAAGATGTATTCAAGTCTCAGAACTGTGCAAGACCCACCAAGTGATGGTACTTCAAGGGCGCAAGACCCAACATGTAGTGGTTCTTGAGTGCGAAAGTCCCACTATGTTAAGGACCAAGTGTGCGCAAGACCTGCAAGACATGATACCTTGGTCATGCAGATCAAGACAAGTGGAAGATGCGCAAGTAAGCTTGAGCGTGAAGAAAGGAAGAAGGGATGTTATGACCAACTTGTGGACACATTGTCTAAACAAGTTGAGTATAAATAAGAAGCAATTTTGTGAGTGGAAAGTAAGCTTGAATATGAATAAGAGATATCATTTTGATTTGGAAAGCTTCGAACTATTAGGGTATCAATGGCTCATTGATCTGGAACAACATGATCTAGCAGAGATCCAAGTGCGCAAGAACAGATGAGCAGTACAATAGATGGTGCGTGGGATGATATGAGACATGTACGCGGGAACATAAGTGTAGTACAGTTGATGATGTGCATAATTAGTTGAGCATGCAATTGCACAACAATAGAATAGTATGTTGAATAGCGTGTAGATTGCATAAGCATGTGGAATATGAGAACTAGTGTGCAATACTGAATCATATACATGAATTAAGAGAAGAACTAATGATACATTAAAATAGTTGTGAAGAGTAGAGAAGACAGAAGGTGCGCACAAAGGAAATTCATGCAGCATGTCTTAAGAGTGCACAAATCAGTAGAAAATAAGAAGAACTACTATAGTCATATCAGGGTGGCATGATGGGGCAAGGAACAGGGATTTGGTGCTTCCTTAAGGTTGAAGCCTGTAAATCAGGGGGTTGGTGCCTCCTTCTAGTTGGTACCGGTAAATCAGGGAGTTGGTGCTTCCTTCGGGTTGAATCCTCTAAATCAGGTGGTTGAAGCCTCCTTCCAGTTGGTGCTGGATAATCTTAGAAGTTGGTGCTTCCCATGAATGTAATATTTATTATATAAGAAATCATTCCATGTTTTTCTCCCATTTGGGTTTCCACGTCAAATCCTTGTGTTCTGTGTTTTGCGCATATGTTGATGAATGATATTGTTTATGGTGATTACCTAATATAAGTATTGTTTGAATTTGGTAAGAAGTAAAAACTGTTTAAAACTGCGCTAATAATGACTCACCCCCCCCCCCCCTCTCAATATTGTTTATGCGCATATGTTGATGAATGATATTGTTTATGGTGATTACCTAATATAAGTATTGTTTGAATTTGGTAAGAAGTGAAAATTGTTTAAAACTGCGCTAATAATGACTCACCCCCCCCTCTCAATATTAATAAGATTTCCAACACTCCAATGCTCTCACCATATTGTCTTCTTCTCTTTTATGTGCTCTTCAATATTAAGACCATCATAAATTTATGTAAGAAACATGCTTCTTGGAAGAAAACAAAATTAGAAGTAGGGTTTTGAAAAAATAGGTTACTTTCAATGGAGTTCCTATGTGTGGCTAGGTTTTGGGGAAACAAATTTGAAATGACTATAACTCCCTTAATACTAATCAAAATTGTTATTATGACACGAATTTGGAAATGGCACAACCAGTTTATATATTATGGTGTTGGTTCTACATCAATATGGTCCATAAACATAGAGATAACTGCATTTCAAGAATTTCAACTTGAAATGGATATGACTTATACGATATTTCTACGATTCTCTATTATGACCTAATTCTAAAATTCCGCAACCAATATGATTCTATTTACACTAATTATGTTTAAATATGGTTCATAAATAAAGAGATAATAGCGCTTCAAGAATTCCAACTTGAAACATGTGTAACTTTGTGGTATACTTTTTATTATTATGTATTATAAAGAAAATTATGAATTTTCATAGCCACTCTACTTCTTCTAGCACTAGTCTAGTTGCAATCTAGGTGCTCTACTAAAATATATCTACTTTGAAATCCTTAAAGGGATATTAATTTTAAATCAATGATATCTTCACTTCCAAGACACATATTTGAGAGCCTTTTTTTAATTCGGTATTTTTGTGAGAAGAATTCATATCAGCAATTTATGTCTTTATATTCTGCATAAAAATATTTAGAAATTGATTTGAATGTTGCAACCTTACTTTTCCATTGAAAATTATGCAAAAACAAAAGTCTTTCACTTTTGACCAAGAAAGAGCTATGATACAACTTGTGGTGAATATTAGTAGATAAAAAAATAAAACCCTTAAGCTTCAAAACAAAAAATGATTGCACATAAGAATAAACACTAAGCATATAGATAAACCCTTAAGGTAGGGTAAAATAATCAATGACTCCTTACCCTAGCATCTAGATCCATCTTACATTTAGATTTACCAAGTGTCATAAGGAATCAAATCTCATGAAGTGCAAAACCTGCCTCATTTTGCACTCTGAAAAGCTTTTCACCTCCATATATTTGATCTCTTTCGACATTTGTTAAATCTAGCGTTAAGATGGATCTATGCTAGTTTATTTTATCATAATGATCCCCCTTTTTCAGTTTTTTGTTTGTCATTTTTATTGAGTTTATTTTCTTCGATTTAATACATTGATTTCAAACAACAAAGAGAAACAACAATGAACATCCTGAGATGCTCTATCGAGATCCAGGCAGGTAGAGCGGTTTGCTCGTAACATCCTGGGATGCTCTAAGTAGGTTTTGTGAAGGTCAACATGTAAAAGAACCTATAGTCTGTGCTAGGTTTTGTTGACGCACGTAATCAGTCCTAGGTTCCACGGTATGGCCACTGATGATGAAGACCTACGGGTGGTGGGCCTACATCTATTATGAAAAAGGACTGGCTCTGTAGAACTTCCTATGACGAGTAGATTCAGAGATTCATCGAGATAGCAGCAGCAGTGACGATGACGATGATTCAAGGATGATGATTCACTGATGATGATCCGGAGAAGAAGACTTGTGCTAGATGATATGTGTCAAGAAATACCTTCCTAGTTAAGAGGGATTGTTGATGTATATGTAACTTCGGAATGTATTTCATTTATATATTTATTGTACTCCTATAGAGATGTATTATTCCTCTATACGGAAGTGTCGTCATTTGTATTGACAAGTGTCGCAAGTATGTTAACTTGCCAATGGGTTATTAGACCACCTTGTAAGGGGTCGGCCCGATATAATGTAATATGAAGTTATTGTACCTATCTAGACAATTTGGCCCCATAAGGTTATTGGGCAAACAGGACAAGTATAAATAGAGATCGGGAGATCTCTATTTGGATCACTTTAGAACTCACACTTCCTTCACTCGGAAAGTGGCACACATGTGAGGAGGAGGATCAGCTGCTAAGAGGAGTCTATCTCTTGTACTTTGGTTGTACTTTGGTTGTGCTATTTCTCTATCTATCTCTGAGGAAGTTGTGGGGTTTTTCACCTTAGATTTTTCCCCACAGAAACTATGTGTGTCTATTGTCTCTCATGCTTTTGCTTCTTGTGATGATTGACATGCTTGTTATGATTGATATGCATTGATATATTGTAAATGTTATTCTCTCAGTAAAGATCCTAGAGTATTGTGAATTAATGCTCAAAATTTAACATGGTATCAGAGCTAACCTGAGAAGAAGACACTGTGCAGTGACGGAAACTAGGGTTTCTTGCTTATTGGGTTTCGCTCTCCACATATTTTGGAAAAGTAGTATAGTAGATTGACTCTACTCATCAAGGAGAATCTATCTGTCCAATCAGAATTCAATTCTGAGCATTTTCAGATTTGGCCCTAAAAATTAGGGTTTCCACAAAAATAGGAATTTCTGAAATCTGAAGACATAGATAGAAGCTCCTTGGAAAAATCGAAGTTTAGAGATTTGGATCGAGATTTTTGGCTGGTTAAATCTTCGGGAAACGCAAACCCTAATTCAGGGTCCTCCCAAGTGAATCCAGGAAGACTAAAAGGCATTTCTGAAGGGTGAAACTTTGCAGATATCAAATTCTGAATACACTAGGCTAATCAGCTCATCAAGGCGCATCTTTGTATCCTTTCAGAAAGTTGAAATTCACATTTTGAATTTTTAGGGTTTTTCCAACAAACCCTAATCCGGGACCAGATCCAGTTTTCAGCAAAGCAAGTGGTAAGACCTAAATTTCTTCTATTTCCATTTGAAGTACTCTTTAATATGTCTCGCCACACCAAGCTTGAGGATAAGCTTCAAGGGGATGATAACTTCTAAGCCTGAAAGTATAGGATTGGGTTAATCCTGGAAGAAAATGAATTGGACTCCTACATTAGCTCTGAGGTCCCTATCCCAGAGGATGAAGAGGCTAAGGTATTGCATAGGGATAACTTGGTCAAGGCAAAGAGAATCATTGTTGATTCTATCAAAGACCATCTCATACCACATATGTCATCTCTAAAGACACCCAAGGAGATGTTTGACTCCCTGACCAAGTTATTTGAAGGGAAGAACATAAATCGGAAGATGACTCTGCGGAATCAATTGAAAGGGGTCAAGATGTTGAACGGAGATACCATTCAATCTTACATATCCAAGGAACAACTTGAAGCAGTGGATGAAGTAGTGGACAATGGTGAAGTTTTTATGACCACACTGAATGGCCTACCTAGGTCATGGGACTCCTTTATTCAAGGAATCTTTGCAAGAAAGAAATTGATCTCTTTCAGTAGACTGTGGGAGGAATTCTCTCAAGAAGAAGCTAGGCTTGTGGCACAAGAAGAGAAGATGGGGAATGAAGATCAATCTCTCACAGCTCACACCAAGGGAAGCAAGTTTAAGAGGGAGAAATCTCATAACAAGAAACATTCTCACTCTTATCACAAGAAGAAAGATCTATCTCATGTTCGATGTTTCGAATGTAATGAAATGGGACACTTTGCTTCAAATTGTCCCAAGAATAAGAAAGACAACAACTTCAGCAAGAAGAAGAAGAATAACAAAATAAGATAGCATGCTCATGCTGCTGAGGATGATGAACCTCCCAGGAAGAAAGCTAGAGTAGAAAGTGATGATGATGACTCATCAAGCAAACAAGAGTATGTTCTAATATCTGCTCTCACAGGTACTATTTCTCATGGTTGTAATGATTGGTTAATTGACAATGGGGCTTCCAAACACATGACCGGGTTTAAAGAATCTTTTGTAAACCTATCTGAACATGAATCACCCCATAAGGTGAAACTTGGGGATGATTATCAATACCCTATCAAAGGAAGTGGGGAAGCCTCCTACAACCTAGAATCTGGAACGTCATTAAAGATGAAAGATGTGCTATTTGTACCTGGGCTCAAGAAGAATCTACTCTCCATCTCTGCATTAGATGCAAAAGGTATGAGGGTTGCATTTATAGATTTCCAAGTCCTAATGTGGCCAAAAGGTAAAACTATTGATGATGCAGTGGTGATTGGAGAGCAAGAGGGAGGATTGTATAAATTGAAGGGACAACCTGAACATGCCATGGTGCATGAATCCATGGAGCCAAGTGAACTTTGGCATAGAAGGCTTTCACATGTGCACTATAGAGCACTACCAATTGCGAGCAAAGCTGTAGAAGGTCTTCCTGAAATCAAGACAAAGCATGAAGTTGTTTGCAAAGGATGTGCAAAAGGAAAGAACATTAAGAAGGCATTTCGAAGCAGTGAAAGCAAAGCAGAAGGAATCTTGGAAATTATTCACTCCGATGTATGCGGTCCGATGTCATCCAGTTCTCTGAGTGGGTATGTTTACTATGTCTCTTTCATTGACGGCTTCTCCAGGAAGACTTGGGTTTATTTCTTGAAGAACAAAGATGAAGTGTTTGACAAGTTCAAGGAATTCAAAGCCTTGATGGAAAATCAAACAGATAAGAAAATAAAGACATTCAGATCAGACAATGGCGGAAAATTCACTTCAAGTGACTTCAAGAAGCTATGCAGTGATTCAGGGATTAAGAGGGAGTTGACTGCTCCCTACAATCCACAACAGAATGGAGTTGCAGAAAGAAAGAATAGAACAATCATGGAAGCAACACGGGCAATGCTGCATGACTAGGATCTTCCTATGCATCTATGGGCAGAAGCAGCTAGGACAACTGTATATGTGCAGAACAGAACACCCCACAAGATATTGGACAACAAGACACCAGAAGAGGTCTTCTCTGGTAAGAAACCTGAAGTTAGCCATCTTAGAATATTTGGTTGTCCAGTATATACTGATGTGCAAAAGGAAAAGAGGACTAAGCTAGATCCTTCAGGAAAGAAGGGTATCTTTGTGGGTTACTGTGAAAGCTCGAAGGCTTACAGAATATACTTTCCAGGGTTCAAGAAAATTGATGTCAGCAGGTATGTAACATTTGATGAAAATTCAGCATTCATCAAATCAAGGAAGACACCTGTTGAAGTTTATGAAGAACCTAAGGAAACTAGATTTCAAGACACTACCATGACTAAAGCAATTCCAGATGTTGATCGTGAAATTGAAGATCCGCAACAACCTGTAGATCCACCCTGTGAGAATAACTCTCACAAGAGAAAACCTGCATGGGCTAGAGAGCTCATTCAAAATGCAGAAAGATATTGCATTCCAGAAGAAGAACACAGAGCAAAGAAGAGAACTAGATCACATACCAGCTATGTTGCTTTACTCTATGATATCATGAAAAAAGAACCTTCCAGTTATGAAGAAGCAGCGGAAAAGAAAGAATGGAAGGATGCCATGGTCGAAGAATACCAATCAATAATGAATAATGATGTTTGGGATGTTGTCCCAAGACCCGAAGGGAAGTCTGTTGTAACTTCCAAGTGGATCTACAAGATCAAGCATGCTGCAGATGGCAGCATAGAGAAATACAAGGCAAGGTTCGTAGCTCATGGCTTCTCTCAGAAAGAGGGAATAGATTATGAAGAAAATTTTGCTCCTATAGCCAGGTACACTTCCATTAGAACAGTACTTTCTCTGGCTACAGCGATGAAATGGAAGATACACCAGATGGATGTCAAGACTTCCTTCTTGAATGGTGTAGTTGAAGAGGAAGTGTATGTGGAGAAGCCACTCGGTTTTGAAACACATGACAGGGAGTCATATGTGTGCAGATTGAAGAAAGCCTTGTATGGCTTAAAACAAGCTCCTAGAACTTGGTATGGTAGGATGGACAGTTTTCTATCTAGTTTGGGCTTTACCAAGAGTAAAGCATATTACAACCTTTACTACAAGGTTGAGGAAGGAAATCATGTGATTCTAATCCTCTATGTGGATGACCTGTTTGTAATAGGAGATGACAGATTGATTGTCGATACAAAGAGGAAGCTTGTTGCCGAGTTCGATATGAAAGACTTGGGGATGATGCACTATTTTCTAGGTATGGAGGTTTGGTAGAGTGCAGATGGGATCTTCCTTGGACAAGGGAAGTATACAGTAGATATCCTGAAGAGATTCGGGATGATGGATTGCAAGGCCATGGCCACACCTATGGCATCGAACCTGAAGCTTCTATGTGATGCTTCATCTGAGCCGGTTGATGTCTCTATGTATCGTCAGATGATTGGGTCCTTGATATACCTAACGAACACGAGACCAGATATTTGCTTTGCGGTGAACACATTGAGCCAGTTCCTGAAAGATCCAAGGAGTGTTCACCTGGTTGCTGTAAAGCATATTCTGAGGTACCTGAAGGGCACAGTTGATTATGGGCTCAAGTATGAAGTGAATCAAAAGTTTAACCTACAGGGTTATGTTGATTCAAATTGGGCAGGAAGTGCTGCAGATAGGAAGAGCACATCTCGGTGCTGCTTCAGTATGGGATCAAGTGTGATCTCTTAGTTTAGCAGGAAGCAGTCCTGCGTAGCACTGAGGACAGCCGAGGCAGAGTATGTTGTAGCCTGTTTGGCTAGTTGTGAGGCCGTATGGCTTTGGAAGCTACTGTCCAAGTTATTTGATCTCCCATTGGAGACTACTGGTATATTTTGTGACAACCAGAGCTGTGTGAAGCTATCTGAGAACCCGGTGTTCCACGATAGGTCAAAGCACATTGAGATCAAGTATCACTATATCAGGGATATGGTGTAGAGAGAAGCAGTGAAGCTCCTGTATATTGCGATGGATGAGTAGATTGCAAATGTGTTGACGAAGCCACTAGTTAGAGTGAAGTTCGAGTACTTCAAAGAGAGGCTTGGCGTTCTTCAGATCGATGAAACTTCAAGGAAGAAGTGATGGACACATTTGTTGAAGCCATTCCAAGCATGGTGGAAGGAGGATCCTTCACATGGCCATGGATGTAAGCATTGGATGATGAGCATTAGGATGATGTTCTAGTTTCTGCTCTATATGATCAGTTGGATCACTTATATGTATGTATGTACACATCATGTTGGATGCTGGATATGATCAGGTAGATCATGTATGATGATATGTATCAGGTAGATACTTTGTATGCATCAGATAGATATACTGTTTGATCAGGATGATCACATATGACGAGCTTCAGGATGTTGCTCCAGATGATATGCATCAGGTTGATGCTATGATGTTGATCAGGATGATCATAGATGACGAGCTTAAGGACGTTTCTCCAGATGATATGCATCAGGTTGGTGCTATGATGTTGATCAAGATGATCATAGATGACGAGCTTCAGGACGTTGCTCTAGATGATATGCATCAGGTTGATGCTATGATGATGATCAGGATGATCACAGATGATGAGCTTCAGGATGTTTCTCTAGATGATATGCATCAGGTTGATGCTATGATGATGATCAGGATGATCACAGATGACGAGCTTCAGGATGTTGCTCCAGATGATACACATCAGGTTGATGGTATGATGATGATCAAGTTGATCAGGTGATGATGTACATCAGGATGATGTATGGTGAGTATCGGTTTGATACTCTATGGTCATGGACAGGTTGTGCAGGTAGCATAGAAAATACCCTTTAAAAACTGGACAGGTAGAGCAGTGTGCTCATAACATCTTGGGTTGCTCTATCGAGATCCAGACAGGTAGAGCAGTGTGCTCGTAACATCCTGGGATGCTCTGAGTAGGTTTTGCTATAGTTTCGCATAGAAAATATCCTTTAAAATATGGATAGGTAGAGTGGTGTGCTCGTAACATCCTGGAATGCTCTGAGTAGGTTTTGTGAAAGTTCACATATAAAAGATCCTTTAAAATTCAGACAGGTAGAGTGGTGTTCTTGTAACATCCTGGGATGCTCTGAGTAGGTTTTGTGAAATTTCACATAGAAAAGATCCTTTAAAATATGGACAGGTAGAACGGTGTGCTCGTAACAGCCTGGGATGCTCTATCGAGATCCAGACAGGTAGAGCAGTTTGCTCGTAACACCCTGGGATGCTCTGAGTAGGTTTTGTGAAGGTCAACATGTAAAAGAACCTATAGTCTGCGCTAGGTTTTGTTGACACACGTAATCAGTCCTAGGTTCCATAGTATGGCCACTGATGATGAAGACCTACACGTGGTGGGCCTACATCCAGTATGAAAAAGGACTGGCTCTGTAGAACTTCCTATGACGAGTAGATTCATAGATTGATCGAGATAGCAGCAGCAGTGACGACGACGATGATTCAAGGATGATGATTCACTGATGATGATCCAGAGAAGAAGACTTGTGCTAGATGATCTGTGTCAAGAAATACCTTCCTAGTTAAGAGGGAGTGTTGATGTATATGTAACTTCGGAATGTATTTCATTTATATATTTATTGTACTCCTATAGAGATGTATTATTCCTCTATACGATAGTGTCGTCATTTGTATTGACAAGTGTCGCAAGTATGTTAACTTTCCGATGGGTTATTAGACCACCTTGTAAGGGGTCGGCCTGATATAATGTAATATGAAGTTATTGTACCTAGCTAGACAAGTCGGCCCCATAAGGTTATTGGGAAAATAGGACAAGTATAAATAGAGATCGGGAGATCTCTATTTGGATCACTTCAGAACTCACACTTCCTTCACTTGGAAAGTGGTGCACATGTGAGGAGGAGGATCAGTTGCTAAGAGGAGTCTATCTCTTGTACTTTGGTTGTACTTTGGTTGTGCTATTGCTCTATCTATCTCTGAGGAAGTTGTGGGGTTTTTCACCTTAGGTTTTTCCCCACAGAAACTCTGTGTGTCTATTATCTCTCATGCTTTTGCTTCTTGTGATGATTGACATGCTTGTTATGATTGATATGCATTGATATACTATACATGTTATTCTCTCAGTAAAGATCCTAGAGTATTGTGAATTAATGCTCAAAATTTAACATTACTATCTACGATGTAATGCACAATTCACTTTAAAGTAATTATGCATTAAATGATATTTATTTTTATTATTTTGCAATTAAAATATTTTTTTTTCAAGAGAAAAAAACTACTATTGATATTCATTACGAATCAAATAGTACAATGAGTATCCTGGTTCGTAAATGGAACCAATAAATAGCAACATAAACTTTCTGACACATCATAGCCCATTAAAGAACTAGCTGCTCAAAAATTTTCTTAGAAAATCCAAACATACAACAATAGAAAGTGGCAAAAAATTCAAACTACCCAAAGCTGAATATACCATATAAAGCCTTCATCCGCAACAATCTTCAAGTGACATCAACAGAGACTAATCAAAAAAGTAGAAATCACCCTGATCTTGGATGACATTATCCAACCATTCCTCCCAAATCAGAGTACCTTCAGAACCATCAAGAGCTTGTTTAGAAAGCTTTTCAGCCATAGAGTTGTGTTCCCTATAAATATGCTCAAAGGAAATATTTTGCGGCAGAGAAATTTCCTTTTGAGTGCGAATACACCAGTGGTGAAGATTGGTGACATTTAACTTGAAATCCCCTACAGCCCACTTGATTGTAACACGTGAATCACCAAAAACTTTGACATTAACTAAGCCAAAATAATTGCCATCCTTAAAACACACCACAATGCCATAAGTCCAACTTTCATATTCCTCCCCGCTCCACAATTGAGATGTGCAGAAAAATAATGATTTTCATTGAGAAAAATCACTCCTCCAACTGCACACATCCCATTTTGTGCAGCACCATCAAAGAATAAAACTGGTTGAGTCACTTTAAAGGAGAAATGACTGACTATAGATACCGGAAGACTGATCTTCTCATCCTTGTACAAATGAAACATCTTCAATGCAGTTAAGCTACAGGTCATCAAATTAGGTTGAAAGTCCTGAAATATTGCACAATTTCGCGAATACGACACTGCTCAAGCAATAAAAATAGCAAATGAAAAGAAGGATTTACAGTTCCTGTACCAATTCAACAAACAATAGTTGAATTCTCCAACATCCCATTGTCTAGTAATGCTTAGCTTAGAAGAGCATAAAGTTCAAACTTTTTTTGTAAAACAACAATCCACAAATAAGTGTTGAGAAGTTTCAGCTGGAACTTAACAAAGACTGCATCTACTTGGCCCAATCCATCCTCGCTTCAAAATATTGTCCCAAGTCTTAATTTTATCTTGGAGAGCTAACCATAAAAAACATTTCAACTTTAATGGGACTTTCAACTTCCATAATCTCTTGTACCACCAGTTTTGAGGAAAGATAAATCTATCCTGAATAATTCTGAGATAAGGAGTCTTTGTTGTGATAATCCTTGAGCTAGGATTTCCACTCCAATCCAATAGATCATTGTCCTCGTTAATTTTGACTCGTTCTGAATTAAGATCCCTAATATATTTGTCCCATTCCCGAGCAAAAAATCCAACAAGCCCAAGATCCATAGAGTTCATCCAAACATTAGAATGGGGATCATTATGTCTGTGGATAAGTATTCTGTTAAGTGTAGGACAACCAAGAGTGTTCAAGTACTGAACCAATCTGTTCGCGAGAACATGAGAGTCCTCAAGTCCTAAGATGGGATCCAAACCAACTCTGATATTTTCACCAGAATCGACTTGTCAGCAAATGTCCTTTGCAACCCAATTGAAAACTTTCATAAAGCCTCTCCATATTGGAGAGAAATTGCAACCAACAAATTTTAGTTTTCTTAACCAAGCATAAACATTTGGAATAAGATACTTAGAATGTATTTTCTTGGACCAAAGCGTGTTCCCAAATAAACACCTCCACAAACTTTTTAGTCTGAGTGCAGAACTGAAAATTCCCAAGTCTTTGATTCCCCAACCACCATATCTTTCTGGTCTTGAAAGTGCCTCCCAAGAAACTATAGGAATCTTAGCTCGATTAGAACTTCCATTCCAAAGGAAATTAAAAAAACACTTCCTTAGAGCATTGATGATAAAGGAAGGCACTTTGAGGAGCGAAAACCAGTAAACCGGAATGCTTGAGAGCACAGCTTTGACCAAAACGAGTTTCCCCCCAATAGACAAGAGACGATATGTCCAATGTGTAATACGGTTTTCAACTTTTCGGAGGAGCCAAACCCAATCCTTAATAAGATAATTATTTGGTTTCAAATAGAAACCAAAATACTTGAAACCTTCTTCCAATGGTAAGCATTTAAAAGGAAGAAAAACAGAGATTTGTCTCAAAGTAACTTCATTCACACCGAACTGATAGAGGTTGGACTTCCTATTGCTTACCTTCATTCCAGAGACCTTGCAAAAAGTCTTGATAATATCACTAAAATGCTTCCATTCATCCACAGAATCCATTCCAGCTGCCAATACATCATCGGCAAAGAGAACATGTGTCAGCACACAATCTTTGGCCAATTTTATACCTTTGATCAAACCTTTGTCTGAAGCATGCTTAACAAGTCTGCTGAAACCATCCATGACCAATAAGCAAAGGAGCGGGGAAAGTGGACAACCCTGATGGATTCCTCTAGAACAACTAAAGAAAGAAGAAGGTGTACCATTAACTAGTACAGCAATATTCATAGAGGTAACACAGACCATGATCCAGTTGATTACTAAAGGAGGAACACCAATTTGGATCAAAACCAACCTCAGAAATGACCAATTCACCCGATCGTATGCTTTTTCCAGATCCATTTTTAGTAGTAAGACCTTTCTCTTTCTAAGCTTAATAGTATGCAAGAGTTCCTAAGAAATGACAATTGCATCATGGATTTGTCTACCAGATAAGAATCCAAACTGTTCAACAGAGATGTACTTAGATAGAGTAGCCTTTAATCTTTGAACAATAATCTTTGATATTAGCTTGTAGATTAAATTGCACAAGGCAATCAGCCGATATTCACCAAAAGAATGGGGCTTATTACTTTTAGGAATTAGAGTAACAAAGGTAGAATTAAGAGCTCCAGATAAATATCCAGTAGTTCTAGAAAATTTAACCATAGATTTGATATCTTCCCCAAAATATCAAAAAAGTAAATATACAACTCTACCGACCATCCATCTGGCCCAGGACTCTTTTATTTCGCAAAGAGTTTCAAAGTATCTTCAATTTCTTCTAAAGATACTTCCCTTCCTAATTCACAGGCATCTTGATCATTGAAAAACCATGGAAACAATCTAGCTACTCTTATCTGCTCAAGTAAATCACTATCTCCAGACTCTTTATAAATATTACCAAAATAATTGACAGCTTCCTTCTTTAATGACTCCATTCCTGACAACAAAACACCCTGAGAATCTTGAATTTCCCATATACTATTCAGGTTCTTTCTAGCAGAAGTAAAAGCATGAAAGAATTTCGTATATTTATCTCCATGGGCTATCCAAATAGCCCTACTTTTAAGTCGCCATTCTTTCTCTTCCTGCAGCAGTAACTCTTCTTTCTTCTATTCAAACTTTTTCAAATTTTCAAATGCTTCATAATCTAATGAATCACAAAAATTATCTTCAAAAGACTTCTGAATTTGTTTTTCCCGAAGGGACAATTCTAACCGATCAGCATCTTTTTTGTTCTTAATCCAAACAGAGACAGCAGCTTTTAGACTCCTCATTTTTTGACAGAATTAATCCACAGGATTTGCAACTTCTACATTATAATTCCTCCAAAAATATCTAACCATGACACAAAAAGCATCATGTGTCAACCAAGCACTATTAAACTTAAAGGGATAAAATCTCTTTCGCCCATAATCATCAAACTGTAGCAAGATAGGCCAATGGTCAGAAAATTTAGTCTTGAAAACCCAGGACCGATATCTTTGAAAATGACCAAGCAACTTAGTCTTCACAAGAAAGCGATCAAGTCTTTTGTGAATGCCCTCTTTACCAAATCTCCCATTGGTCCATGTAGGCTTCAACTTTGCAGGCATAACATCCACAAATGCATTATCATCAATAAACTTTGCAAAGAAATCAGCCAAACCATCCAAGGTGGTCGAAGACCCCCAAACTCCATATGTCAATCTGGTAAAGTTCGAGTCTCCTGCAATGATCAGATTATCAATGCTCAGAAGACCAAAGCACATAAGAGCCTCCCAAAATTTCTGTCTTTCCTTATATGGAGCATAGCAATTTAAGATAGTGAGACACTGATTCAAGCCAACAAAAAAACCTTTCATTAAAATACCCTAGGGGGTTCTAAAAGTCTTGAAGGAAAATAAGGCAGGATTCCAAGCCACAACGAATCCACCCGATAGACCACAAGAATTGACTGTTGTGAACTATCACCGAGGAAGAACTTTATCAATTCTAGCAACAGCAATAGCAACATCACACATAGTTTCCTGAAAGAAGACAATTCCAGGGCTAGTAACACTAAAAATATTGGATAAGGCTTGAGCCCTTGATACCTTACCAGTCCCCTCACATTTAAAGAGAGAAAAGACATTAAGAACCTCCCAAGGAGGGATTCGCCGCTCTAAGGCCCTCAACAGTTTCACAACTAACCAAACCAGTATCCTCCAATCTTTTAGATACTGGAGTATAAGACTCAATCCCAAGTAACACAGGTTGGGAAATACCCTTTTTCTTCTTTCCTCTTCGAATTGTCACATTCTGGAATTTCAATGAGTGTAAAGGAATAGCATCGGAATTCAAGCCAAGGTTTTTGGAGAATATGGGTAACGGTGAGAGTTCCAAACCCTTATCATAAATGTTATAACCACAACCATCTAAGATAGACTTATCTTCAGTAGTTAGAAAGTCTGAAGCAGCACCTGAAGGGTTTTCTTCTAAGGTAGCCTCAGAAATAAGCACATGATTCAATTGTTAAGTACCAGCAGAGGGAATCGCAAAGGGAAAGGAAGGGCTCAAACCCTCAGTCAGTAGAGGCTCACAAGGCCTATCAAAAGATGGTCTGCACTCCGTATTCACAAAATCCAACTCACTTGACAAGTTGCGGCCAACCAAAGTAGATTGTGACTCACAATGTTTCTCAACCAAAAGACCAGTAACCAAATCATGACGCAAAGAGATTTCACCTTTAGAAATAGGTCTAGTAAGGTCTTTTTCAAACTTTTCAATGAAGACAAGTTCTTCATTTGTGAGCTTGAGAACTAAAGCAGAAGGCTACGAGTCTAACTTACCAGGAGTAGAGATCAAAGTCTTTGAAGAAGAACACTTAGGGGTTGAAAGACCAGAGTCATCAGATTGAAACACCCTACGTCCCCACAAATTGGGGCATTTGGCCTGAATATGTCTTGTTTCACAGCAGGAGAAACATCGGAAAGGGATTTTGAAAAAATCCAGTTTCTGTCGCCAAACCCTACTTCCCCAAGCCACCTCAACCTCTGCGGGTAGACCAAGACATAAATCCAACTCAACCATTACTTTGGCATATCTTCTATCCGTCCCAAACAAAGTCTGCTTATCAAGTCGCACAAATCTGCCAACAGTATTGGCCAAACCAACAATGACCTCCTCCGACCAAAGCTCGATCGGTAAACCTGGAATGAGCATCCACAGGTGCCTTTTCCCTTGCACCTCCTTTAGAGGATCAAAGTTTACATGCCATCATTTAAGGAACAAGGAACCTTTCTTGAAAGGCCAAAAAGATGCTAAAATATGCTCCATAACTATTGAATCCTCGAAGACAAACATAATCCACCGATTCATCAGAAGATTTATGTGTGGCACCAAACCAGTCAAAGGAACCCAAAATTTATTAACCCATTCAGAGATTTCTAGTTTTGAACCAGAGGCAAACTCCAATTTACCAATAAGGGCACGCTCAGCAAGCATTCCAATTCTTTCCTGATTGAAATGAGTATTGATCTCGTATCTATCAACGAAATCCCTATCTTTAATAGTTTTCGAATGCCTCCTCTGCTTAGCACTAGCACCGTAAAGGTTCTTATTTTGTGTAAAAACATTACCAGAAGAAGGAGCAAAAACCCCGGTCTCACGAGGGTTTGAATGGGAGAAAGACACCCGAGAAGGGGAAATCGGATCCATAAATAATGGTAACTGGAACCTCTAGTTACAAAACTGACAGATTGCGCAAAAGACCGAACACCTAGTCACAAAGTCACCATCTGTGACCAAGAGCTTGCAGAAAAAGTCACCTGTGCTTTTAACCCCTGCAGAAATCCGAGCCCTACGAAGAAAGGGAAGCACCACAAAAAACGAAAGGGACTAACAACCTAAACCTAGCACCTTCACAAGTAAAAACTAAAATGTATGAGGTAAAGTAGACAAGAAAAGGGCAGCAAACGCACACTAAAATTCCCACTTTTTTTAGACTTGGCTGGTACTGAGCTAATTGAGAAGAATCAGCTTGACTCCAAGTTGTCGAATACCCATTAAACGTCTCTTCAACCCACATTTTCTCTTCAACCCACATTTTCAGCAAAAACCTGAGGAAAAATCCAAAACCCTAGCCTCCCAACTTCCCCATCATCCCAATAATTAAAATATATACATGATTGAATGAATGATGAGAGCACAACTTAGTAATATTTATTAATAATATTAATATTTATTAATAATGAAAAAACTCAACTATTAATTCCTCCTTATTTAAAAGGTTTTGGTCAACTTTTAAAAATAATCATTCATCCTTATTTTAAGGGTTTTGGTATCTTTTCAAGATACTTCCCTATTTTAAAAGTTTTTAAGGTATTGAAATGATAAATAACCTTAAATTTTTCCATTTCATCCATTTTCCACAAAATTGAAATTTTACTAACCATTTTGAATAAATTATATATTACTTCCCTTAAAACGAATCATTGAAGTTCAAACCCTTCATGTGGAAGGTCCAGCACGGCAAGACATTGAATAAATATTCTGAAATTCAAAATTGCTGGAAATGAATGGAAGTACCTTTGTTTTGGAAGTTAGGTAGACTCGATGTCTTTACATTTAATAACCATAAAATGTTGTGAAATTCAAATGGATGGAGATGGAAGTACCTTATTGTTTGTTTTAAAAGTTAGGTGCACTTATGATTTTGCATTTAATAACTATAAATATCTTAATGCAAGGCAGTGAAGCAAAGTTCAATGAATAGAAAATCTACTGTTTCTATAAATAGATCATTATTTTATTGAATTCTTGCAAACAACGAGTTGCATTCCGTGCCAAATTGTCTGGTCTGATCCTACATCCATTCCATTATCCATTCTCTTTATAAGATGCTGTCCATAACAAGAGAGCGACATCTTAAATTAATTCTAATATTGGCCAGAAAAGGTCTTGATAATCCCCACGCTCAGTTCTTGCTTTTAGAGATGTAAAGTATTGGCAGGTTTGAAACAATAGTATTAGATCAGCTATAGAATGAGTACCCAAGGAGTTACATATCTCCTTACACACTGGACTGTAGAATGCATCTTTTAGAGACAATAAGTATACACTAATGTTGTAAAATTCAAAATTATTGAAAATGTAAATATCTTTATAAAACAAAGTTAAAAGTTAGGTACACTGGATATTTTTTCCATTTAATAACCATAAAATGCTGTAAAATTCAAATTGATGGAGATGGAAGTACCTTATTGTTTGTTTTTAAAAGTTAGGTGCACTGATGTTTTTGCATTTAATAACTATAAATATATGAAAGATGAATGATCATAGCTGTAAACCCTTTACCTTTAATTTACTGCATGTTAAACAACATGAATTCTTTTTTGTTCCACCTACATGATTCAAAACTTTCTATCAAGGAAGCAATGAAAAATTTACTGTTTCTATACATAGATCTGTATTTTATTGAAGTCTTAAAACAGCTCGTTTCATTCCGTGCCAAATTGTTGGGTTTGATCCTACATCCATTAGATTATACGTCATCTTTTTAAGATGCTGTCTATAACAAGAGAGCGACGTCTTAATTTAGTTCTAATAATAGTCAGAAAAGGTCTGCAGATTCCTCACTGTCTAGTAATGTAAAGCAGTGGCAGGTTTGAACTTTGAATCAATATTATTTAGATTCGCAGCCGTATGATAAGATAAGAATCACAGGTAATTTATGGTGATATCAAAAGTCTGTTCGTATCATAATAATGTATCTGGCTTCCGCCATTGGTTGTATTTTTGTATTGTCAAATTACTTTAAAAATCGAAACTGTGTCATTGAGTGATCCAAGAAACCATGGACATTATTACAATAATTCTGCACTGATTTGATTTCGAGAGGTAAAATTGTAACACATCACATGCAATGGTAGCTAAGACCAGATCGATGCTGCCAGTTAATAAACCATGGCTTCTCATAAACTGTCGTATTGATTATTTGAATATTTGGCATTATGGTAAATGGCGAATCACTCTGCTACTTCCTCTGCAACAATAAATATATGTATATATAAAGTTATGAGTGCAAAACTCAATATCTTCATTTAACTCAAACTTTTACGTTACTCGTCTTGGTCAGAAATTCACTTTATACATACTCAATAATATGTTTTTTGAGTGATTCAATTTTTTATTATTTTCAATTTTATATATTTCGTATTAGGATATTTCAAGTTATATGACCTGGAGTTTTTATTTGTATATGGAACGTGTAAACGCATTTTTGTGTTTGAGAAGTAGAGTTGTTTCCCAATTGTAGATCTGATTTTATCGGCAGTTTGATTTTTTTTTATGTTTCTACATTAATTATAAAAATAAGAAAATAATTATTTGTGTTAATTTTTTATTGCATGTGTGTTTTATTGTTACAATTGTTCTACTATTTTGAATTAGGGATCCATAATTTTATTAAAGTATAGAAATTTTGGCAAATTTTACCGATTCTTAAATTTCCAACTATAAAATGTTATACGATTATTTTGTAAAAAAAATCAAATTTGTGAGAATTTTATATAGTTACTATTGGTTCATCTCTATACTTAGACCCATGTCCACTAAACTATTCACCAACAAACCCCAAGAAACTAGGCCTTTTGGCATCACCTACGAACAAGTGAAGTCTCACCCGAGGTACCTATGGGAACTACAGGAACCAAGTTTTTGCAGCAGCGAAGGGGAATGACCAAAACTCTACAACAACTAGCATTTTATATATTTCGTATTAGGTTATTTAAAGTTATATGACCTAGGAGTTTTTAGTTGTATATGGAATGTGTAAACAAAATCCCTAGATTGCATTTTTGTGCTTTAGAAGTAGAATTGTTTCCCAATTGTAGATCTGATTTTATGGGCAGTTTGATTTTTATGTTTCTATATTTTTTATAAAAATAAGAAACAATCATTTGTGTTAATTTTTTTATTGTGTGTGCTCATTGTCATAATTGTTCTAATATTTTGAATTAGGGATCCATAATTTTATTGAAGTGTAGAAACTTTGGCAAATCTTACTGGTTCTTAATTTTCCAACTAGAAAATGTTATACGATTATTTTGTAAAAAAATCAAATTTGTAAGGATTTTATATAGTTACTGCTGGTTTATCTCTATACTTCGACCCGGGTCCACTAAACTATTCACCAACAAACCCCAATATACTAGCCCTTTCGGCATCACCTGCGAACAAGTGATGTCTCACCTGAGGTACCTATGGGAACTACAGGAACCAAGTTTCACAGCACCGAAGGGGAATGACGAAAACTCTACAACAAATAGCATTTTACAGCTTCGACATAGCAACTATTATTTTCCACAATCCATACAATGTAGACTTATCAAATTATCAAGTTAATACGCTAGGTTCGCAACATGTTATCTTACTTCTCATATATTCTCAAATCCACATCATTATATCATTAAATTGCATAGCAACGTAAAAGTAAATAAATACAAATCAATCATCCACACACATGAACACCAGAAATAACATGGAAACCCAAGACGAGAAAAACCACAGGAAGCGTTATTCTTATTTATGAGTTGCAACAAAATTAGCACTTCATGTTTGCGTAAACAACCAGTAAACTTTCTCTCTTCATTACAACAAACCTACGCACACAACTTGCATATCACTATAACCTCTTGCAACTCGCTTATACTTCAAAATTACAACGGTATAAAAAATAGGCTTCTCTTGAGTACATATAAAAAAACTTTATGCTCTCGCTCTCTCTTAGTCTAACCAACCCGAAAATTCCCAACCCATTACATATATATAGGACTTATTCGTAGCCCTCCCCACTCCCACTACTTAGACTCATTAATGTAAGTGAACAACAATTATAATTGCTTCCAATTAACTCCGTTGCTGACCAAGTCAAATGCCCTTTGTTCATTATTCTTTGGCCACTCTGTTGGAGCTAATCCTTCTTTCACGGTCCACTTCCTCCTAACTTCATTCATACCAAAACTGGTTTAAAAATTGCGCCAAAACTTTGTTGGGCCCAACAGTTACAATTTTGGTGATATTTAGGGTAAAATATTTGTATCTCGTGGAATTTGGACAAATCATTTTAGGAAAAAATAATTTAAAAAAAATTACCCCATGGACTAAATTTCACCCCTAAAATTTTCCTTATATTGAATTTCATGTTTAAGTTTAATATCTTTGTGTTGTAGAATTTAATCTATTTTTTACAAGTTGCTATGGAGGTTTGACAATTTGTATCTGAGTGGTGGTTGGTTTAAAAGGATGCTTTTGTATCCAACAAGAGGAAACTCAGTTCATGGAATCTTGGGTTGTTAAAGCATTGTTTTGAAATCTTGAATAGAGACCTAGACAAATCACATTGTCGAGGGAAAGGATCTCAAACCACACACTCTTGTGTTGTCACATCAATGATTTTTTTTAGGTACCCTACTTCAGTGAGAGATTGGGAAGATATTTCTAATAGGGGAAATGGAATCTAGACATTTGGAAGTTAAGAAATGTGGAAGGTTAATATGGAATATCTACTTATTAAAAGAGCATAGAAGGAAGTCATCACGAAAAACATGCAACTCGACATTGTGAAGGAGGAGGATTGATGCAAGATTAATGATACGTCCATTCCCTAGATTGGGATTAATTTATCCAATTATTTTTAATGATTGCATTAGGGTAAAATACAACAAAGAAACTTTGTGATAAGCTTGGCTTGTTCTATGAAACTAAATACCTTGTGAATTTGATATTCATGTTAAAGAAGTTGTACGCTCTAAAGATGAAGGATGGAAAGAGTGGGTAGGAAGGGAAATAAATACTAAGAAAATATAATATATATATTTTCTCAAACTCTCCTCCATACCCCAAATATATAGTGAGGGAAAGGAGTTTTTTTTTGGGGGGGGTGGTAAGTGAGGATGAGTCATGAATGAGTAAATATATAGTATATATATTTGCTCACTCCACCCCCCAACCTCAGGGGTGAGGGAGGGTGAGTGATAAAATATATATCATGGGTGGAAGTTGAGAGTAGAGAGTGATCAAATAAATATATAGTGGAGCAAGGGTCGAGGAGGAGGGTGATAAAATATATATTATATATTTTATCACTCTCCTCCTCGCCTTGTGAGGGAGAAAATACATATCATAGAAGGTGTAGGGAGTGGGAAAATAAATAATAGGGTGAAGGTCAAGGTAGAGGGTTAGAAAATATATTATATATTATTTTACTCTCATATATTTTCTCAGTCTCCTCTCCTCTCATATCCTCTCCTTTCGCTCCCCCATAAAATGAGATATACTTCCCCCCTAGAATGAGTTATACTTGCTTACTTCCCTCCCCCCATGATATGTATTTTCTCATTGTCTACACCCTATCCCCCCGTCTACACCCTATCCCCCCACCCTCGCCCCACCAGAAAAACCTCCACCCATGACATATACTTTTTCACTCTCTACCCCCATTCACACCCATGATATAAAGTAAGTAAATATATATCATGGGTGGGAGTGGAGAGTGGAGAGTGAGAAAGTATATGTCATGGGTGGAGGTTTGGGTGGGGGAGGTGTAAAGAATGGGAAAATATATATATCATGGGTGGGAATGGTGGAGAGAGAGTGAGAAAGTATATGTCATGTGTGGAGGTTTGGGGGGAGAGAAAATATATATCATGAGTAGAGGTGGAGGTGGAGGTGGTCAAGGGAAGTAAGGGGGGGAGTGAGAAAATATATGTGAGTGAACAAATATATAATATATATTTGGGGGTAGGGGATGAGAGTGATAAAATACATATTATATATTTGTTCACTCTTTACCCACCATTTTCACACATGATATATGTTCGTTGACTCTCTCCCCATGAGGGTGGTGGGAATAGAGTGAGAAAATATATATCAAGGGTGAGAGTGGGTGAGAGAGACAGATATAGAGAGAGAATATATATTACACCCTATATCACCCATAATATATATAGATATATTACTTAACTCTTTGCCCCCAACCCCCCATACACACACATATCACCATCACCCACCACCCCACCCTCACTCTCATGTCATAAGGCTTATGTCAAGAAGGTGAGGGGGGAGAAAGAGTGAGTAAATATAGCACTGGTCCACCCCTACACTCATGACATGAGGATATCACAAGGATGGGGGGTGGAGGGAGAGTGATAAAAATATAATATATTTGTTCCCTCCCTGCAAACGCCCCACCCATTGAAGGCGGGGTGTGAGGAATAGAGAGTGATAAAATAGCCCCTTGAGCATCCTAAACATTTATAATTTTCTACTTAGCAATTGATCCCCCCAAAGAAATGGAAGTGAGTTCTCCCACCCCACCATATGTATGAATGGGAGTGCTCTGGACAACCGTACTCTACTCTTGAATATGGTGCTTGGAGGAAGGAGGATTAAGAACCTGAAAGAGAGACTCAAT
Organism: Larix kaempferi; assembly: GCA_027924585.1. Lineage (NCBI taxonomy): Eukaryota > Viridiplantae > Streptophyta > Pinopsida > Pinales > Pinaceae > Larix > Larix kaempferi. The sequence goes on along the minus strand of BSBM01000833.1, from coordinate 6,080,236 downwards.
GTTCCCAATCATCAAGGTCTAACTCCAAACAAGGAATATTCTCTATTCACCTAGGCATAGCTCTAAGGGTGGAAACTTATAACTCCCCCCCTCACTCTGCCCCATCCCCACCCAAGTGGGGGTTGGGAGGAGAATGGGGGATAGAGAGAGTGAAAAAATATATAATATAATATATTTTCTAATTCATTTCCACTATACCCATCCTCCCACGCCATGGGGGAGAGGAGGTTGGAGAGATAGAGAGAGATAGGTAATATAATATAATATATTCCTTCACTCTCTTCCAATAAAGAGTGAGAAAATATATACCACCCTCTTTAGATGAGGGTTGACATGGGGATGGGTGGTTGGGGAGGGAGTGAAAAAATATAGTATATATTTTCTCACTCTACACCCTCCATGTCATGACGGTGGGGAAAATGTGTGTGTGTGTGTGTGTGTGTGTGTGTGTGTGTGTGTGAGAGAGAGAGAGAGAGAGAGAGAGAGAGAGAGTGTGGGGGTGGCATGGGTGGAGTGTGTGAGAAAATATATAATATATTTTTTCATTCTCTCTCGCCCCACCCTCATGACATGGAGGGTGGGCATAAGTGGGAGATAGTGAGAAAATATTGAGGTGGGAATAAAGGGGCTTCAATGGATGATTTGATGAGGGCCTTTATAATCCTAGTGATTCACATCTCTTAGGATATAGTGATAGGGTTACATATCTCTTAATTCCTTCAATGCCTTTGTTAATAAGCGTAAGGCCATAAATGATAAAGTAAAGGACCATGAGTGGTGCATAACCTTTATAAATAGTATTTTAGAACATTGGAAGAATGTAAAAATATTCAACAAGAGAGCTAAAAGTTGGAAAATCTCAAGTTGGATGAGACCATGGGTTAGTTGTTGTAGGAGAAGACAATGAGAAGGACTTATGAAATAAACATAAATTCAAAATATTTGGTGACTCGGAGTCACTATAAGGAGTGAATTGATGATATATCTAGTGGAGAGAAATTCATATCTAAAGGAAGATATGCTAGTAAATGTAGGAAGCAATAAGAGTTGAATTTCTTCTGAAAGTGCCATAAAAAAAAGCAAAATAAAAGAAAATGTAAGTTCCATCCTTCAAAGGAGAAAGAAGTAAACAAGGAGGACTCAGTTGTTGGGGTTTCTAGTTGTGAGGGAAGCATATATCTCTCGTTGACATGCTTGTTAACCAATGCCACTAGGAGGCTTGGTTTATTGATTCAGGAGTTTCCTTCCAAATAACTCCTTAAAGGGAGTGGTTCGTGGATTATGAAGAATCACATAGAAGAAACATATTTCTTAGAGAAAATTTTAATTGTGAAATTGTGAGACATAGTAGTGTAAATTTCCAATAGGGTGAATCCATGAAGATGGGTAACATGTTTTTGCCAAAAGTGACAGTGAAAATTCGATTTTTTACTTATTTATTAAATTGAAGATCTCAAAACTCATATATGCTTTGTGAATTTTCACATGCAACAAAAAAATTGTAGGGAATTATGTTGTCATTCCACCTATATTTTAAAAAAATAATAATATTATTATTTAATATGTCAAAATTGCATTTAATGATATGCTTGTTCTTGTAAATTTTAGGAAAATTAACAAGTAGCTTGTGTGCACGTAAACTAATTTAGTGATAAATGCATAATTTCTAATATATATATATATATATATGAATGAACATAATCTACACAAAATGCATCGGGGCGCACAAATTGTTTTTAATTTATTTTGGAAAATGATATTTTTTATTCATTTTTGAAACTGACCACGGGAAATTTTAATCGCATTTTTTACATGTGTGTGCACATAAACATTTTTTACTTGCTACAAAAATCGAAAAACAAAAAATACCTTTTGAAGATGACATGTTGATGTGGCGCATGTATATTTTTTGATTTTTTTTGGTTGTGTACTTTTTATGTTGTTAATTTTTCTTTCCATTGATTCAAAGTTGTGGACATGGTTTTTAAGTGTAAGTTTGAGAAGAAAATAAAAAATAATTATCATATGAACTCAGAAACCCATATGCCAATGGATAGACAATTCATTAATTAATCCATCAATATGAAGTCCACCACCTAAGGTGCATCCCAACATCGCACTAAAATTAAATTTACAGAAATGGGAAATAAAAGCCTTTTTTTAAAGCCCTCGATCGAGCTATGAGTTCGATCGATGTTTTAAAACCCTCGATCAAGCTTTTAAACTCATTTTTAAATACCTCGATCGAGGGTTTATGTGTGGTTAAACAAAATTTAGATCAAGCTATTAGCTCAATCGAGTGTCTAAAAAATTTGATTAAAAAGAATTTTGGGTTCCCAAATTCGTGTTTGAAGGAAACTACTCAAAAAACCAAAACCACCCCAGGCGAATCCCTTTCTTTAACTTCATTCGGTAAAGTATGTCACCTCATTCATTGGTCTGGGGGTTTTCCCTTCCTTGGTGTTGAATACCTGAGAAATGGATTCGTACCAAGTATGTATTCTTAGCTTGTCCCACTGGTTATATATTCCAACTATTAACTATTTGGGTGCCCATGTAAATTAATAAATTTGTTAATATTTATTATATTTAAAACCTTCATGGGATTAAGATCTTCCAATTAAATTAAAATTAAACATAAAATTATAAGATAATCAAATTTAGTAAAATATAATTTCAACAAGAAGAATGATACTTGTGGGTACTAGTAAATACCATGAAGAGGAATCGGGTAAAGGCAGCAAGACCGCCACTTACTCTATATTGTATGCATGTAGATATGGGTCGCAAAGTAATTGGAGTTATAAATGTGACTTAAACCATGAAAAATGGGGATAAGGGTCCTTTGGTTTTTGCTTCTTAATCGCAAACAAGGATTATGAACCAAAGCACCCTTCTCCATATTTTCCATGATTTCAGTCACATCTATAAACACCAATTACTCAGCTATAATTATATATATAACCGCTTTCCACTAGTCCTTGGTCAAGCTTCTATGCAACAAACGTGGTGAAACAAGCCGCAATGTGTTGTTGTTTTACATTTATAATTGTTGTAGATGCTCGATCAATCTTTCAAAGGAGCTCGATCGAGCTTTGAAATTGCAAAGGGGGGAGTTTTCCCAACTTTTTTTTTTAAATTCAGACTCAATGGCTGGATCGATATTTGTAAGCTTGATCGAAGGTTAATAAAAACCCTCGATTAATCTATGGATATGTATCGAGGGTTTTTTTAACCCTTGATCAAGAGTTTTAAAATAGCTTGATCGAGCGCTTAGATAAGCTCTCGATCGAAAATTTTAAATTTTGATCGAGAGCTTGTAGAAAGCTCAATCGATGTCATTTTTCAACATATTCACACCCTCCACTTGCCAAAAAGTGTTACCCATATTCATGGGAACAGCCAATACAAAAATGGTTGGGTACTGAAGCATATTACCAATGTGCATCATGTTCCATGATTGGAATGGAAGTGGAACTTACTTTCAGTGAGCAAAATGGTTAATGCAAGTGTTGACACAATCTTCTATAAAGGAGGTTGTAGACTGGTTGAGGGATTGTGATTTTGGCTAAGGATGTTCTACTTGGAACTGTGTACAAGTTGGATGTGACTACTCAATTCAAGGGTAGTGGGAATACAACATTAAAAAAAAAAAAAATCAATGAAAATATTGAAGACACAAAATTATGGTGTCACATCATAAGATGAGACATGTTAGTGAAAATAACCTATAAGAGCAATGATGATTCTAAATATTATCCATGGAATTGATGATTATAACGAATATTTTGAGTTTTGCAAGGAATGTGTACTTGAAAATCAAAAGAGGGTTCAATTTTCCTTGAGTAACAACAAAAGTGAAGAGGTGTTGGAGTTGGTGCATTATGTTATTTGCGATCCTATGGATGAGGTCTCCATTGGATGATATCAGCATTTTATCAGTTTCAATGATGAGTTTTAGAAAATTCATGGGTTTACTTCACAAGGAATAAGAATGATGTGCTTGAAGTTCTTAAGACATTTGTTTCCTTGGTTGAAAGGAAATTTAGGAAGAAGGTGAAGGATTTTAGAAGCAACAATGGTGGTGAGTATTGTTCCAATGAGTTCAAGTTTTTTGGAAAATTTCATGGTATTATAAATAAGAATACTACCCACATACTCCTAAGAAAAAGGGTGTTGCTGAGAATTGAATCATTACTTGATGGAGAAAGAACAGAGCATCAAAAATGATGTCAATTTGAGAAAATTATTTTGGGATTAAATGCTGGCTATTGACAAACTATTTGACCAATAATTTTCCTAGTTCAATCTTGGGTGACAGGACACTAAAATAGGCCTAGAGTGGAGAGAAACCCTTTGTTTCACATCTCGAGTTTTCTAGGTGTAAGGATTACATGCATGTCCCCAGAATGAATAGTAAAAATACTGACAACAAATCATGAATCTTTATTAGATATATATAAGGATTCAAGGGCTACCAATTGTGGGTTCCATCTAATACTAAACATACCCAAAGTGGGAATGTGATTTACAAGGAAAATAAATCTGATGAAGAACAACATGAAGAATTTGTAGCAATAAAAAAGGTACAGTATTTAACAATTCTTGATTTGCAATCTAGAGTCAAAGATCAGGTTGAACAATTCTCACAAGACATATTATGTAGAAATTTATAAGGAGATGGAAATATACACCATGAATATGATCAACTTGATCAAGGTTAGAATTTGAGGAGTAGCCTTCATGAGAAAAAGATACTTGATAGGTATGGGTATGAGCCAACTAATTTTAGTTATTTTGATTATATTCCATGGATGATTACCTTAGAAATGTCAAATATTTTCTTGATGGTAAAGAGGCCCCTCATTGGAAGAAACCCATGGAGGACTAAATGGAGGTCTTAGAATAGAAACAAACTCTACATTTGTAGGATTATCTTGAAGGAAGAATACAATTTGATGGAAATGGGCGTTCAATAACAAGTATAATTCAGATGGAGTAGTACAAGGCTTGTTTGGTAGTAAAGGGATACTCTCGAGTAGAGGGATTTGATTACAATGAGCCCTTCTCTCCAGTGGATAAAATGGTCTATATTAAGTTGTTGTTGGCATTAGTAGATTCTTATGATTTAGAAGTGGAGAAAATGGATGTGAGGGAAACATCTATTCCTGGTGAGCGTAAAGAGGAAATATTCATGAAGAAACTAAAATGATTTGTGGTTGAAAGGAGAGAGGAAATTGGTATAGCATATTTTTCCACATCACTGGAAAATGCTTATTTTTGGATGATATCCATATTTGCAGACTTCCTTGTCCCTCTATGGTTCAATTCCCCTATCCCTTCTTAGTTAAATCCTTCAAAAAACCCCAATTTCCTACTCATATGTGCCTTATGCATTACTAGCCCGCATATACACACCCTGCTAGTGTATTGCTTGTGTATGACCTATTTTGAAGGTCATACACATGAAAAGCTTTACTCCATCTATGACAAAGAAATGTTGGCCATCATGCATGCCTTGGCCAAGTTTAGGCAATACTTCATGGGAAACAAGTTTGTGGTGAAAACTGATCACGATAGTCTAAAGCACTTCCGCACCCAAAAGGATCTTAATGAAAGGAAACAAAAGTGGGTAAGCAAGATCCAAGCCTTTGATTTTGATATTGAATATGTAAAAGGGAAGCATAACATTGTAGTAGATGCATTATCTAGAATACCTTCCTTGTCTCTCATGGACATTGCAAAAGATTGGAAAAACATGCTAATGAATGAATATGCCAAAGGTGGTTTTGCTTGTGATGTGTTAGATGAGGTCAAAGGGGATGATAAATACAAGATTTTGAATGGGATGATATATTATAAGGGAAGAATTTATTTGGTTCAAAATTCAAAATTCAAGTACAAGATTTTGCAAGAAGCACATGATTCCCTACTAGCTAGCCATCTGGGGATCTTCAAAACTTATAGGAAATTAAGGCAAAGGTTTTTTTGGAGAGGGATGAAGAAATATGTTCTCAAATATGTAAATGAATGTAAGGTATGTTAGCAAAACAAATCTAAACTCACATGCCCAGCTGGTTTGTTGCAACCATTGCCCATCCTGGAACACAAATGGGAGAGTATCTCAATGGACTTCATCACAGGTTTGCCCAAATCTTTGGGAAAGGATTGCATATATGTGGTAGTGGATAGGATGACCAAATTTGCTCATTTCTTTGTCGTTACATCATCTTTTAGTGCTGCACAAGTGGCTGATGTTTTTTTTAAAGAAATCTTCAGATTGCATGGGCTCCCCAAGAGCATTGTAAGTGATAGATATAGTAGATTCATGGGTTCTTTTTGGAAAGAAATTTTCAGATTGGTGGGCACACAATTGACTCCGAGCACAAGCTATCATCCACAAACTGATGGCCAAACAGAGAGAGTGAATCAATGGTTGGAAGGGTACCTAAGGAACTATGTGGGAGAGCAACACAAAGCATGGGCAAAATGGCTACACTTGGGTGAGTTTTGCTACAACACCACTTTTCATATGTCAATAGGAATGTCTCCTTTCAAAGCATTATATGGTTATGAAGCACTCACTTTTTTTTAGCATATATTTGATGATAGTAGAGCCCCAAAATCTAAATATGGGGTGGAAGAGAGCCAAGAAATTTTAAAGCTTTTAAAAGACAACTTGCAGGTGGCCCAAAATCAGCAAAAACAATATGCAGATCAACATAGGGAAGAAAGGACCTTTCAAGTCAATGATTTGGTATATTTGAGGTTGCATCCATATAAACAAACATCCTTGAAAAAGAAGGGAACAGAGAAGCTAAAACCAAGGTACTATGGCCCATATAAGGTAGTTTGGAATGTTGGGGAGGTAGCATATGAGCTAGAAATTCCAGAAGGAATTAAAATTCACAACGTATTTCATGTTTCATGTCTCAAGAAGGCTGTTGGTCAGGAAATTGTCACTTCAGAAAAAATTCCTCCTTTGGATGATGAAGTTCGGCTCATACTTGTTCCAGAAATGATTTTTAAGACTAGGGAAAGAAGATTAAGGAGCAAAACTATCCAAGAGTACTAGGTACAATGGAAGGATCTCCCAAGTGAAGATGCCACATTGGAGGAGGAACAAATTTTGCAGCATCGAAATCTGAAATTGCTTGAGGACAAGAAATCTTGGATGGGGAGGACTGTAATTTCCCCATTCCAATAAATTCATGACAGGAAAATTCCATCAATCCTACTAGTTCCCTAGGTTGGATGGAGACATTGGGATTTGCAATAAGGGAGCTAATAAATAATGTTTAGACATTATAATGGAATAAATATTTAATAAAGGAGTTAAATAAATAAATACAACGGAAAATCAAAGTGGCAATTGATCATGAAGACACATGGAGGATGTGGGACCCACACAAGCTAGAATTTCTATGCCACATGGCATCCTCCTCTTGTAATTTCAAATCCATGGGAATCCTAATGTCCTTGGGATGATATGGAAGGATCATACACTTGGCAATATGAATCATAGGTCAAAATGGGATGGAAGTGTAACTCACATGGAAGAGGAAGACTCAAATGAGAGGTTCTTGGACACTTGGGCTAGATTCCCTAACATCTATGACAACAATGATGAAGATGCTATGACACCTATGAAAAATTGCAGACCTGATGGCTGACATATGACCAATATGACATGTCAGACCTAAAAATAGCATCCAAGTGAGCACTCATGGGATTTAGAGAAGGCCAAGAAGATTCCTACTCGAATTGGTGGAAGGTGGAAGGCTAGGAAGTGGAAGACATGTGACAAAACTTGAATCACTCCCAAATTCGAATTGGCTTGGAGTCTATGGATGGAATTGGAACCTTAGATTAATAAAGATGTTTATAAAATACAGGGATGAAGTAAGAGAGAGGCTTTATATCATTTTTAGAATTTTTATTTGTGAAGAAAGTTAGTGGAGTGCTTCTCTAATTGCATTGGCCAATTTCGAGGATGAAATATTCCCATCCTAGTTGGTAGTGGGAAAGGCCATTCAGACCTTTCATGTGAGATTCAATGGAGTCTTTTGTTGCAGGTGTAAACTACAGGGTAGCTCGTGGTCTCTTCTAGTTCAGCTCATTCCTTCAACCATTTCCAGTTTTCTTGGCATATTCATGATCCTTAAGGGGAGGCACATTTGGTGAGCTATTGTTCTCTTTGGGGGAGCTTCTAATGCCCCATTTCTTTTGTCATATAGTGTAAATTCTCTGTTATTCATGTTCAGAACTGTGCCAAGTCGAGAATCCAAGTGGAATGATGTAAATATGATCATTAATGAGCAAATTGTGTCTTTTTCCCCACTATCTTGATGTATGCCAATGAAATGTTGATAAATTCAAATGGACAAGTGAACCACTGATAAATTTATGATGCATGGACTGTTAAGAATGTGTTATACAAGTTTCATGTTTAGTGCATAATCTTTTGGAGTCATTTGGTTCAGTTTCATAGCATTTGGAGAAGGTTGCCTATCATTTACCCCAAGGTCGAAACTAGCATTTGTGTATCTGATTGGAGAGGATTGTAGCAAGCTTCATAAACTAAATGGTGATGCATATGAGACCTTAACATTGTCCCTTAGATGTACTCTTCCTCTTCTCAGAAATTCGAGAGGGTCTTATAGCTTTTGGAGAGCCATCTTCAGCACTTACCCTTGAGGGAATTGAACCCCAAATTGCTAGTTAAAACCCCTACCTTGGCCAGAATTCAATGGAGATTTGCAGCAGTCTTTTGAAGGTCCTAAAGCAACCCTGAACCTCATAATCTTGTCCTAATACCATTCATATACCTTCTGAGACAAATTGGGAGCATTTGGAGCCATTTGGAGACCAAGAGACCAAAACTAGTTAAGGGTTGAACTATTGGAAAAATTGAAATTTTCACCATTTTAATAAAATTCTAAAAAAGGACATTACACAAAATGCCTCTCGATAAAAAAAGAAGTCACTCCACAAACTATGCTTGTTATAATGCAACAACTATGCACTATTATATTTATTATTCCCACCCATCTAGTGAATCTTATTCCATGATCATGGTAAAGAAATTATGTATTCTTCTAATTTCCATACACCCTCTAAAAAAATCTATCCATACAACTATATATAGTTGTTTCGACTATGAACACACCATACTTTGTGTGGAAGCACCCTTACTATCTACGATGTAATGCACAAATCACTTTAAAGTAATTATGCATTAAAATATATTTATTTTTATTATTTTACAATTAAAATATAAATATATATATATGACCGAATGAATCAATGATGACATCGTAGTTTAGTAATATTTATTAATAATGAAACAACTCAACTATTGGGTCCTCCTTATTTTAAAGGTTTTTGATCAACTTTTAAAAATAATGATTCATCCTTATGTTAAGGGTTTTGCTATCTTTTCAAGATACTTTCCTAATTTAAAAGTTTTTAAGGTATTGAAATGATAAATAACCTTAGATTTTCCCATTTCATCAAATTTCCACAAAACTGAAATTTACTAACTATTTTGAATAAATTATATATTACTTCCCTTAAAAGGTTTTAAAATTTTAAATGAATTATTGAAGTTCAAACTCTTAATGTGGAAGGTACAGCACGGTCATTGAATAAATATTCTGAAATTCAAAAATGCTGGAAATGGAAGTACCTTTGTTTTGGAAGTTGGGTAGACATCGATGTCTTTACATTTAATAACCATAAAATGTTGTGAAATTCAAATTGATGGAGATGGAAGTGCCTTATTGTTTGTTGTAAAAGCTAGTTGCACTGATGATTTTGCATTTAATAACTATAAATATTTTAATGGAAAGCAGTGAAGCAAAGTTCAATGAATAGAAAATCTATTGTTTCTATAAATATATTATTATTTTATTGAATTCTTGCAAACAACGAGTTTCATTCGGTGTCAAATTGTCTTGTCTGATCCTACATCCATTCCAGTATCCATTATCTTTATAAGATGCTGTCCATAACAAGAGAGCGACATCTTAAATTAATTATAATATTGGCCAGAAAAGGTCTTGATAATCCTGACGCTCAGTTCTTGCTTTTAGAGATGTAAAGCACTGGCAGGTTTGAAACAATAGTATCAGATCCGGAACCGTATAATAAGATAAGATTCACAGGTAATTTATGGTGATATCATATGGCTTATTGTCAAATTATTTTAAAAATCGAAATTGTGTCAGTTATAGGATGAGCATGGAAGGAGTTACATATCTCTCTTTATTGAACGGTAAAATAGGTTTCTTTGAAGCAATAATTCTACACTGATATTGTGAAATTTAAAATTGTTGAAAAAGTAAATACCTTTGTTTTGCTTTGTTTTGAAAGTTGGTAGACTCGATGTTTTTCCATTTAATAACCATAAAATGTTATGAAATTCAAATGGATGGAAATGGAATTACCTTATTGTTTGTTTTTAAAAGTTAGGGGCACTGATGTTTTTGCATTTAATAACTATAAATATATGAAAGATGAATGATCATAGTTGTAAACCTTTTACCATTATTTTACTGCATGTTAAACAACATGAATTCTTTTTTATTCACCTACATGATTCAAAACTTTCTATCAAGGAAGCAATGAAAAATTTACTGTTTCTATAGATAGATCTATATTTTATTGAAGTCTTAAAACAGCTCGTTTCATTCCGTGCCAAATTGTTGGGTTTGATCCTACATCCATTAGATTATACGTCATCTTTTTAAGATGCTGTCTATAACAAGAGAGCGACGTCTTAATTTAGTTCTAATAATAGTCAGAAAAGGTCTGCAGATTTCTCACTGTCTAGTAATGTAAAGCACTGGCAGGTTTGAACTTTGAATCAATATTATTTAGGTTCGCAGCCGTATGATAAGATAAGATTCACAGGTAATTTATGGTGATTTTAAAAGTCTGTTCGTATCATAATAATGTATCTGGCTTCCGCCATTGGTTGTATCTTTGTATTGTCAAATTACTTTAAAAATCAAAACTGTGTCATTGAGTGATCCAAGAAACCATGGAGATTATTACAATAATTCTGCAATAATTGTAACACATCACATGCAATGGCAGCTAAGACCAGATCGATGCCGCCAGTTAATACACCATGGCTTCTCAGAAACTGTCGTATTGATTATTTGAATATTTGGCCTTATGGTAAATGGCGAATCACTCTGCTATTTCCTCTGCAACAAAATATTTATAATATCTATGTAGTAACTTATGAGTGTAAAACTCAATATCTTCATTTAACTCCAACTTTTACGTTACTTGTCTTGTCTTGGTCAGACATTCACTTTACACAGAGTCAATAATATTATTTTCAGTGATTCAAGTTTTTTTTATTTTCAATTTTTACATATTTCGTATTAGGATATTTCAAGTTATATGACCTTGGAGTTTTTAGTTGTATATGGAATGTGTCAGCAAAATCCATAGATTGCATTTTTTTTTTTTTGTTGGAAGTCCCAATTGTATGTCTGATTTTTGGGGCAGTTTGATTTTTATGTTTCTACATTATTTATAAAAATAAAGGAAAACAATCATTTGTGTTAATTTGTTATTGAGTGTGTTTCATTGTTATTATTGTTTTAATATTTTGAATTAGGGATTTGTAATTTTCTTGAAGTGTAGAAATTTTGGCAAATCTTACTAATTCTTAAATTTCCAACTATAAAATGTTATACTATTATTTTGTTAAAAAAACAAATTTGTAGGGATTTTATATAGTTACTATTGGTTTATTTCTATACTTCGACTCAGATCCACTAAACTATTCACCAACAAATCCCAATATACTGGCCCTTTCCTGCGAACAAGTGACGTCTCACCCGAAGTACCTATGGAAACTATACGAACCAAGTTTCTACAGAAGCAAAGGGGAATGACCAAAACTCTACAACAACTAGCATTTCATAGCTTCGACAGAGCAACTATTATTTTCCACAATCCATGCAATGTAGACTTATCAAATTATCAGGTTCATACGCTAGGTTCGCAACATGTTATCTTACTTCTATTATATTCTCAGATCAACATCATTATATCATTAAAGTGCATAGCAACATAAAAGTAAATAAATACACATCAATCATCCACACACATGAACACCAGAAATAACGTGGAAACCCAAGACGGAAAAATCCACGGAAGCGTTATTCTTATTTATGAGTTGCAGCAAAATTAGCACTTCATGTTTGCACAGACAACTAGCAAACTTTCTCTCTTCATTACAACAGACCTACACACACAACTTGCAGATCACTATAACCTCTTGCAACTCGCTTATACATCAAAATTACAACACTATAAAAAACAGGCTTCTCTTGAGTACATATGGAAAAACTATATGCTCTCGCTCTCCCTTAGTCTAACCAACCCGAAAATTCCCAACCCATTACATATATATAGGACTTATCTGTAGCCTTCCCCGCTCCCACTACTTAGACTCATTAATGTAAGTGAACAAAAATTATAACTGCTCCCAACTAACTTCATTGCTGACCAAGTCAAACGTCCTTTGTTCATTCTTCTTCGACCACTTCGTTGGAGCTAATCCTGCTTTCACAATCCATTTCCTCCTCACTTCGTTCATACCAAAATTGGTTAAAAAAATTGCGCCAAAACTTTGTTGGGCCCAACAGTTACAATTTTGGCAAAATTTAGGGTAAAATATTTGTATCTCGTGGAATTTGGACAAATTGAAATCATTTGAGGAAAAAAAAAAATTAAAAAAAAAATTACCCCATGGGCTAAATTTCACCCCTGAAATTTTCCTTGTATTGAATTTCATGTTTAAGTTTAATATCTTTGTGTTGTAGAATTTCATCTATTTGTTACAAGTTTCTATGGAGGTTTGGCAATTTGTATCAGAGTGGTGGTTGGTTTAAGAGGATTCTTTTGTATCCAACAAGAAGAAACTTAGTTCATGGATGTTGAAATATTGTAACTTCAAAGAATATTATATTTGTATTTTATTATTCCGGAGATGTTCCATTCCTCTGAGGAGACCCTATTGTATATCCGGAGATGTTTATTCCTCCGAGGAAGTGTGGTAATTGGGGTTATTAGATCTCCCATGTGAGGTCGGCCCTGAGTTAGTTGTTTAGGGGTTATTAGACTCTCTTAGGAGAGGTCAGCCCCATTAGGGTGAAAAGTCAGTTAGAACATGAGTATAAATAGAGGAGGTGTGTTCCTCATTTATCTCATTCATTCACTCACTTGTGAATGGTGCATAGGAGAGAGAGAGTCCTGCATAGGAGGAGAAGGAGCTCTTGTTGAGGACTACATCTTGTATTGGGTTGATTATATATATTGAGGAAAGCTTCGCTGGGTTTTCTACCCCATGAGGGTTTCCCGGTGTAAATCTTTGTCTATCTTGTGATTGTGTTTCTTTCAGTGATCTTGCTTGTTAATTTAGGCTAAAATTAACATGGTATTAGAGCTAGCCTAAATAGGACATCTTTTACAAGGTGAAAATATCTCTCTCTCCTCCTCCGGTGAAAATTAGGGTTTCTGCAAAAGTTGGAATTTTTGGAATCTGATTGGCTGGCTGGATAGCCCTCCTCAAAATTGAACTTTTGAGCCCTAGATTGAACTTTTTGAGTGGGTAGAACTCTGGGAAATTCAAACCCTAATTTAGGGTTTGGACCAAAAAACCAGAAAACCAGAAAAACCAGTAAATCGGAAAAAGTGCGCACCTGTGTACCAGAAAACCAGAAAAAGTGTGAACCATAAAGCCAGAAATTTTGTTGCAGATCTAAAAGTTGCTGATCAAATTTGAAGGGTGAAAAGTTGAAATTTCCATAAGCAGAGCTCACCAATTATCTCAATCCAATCAAGCATATCTCCCGGTAAGTGTTATTCTATCTTTTGAGAAACATCAATTTCTGTAACCCCCTGGATAAGATGGCTCCAAGCACTAAGCTTGAATACAAGCTAGAGGGTATAGAGAATTTCCGAGCATGGAAATATAGGATTGGTCTCATTCTTGAAGAGAATGATCTTGTCCAATATATCAAAGATGAAATTGCAGAACCTGAAGAAGATGAAGCCAAAGAGAAGTATAAGAAGGACTTGATTAGGGAAAAGAGAATCATTGCTGATTCTATCAAGGACCACTTGATTCCCCAAGTGGCATCCAAGAAGACTCCAAAGGAAATGTATGATGTCTAGGCAGAATGTATGAAGGGAGGAACATCAACAGAAAGATGAATCTAAGAACTCAATTGAAGATTATCAAAATGAATAAAGGAGAATCTATTCAAGACTATTTCACAAGGGTCTCCCAGTTCAAGGAACAACTAGAAGCCATTGGAGACACCCTTGATGAAGATGAACTAGTCATGATTGCACTCAATGGTCTCACTAGACCTTGGGAGTCATTTATCGAAACTATGTGTGCAAGAAAGGAAAGTATGAAGTTTGATGTAGTATGGGAGGTTTGCATTCAGGAAGTGGCTAGGGTAGCCAATAGAGAAGCCCTACTCAAAGAAGATGACCAATCCTTGGCTACTCACACCAGAAAAAGGAGTCATTTCAACTCCATGAAGAATGGCCATAAGAAATCTCATCCTCCACATAGATTTCAAAATAAAGAAGGAGTAAGCTCAGAAAGATATCTCTCCTCAGTTAAATGTTATAGTTGTCACAAACCCGGACACTTTGCCAGAAATTGTCCCTCAAAAAAGAAGAAGAATCTTCACAAAAGACATCATGCACACCTTGCAGAAGATGATAGTGAAGAAGAAGAAGAAGAAGAGGAAAGGCCTAAAAGGAAGAGAGCTAAAGTAGTAGAAGAAGATGCAGAAGAGTATGTTCTATTCTCTGCACTCTCTGGGTCAGTAACACCTGGAGAAGTTACATGCCTCATTGATAGTGGTGCTTCAAAGCACATGATAGGTCAAAAGAAAACTCTGTCAAATCTAGAAGAAAAGTCCTCTCCTCATAAGGTATCCTTGGGAGATGACTATCAATATCCCATCAAGGTAATTGGTGAAGCAAGCTACAAGCTTGATTCTGGAACTCCACTAAAGATGAAACAAATCCTATATGTACCAGGTTTGAAGAAGAACTTACTTTCTATCTCTGCATTAGATAAGAAAGGTTATAGGGTTGCATTCATAGGTGGACAAGTACGCATGTGGTCCAAAGGAAAATCAATTGAGGATGCAATTGTTATTGGTGAAGAGGAAGGTGGGATATATAAACTCAAGGGTCATCCTGAAGCTGCCCTTGTTCATGAAGCCACTAGCCCAAGTGAGCTATGGCATAGAAGGCTTGCTCACATTAACTACAAAGCACTACCTCATGTGAGCAAATTAGTTATAGGACTACCAGACTTAAAGATTGATCATGATGGCACATGCAAAGGATGTGAAAAAGGGAATAATATAAAGAACCCATTTCCAAAGAGTGAGACAAAAACCAAGGGTACCTTGGAATTGATTCATTCAGATGTGTGTGGACCAATGCCATCCACATCCTTGAGTGGATATGAATATTACCTTACATTTATTGATGACTACTCAAGGAAGACTTGGATATACTTCCTAAAAGGAAAATATGAAGTCTTTGGAAAGTTCAAGGAATTCAAAGCCTTGATAGAAAACCATTCAAAAAAGAAGATCAAGATACCCATGACAGATAATGGTGGAGAATACACTTCAAAGGACTTTGAAGTCTTTTGTAAAGAAGCTAGAATTAAGAGGGAACTAACCACTCCCTACAATCCTCAACAAAATGGTGTTGCAGAGATAAAGAATAGAACCATCATGGAAGCAGTAAAGACAATGATACATGATCAAGACCTACCTATGTATCTGTGGGTCGAAGCAACCAGGACATCAGTCTATGTACAAAACAGACTATCTCATAGTTCTCTTGATTTCAAGACCCCAGAAGAAGTGTTCACAGGAAAAAAGCTTGAGGTAAGTCACCTCAATATATTTGGATGCCCAGTATACATTCACATTCCAAAAGAAATGAGGACCAAGATAAATGGGAAGAAGGGAATAATTGTTGGATATTATGATGCATCCAAAGCATTCAGAATATACATGGGTTCCATCATATAGAAATAAGTAGAGATGTGGCATTTGATGAAGAGGCAACTCTCAAGAGATCCAGGAAGTGTCAAAATGAAGAAGTATATGAGGAAGATGCACCCTTCAAAATTACAGAGGCTGCACCTACCCCTGAAGATGTAACACCTGAAGATCATGACATGATAGAACCACAAGAACCCCCTGCTATAGACATATAAAGGAAGAGAAAGCCAACATGGGCAAGAGACATTATACTAGGAGCAGAAAAATATGGAGCTCCTGAAGGCTCCACTAGGGTGAGCAAGAAACCAAAGACATTCTCCAACTATGTGGCCTTAATGTGTAACCTTGTAGATCAAGAACCCACTAGTTATGAAGAATCATCCCATAAGAAAGAGTGGGTTGAGGCAATGAAGAGGAGTACCAGTCAATAATGAAGAATGATGTTTGGGATATAGTTCCCAAACCAAAGGACAAAAGTGTGGTATTTTCCAAACGGATATACAAGATAAAGCATGTTGTGGATGGCAGCATTGAAAAGTATAAGGCAAGGTTTGTGGCCATAGGGTTCTCTCAGAAAGAGGGAAATGACTATGAAGAAACATTTGCACCAGTTGCAATGTACACTTCCATTAGAACTATCATGGCACTTGCATCCATGATGAAGTGGAAATTACACCAGATGGATGTAAAGACAGCCTTCCTGAATGGTGTGATTGAGGAGGAAGTGTACATAGAAAAACCACAAGGATTTGAGGTGGAAGATGGAAGAACCCATGTTTGCAAACTAAAGAAGGATTTGTATGGGTTGAAGCAAGCTCCCATAGCTTGGTATGGAAGAATTGACAGTTTCTTGACAAGCTTGGGCTTTACCAAAAGTAAAGCTGATCCTAATCATATCTCAAGGTTATGGATGATGAACCTGTCATATTGATGCTATATGTGGATGAACTATTTCTGACAGGAAATGAGAAACAGATTATCGGGTGCAAGAAGAAACTCTCTTTAGAGTTTGAGATGAAAGATCTCGGATTGATGCACTACTTCCTAGGTCTGGAAGTATGGCAAATCCCAGAAGGAATCTTTCTCAACCAGGGAAAGTATGTTGTGGAAATCTTGAAAAGATTTGATATGTTGGAATGTAAAGCCATGGCCACTCCCATGGATTCCAACTTGAAGTTGTTAGCTAATGACTCATCAGAGTTAGTGGATATGACTCTGTACAGACAGATTATTGGGTCACTAACGTATTTGACAAATACCAGGCCAGATATATGCTTTGCTGTGAACACCTTGAGTCAGTATCTAGTGGAACCTAGACGAGTTCACCTGATAGTTGCAAAGCATGTGATGAGGTACCTAAAGGGTACGATAGACTTTGGTCTATATTATCTTGGAGATCATGATTTTAGATTGTATGGATACACAGATGCTGATTGGGTAGGAAGTGTATCAGACAAGAAGAGCACATTAGGAGGATGTTATTGTGTGGGATATGCCATGATCTCGTGGTTTAGCAGGAAGCAGTCTAGTGTGGCTCTCAGTACAGTTGAAGCGGAATATATTGTTGCTTGCTCTGCTAGTTGTGAAGCAATATGGCTTCGAAAGTTGTTATCAGGATTATTTGACTTAGAGATGGAACCCACTCTGATCCTGTGTGACAACTAGAGTTGTATCAAGATGACAGAGAATCCAGTGTTCCATGATAAGTCAAAGCACATAGAGATCCGATATTTTTATATACGAGATATGGTGCAGAAAGGAGCTATCAAGCTCAAGTATGTGAGCACTGACGAACAAGTTGCTGATATATTGACCAAACCTCTGTCTCGAGTGAAGTTTGAGTATTTCCGAGACAAGCTTGGTGTAGTTCAGAAGGACCCTCCCCGAAAGGGGGAGTGATGTGGTCACTGATGTTGATATTTCCTGCATTGACAATAAGGTCGATGATGTGGATACCTGTATTGGTGATACCGTCAGTGAGGTCGATGATGTGGATACCTGTATTGGTGATACCGACGATGAATTCGATGTGTGGTCCTTAGACTTTATCTAAGTGGACGATAGGACTACATCGTCCTTAGACATGAGAGGTGTCTTAAATGGATCAGGATTGATCATCCTGTAAGTAGATCTGGACTGCATCATCCATAGACATGAGAGGTGTCTTAAATGGATCAAGAATTGATCATCCTTAGACAGTGATCCCGTAATTCTGAAAGGAATGATAGCTTAAATATTGATCCTTAGACTAGAATCTCGTAATTCCGAAAGGAAATATTGTCTAAGATATGTGTGATGGACTAGAATCCCGTAATTCCGAAAGGAAGGATTTTCCATGATCCCATAATTCCGAAAGGAAGTATCACCAGAATTGATGGACTAGAATCCCGTAATTTCGAAAGGAATGACTGTCCATGATCTCATAATTCCGAAAGGAAGGATCATCAGAATTGATGGACTGGAATCCTGTAATTCTTAAAAGAAGGATTGTCCATGATCTCGTAATTCCGAAAGGAAGGATCACCAGAGTTGATGGACTAGAGTCCCGTAATTCCGAAAGGAAGGACTGTCCAGGATCTCGTAATTACGAAAGGGAGGATCATGTGTATTGCAGATGATCCAGATGATGATAATCGAGATGATCGAGCTGATGATACTATTGATCGAGATGATCCAGATGAGGATGATCGAGATGATGATACTATTGATCGAGATGATCCAGATGATGATGATCAAGATGATGATATTGTTGATCGAGATGATCCAGATGATGATACTGTCGATCGAGATGATCCAGATGATGTTGATCGAGATGATCCAGATGTTGTCGATCGAGATGATCCAGAAGATCCAGATGTTGATGATGTTGCTATAGTTGTTCGAGTGCTGCAGAAGATGGAGACTCGGTACTGAAGATGTTGATGTTCCAGTAACTGTATAAGTTACTGATGATGATGTATAAATAAATCTTCCAATGATTTATAGATGTATCATATACCATGTAGTTGATGACTCCTTGCTCCTGCAGATGTTGTTATAATATCCTTCTCGTTAAGGGGGAGTGTTGAAATATTGTAACTTCAAAGAATATTATATTTGTATTTTATTATTCCATAGATGTTCCATTCCTCCGAGGAGACCCTATTGTATATCCGGAGATGTTTATTCCTCCGAGGAAGTGTGGTAACTAGTGTTATTAGATATCCCATGTGAGGTCGTCCCTGAGTTAGTTGTTTAGGGGTTATTAGACTCTCTTAGGAGAGGTCGGCCCCATTAGGGTGAAAAGTCAGTTAGAACATGAGTATAAATAGAGGAGGTGTGTTCCTCATTTATCTCATTCATTCACTCACTTGTGATTGGCGCATAGGAGAGAGAGAGAGGTCTGCATAGGAGGAGAAGGAGCTCTTGTTGAGGACTACATCTTGTATTGGGATGATTATCTATATTGAGGAAAGCTTTGCTGGGTTTTCTACCCCATGAGGGTTTCCCACAGTAAATCTTTGTCTATCTTGTGATTGTGTTTCTTTCAGTGATCTTGCTTGTTAATTTAGGCTAAACTTAACAATGGAATCTTGGGTTGTTAAAGCCTTGTTTTGAAATATTGAATAAAGACTTGGACAAATCAGATTGTCCACGGAAGGAGCCCAAACCACACACTCTTGTGTTGTCATAGCAATGATTTTGTTAGGTACCCTACTTCAGTGAGAGATTGGGAAGATATTTCTTGTAGGGGAAATGGAATCTAGACATTTGGAAGTTAAGAAATGTGGAAGTTGAATATGGAACATCTACTTATAAAAGAGCATAGAAGGAAGTCATCACGAAAAACATGCAACTCGACATTGTGAAGGAGGAGGATTGATGCAAGATCAATGCTACGTCCATTCCCTAGATTGGGATTAATTTATCCAATTATTTTTAATGATTGCATTAGAAGAAAATCTTTGCAATAAGCTTGGCTTGTTCTATGAAACTAACTACCTTGTGAATTTGATATTCATGTTAAAGAAGTTGTATGCTCTAAAGATGAAGGATGACAAGAGTGGGTAGGAATGGCAATAAATACTAAGAAAATATATAATATATATTTTCTCAAACTCTCCTACCTACTCCCAAATATATAGTGAGGGAAAGGAGTTTTTTTGGGGGGTGGCAAGTGAGGATGAGTCATGGATGGGTAAATATATATTCATTATATATATTTTCTCACTCCATGCCCCAACCTCAGGGGTGAGGGAGGGTGAGTGATAAAATATATATCATGGGTGGAAGTTGGTAGTAGAGAGTGATCAAATAAATATATAATAGAGCGAGGGTCGAGGAGGAGGGTGATAAAATATATATTATATATTTTCTCACACTCCTCACCTTGTGAGGGAGCAAAAATACATATCATAGGAGGTGTAGGGAGTGGGAAAATATATAATAGGGTGAAGGTCAAGGTAGAGGGTTAGAAAATATATTATATGTTTTTTTTACTCTCATATATTTTCTCAGTCTCCTCCCCTCTCCTCTCATATCCTTCCCCTCCCCCCTAAAATGAGATATACTTCCCCCCTAGAATGATATATACTTGCTTACTCCCCTCCCCCCCATGATATATATTTTCTCATTGTCTACACCCTAGCCCCCCACCCTCGCCCCACCAGAAAAACCTCCACCCATGACATATACTTTTTCACTCTCTACCCCTATTCACACCTATGATATAAAGTGAGAAAATATATATCATGGGTGGGAGTGGAGGGTGGAGAGTGAGCAATTATATGTCATGGGTGGAGGTTTGGGTGGGGGAGGTGTAGAGGATGGGAAAATATATATATCATGGGTGGGAATGGTGGAGAGAGAGTGAGGACGTATATGTCATGTGTGGTGGTTGGGTGGGGAGAAAATATATATCGTGAATGGAGGTGGAAGTGGAGGTGGAGGTGGAGGTGGTCAAGGTTAGTAAGGGGGGGAGTGAACACATATATGTGAGTGAACAAATATATAATATATATTTGTTCACCCTCACACCCCACCCCCACTATATATTTGGGGGTAGGGGGATGAGAGTGAGAAAATACATATTATATATTTTTTCACTCTCTACCCACCATTTTCACACATGATATATGTTCATTGACTCTCTCCCCATGAGGGTTGGTGGGAATAGAGTGAGAATATATATATCAAGGGTGAGAGTGGGTGAGAGAGAGATAGAGAGAGAGAATATATATTACACCCTATATCACCCATAATATATATAGATATATTAATTCACTCCTACCCCCCCCCCCCCCACACACACATATCACCATCACCTGCCACCCCACCCTAACTCTCATGTCATAAGGCTTATGTCAATAAGGTGAGGGGGGAGAAAGAGTGATTAAATATAGCACTGGTCCACCCCTACACTCATGACATGAAGATATCACAAGGATGGGTAGTGGAGGGAGAGTGATAAAAATATAATATATTTGTTCCCTCCTTGCAAACATGCTGCAAACCCCGCACCCATTGAAGGCGGGGTTGTGAGGAATAGAGAGTGATAAAACAGCCCCTTGAGCATCCTAAACATTTTGAATTTTCTACTTAGCAATTGAGCCCCCTAAAGAAATGGAAGTGAGTTCTCCCACCCCAACATATGTATGAATGGGAGTGCTCCAACCGTACTCTACTCTTGAGAATGGTGCTTGGAGGAAGGAGGATTAAGAACCTGAAAGAGAGACTCAATGTTCCCAAGCATCAAGGGCTAACTCCAAACAAGGAATATTCTATATTCACCTAGGCATACCTCTAAGGGTGGAAACTTATAACTCCCCCCCTCACTTTGCCCCACCCCCACCCAAGTGGGGGTTGGGAAGAGAATGGGGGATATACAGAGTGAACAAATATATAATATAATATATTTTCTCACTCATTTCCACCATACCATTCCTCCCACACCATCGATGAGAGGAGGTTGTGGAGAGAGAGAGATAGGTAATATAATATGATATATTCCTTCACTCTCTTCCCATAAAGAGTGAGAAAATATATACCGCACTATTTAGATGAGGGTTGACATGGGGATGGGACGTGGTTGGAGAGAAAGTGAAAAAATATAGTATATATTTGCTCACTCTACACCCTCCATGTCATGATGGTGGGAAAAATGTGTGTGTGTGTGTGTGCGCGCACGTGTGTGTGCGTGTGTGTGTGTGTGTGTGTGTGTGTGTGTGAGAGAGAGAGAGAGAGAGAGAGAATGCGGGTGTGGAATGGGTGGAGTGTGTGAGAAAATATAATATATTTGTTCATTCTCTCTCCCCACACCCTCATGACATGGAGGGTGGGAATAAGTGGGAGATAGTGAGAAAATATTGAGGTGGGAATAAAGGGGCTTTAATGAATGATTTGATGAGGGCCTTTATAATTCTAGTGATTCACATCTCTTAGGATACAGCGATAGGGTTACATGTCTCTTAATTCCTTCAATGCTTTTATTAATAAGCTTAAGGGGCCATAAATGATGAATTAAAGGACCATGAGTGGTGCATAACCTTTATAAATAGTATTTTAGAACATTGGAAGAATGTAAAAATATTCATCAAGAGAGCTAAAAGTTGGAAAATCTCAAGTTGGATGAGACCATGGGTTAGTTGTTTTAGTAGAAGACAAGGAGAAGGACTTATGAAATAAACATAAATTCAAAATATTTGGTGACTAGGAGTGAAATGATGATATATCTAGTGGAGAGAAATTCAGATCTAAAGGAAGATATGCTTGTTCTTGTAAATTTTAAGAAAAATTAACAAGTGGCTTGTGTGCACATAAACTAATTTAGTGATAAGTGCATAATTTCTAATATATATAAATATGAATTAACATAATCTACACAAAATGCATCGGGGCACACATATTGTTTTTAATTTATTTTGGAAAATTATATTTTTTATTCATTTTCGAAACTAACCATGGGAAATTTTAATCGCATTTTTTACATGTGTGTGCACATAAGCATTTTTTACTTGCTACAAAAATCGGAAAACAAAAAATACCCTTTTGAAGACGACACATTGATGTGGCACATTTATATTTTTTGAATTTTTTTGGTTGTGTACTTTTTATGTTGTTAATTTTTCTTTTCATTGATTCAAAGTTGTGGACATGGTTTTTAAGTGTAAGTTTGAGAAGAAAATAAAAAAGAATTATCATATGAACTCAAAAACCTATAAATTATATGCCAATGGATAGATGATCCATTAGTGAATCCATCAGTATGAAGTCCACCACCTAAGGTGCATCTCAACATGGTACTAAAATTAAATTTACAAAAATGGGAGATAAAATTCTATTTTTAAAGCCCTCGATCGAGCTATGAGTTCGATCGATGTTTTAAAACCCTGGATCAAGATTTTACACTCATTTTTAAATACCTCGATCGAGGGTTTATGTGTGGTTAAACAAAATATAGATCAAGATATTAGCTCGATCGAGTGTCTAAAAAATTTGATTAAAAAGAATTTTGGGTTCCCAAATTCGTGTTTGAAGGAAACTACTCAAAAAAACAAAACCACCCCAGGCGAATCCCTTTCTCTAACTTCATTGGGTAAAGTGTGTCACCTCATTCATAATTGGTCTGGGGGTTGTCCCTTCCTTGGTGTTGAATACCCGATAAATGGATTCGTACCAAGTACGTATTCTTAGCTTGTCCCACTGGTTATATATTCCAACTATTAACTATTTGGGTTCCCTTGTAAATTAATAAATTTGTTGATATTTATTATATTTAAAACCTTCATGGGATCAAGATATTCCAATTAAATTAAAATTAAACATAAAATTATAAGATAATAAAATTTAGTAAAATATAATTTCAACAAGAAGAATGATACTTGTGGGTACTAGTAAATACCATGAAGAGGAATTGGGTAAAGGCAGCAGGACCGCCACTTACTCTATATTTTATGCATATAGATATGGGTCACAGAGTATTTGGAGTTATAAATGTGACTGAAATCAAGAAAAATGGGGAAAATGGTCCTTTGGTTTTTGCTTCTTAATCGCAAGCAAGAATTATGAATCAAAGCACCCTTCTCCATATTTTCCATGATTTCAGTCACATCTATAAACACCAATTACTCAGGTATAATTATATATATAACCGCTTTCTACTAGTCCTTGGTCGAGCTTCTATGCAACAAACGCAATGAAACAAGCCGCAATGTGTTGTTGTTTTATATTTATAATTGTTGTAGATGCTCGATCAAGCTTTCAAAGGAGCTCGATCGAGCTTTGAAATTGCCAAGGGAGGATTTTTCCCAACCTTTTGTTTTAAAATTTTTATTAGACTCAATGGATGGATCGATATTTGTAATCTTGATCGAGGGTTAATAAAAACCCTTGATTGATCTATGGTGTTATCGGACAATCCACTCGAGCGGATGCGAGCCGGATCTCCCTAGCTCAAAGTGAGTCTAGAACAAATAGAATAGACTACTAATGCATTTCCTAGATCTGCTTAAGGATCAAGTACTAGATGTCTTACCTTTCACTTCACAATCCTTTCTCCTAAATGTTGATCCACGTCTCACGGTAGTCAGATCCAAGCTTCAAGACTTGTCAAGACAAGAAACAAGAGAAACCAGTAAAAGACATCTATACAATAAGAGATCTAAGTAAACAGTTAAGCAGGTAAACTACTCAATATCATTACACATACGAACAACATTGGTGGAAAGCATTTTTATTACTGCAAATAGAGGAGTACATGATAGAGATATAGAACCACAACCAAGGCTTAACGCTGTAGCCCTTCTCCGACAAAGCCAATTTCCATATCCTTCCAAGGAAGTATGAGTTCTCCAATAGGTGAGTGGAGGTGTTCTAAGAATAATTTCACCGGCATGTAGATACCATAGCCTTCCTCCCCTTGGGATGGGAGTGAGCTTCATTTATAGAGGACTAAATGGATAGGGTATGGATGGGATAGGTTGAGAGATGGTAGGAGAGGCTTAAGAGATCTCTCCAAAGGTTTAGGAATCGAGTTCCCGCTCTTCTAAGAGGTCAGGGATAGGGTCCCAAGTCATCAAGCTTCGAGATGGACCTTGAAGAAGCTATTTTTGCCACTTAACTGACTTCGTCACACCTTGTAATGGAGCAAGGTGCGACGTCGCATGTTGCTAGTCTGCAACCTGTGACTACCCTTCAAAATTGAGCACAATTGGGTACAAATCCTCCCAGGATGATCACTTAGTCCAAGTATCTTCAAGGGTGTATACACTGAATCTCATGATGAGTATATTCTGGGTGTCACAATGGATATCTATCGAGGGTTTTTCTAACCCTTGATCAAGAGTTTTAAAATAGCTTGATTGAGCGCTTAGTTAAGCCCTCGATCAAGATTTTTAAATTTTGATTGAGAGCTTGTAGAAAGCTCAATCGAGGTCATTTTTCAACATATTCACACCCTCCACTTGCCAAAAAGTGTTACCCATATTCATGGGAACACCCAATACAAAAATGGTTGGGGACTGAAGCATATTACCAATGTGCATCATGTGCCATGATTGGAATGGAAATGGAACTTACTTTCAGTGAGCAAAATGGTTAATGCAAGTGTTGACACAATATTCTATAAAGGAGGTTGTAGATTGGTTGAGGGATTGTGATTTTGGCTAAGGATGCTCTACTTGGAACTGTGTACTAGTTGGATGTGACTACTCAATTCAAGGGTAGTGGGAATACAACATCAAATGAAAACGAAAAATCAATGAAAATATTGAAGACAAAAAATTATGGTGTCACATCATAAGATGGGACATGTTAGTGAAAATAACCTATAAGAGCAATGATGATTGAGAAAATTATCCGTGGAATTGATGATTATAACGAATATTTTGAGTTTTGCAAGGCATGTGTGCTTGAAAATCGAAAGAGGGTACAATTTTCCTTGAGTAACAACAAAGTGAAGAGGTGTTGGAGTTGATGCATGATGTTATTTGTGAGCCTATGGATGAGGTGTCCATTGGAGGATATCACCATTTTATCAGTTTCAATGATGAATTTTAGAAAATTCATGGGTTTACTTCACAAGGAACAAGAATGATGTGCTTGAAGTTCTTAATACCTTTGTTTCCTTGGTTGAAAGGAAATTTAGGAAGAAGGTGAAGGATTTTAGAAGCAACATTGGTGGAGAGTATTGTTCCAATGAGTTCAAGTTTTTTGGAAAATTTCATGGTATTATAATTAAGAATACTACCCACATACTCCTAAGAAAAAGGGTGGTGCTGAGAATTGAATCATTACTTGATGGAGAAAGAACAAAGCATGAAAATTGATGTCAATTTGAGAAAAATATTTTGGGCTTAAATGGTGGCTACTGACAAACTATTTGACCAATAAGTTGCCTAGTTCAATCTTGGGTGACAAGACACTAAAATAGGTCTAGAGTAGAGAGAAACCCTTTGTTTCACATCTCGCGTTTTCTAGGTGTAAAGATTACATGCATGTCCCCAGAGTGAATAGTAAAAATACTGACAACAAATCATGAACCTTTATTAGATATATATACGGATTCAAGGGCTACCAATTGTGGATTCCATCTAACAATAAACATACCCAAAGTGGGAATGTGATTTACAAGGAAAATAAATCTTACGAAGATCAACATGAAGAATTTGTAGCAATAAAAAAGGTACATTATTTAACAATTATCGATTTGCAATCTAGAGTCAAAGATCAGGTTGAACAATTTTCACAAGACATATTATGTAGAAATTTATAAGGAGATGGAAATATACACCATGAATATGATCAGCTTGATCAAGGTTAGAATTTAAGGAGAAGCCTTCATGAGCAAAAGATACTTGATAGGTATGGGTATGAGCCAACTAATTTTAGTTATTTTGATTTATCTTCCATGGATGATTACCTTAGAAATGTCAAATATTTTCTTGATGGTAAAGAGGCCCCTCATGGAAGAAACCCATGGAGGACAAAATGGACGCCTTCGAATAGAAACAATCTCTACATTTGCAGGATTATCTTGAAGGAGGAATACAATTTGATGCAAATGGGCGTTCAATAACAAGTATAATTCAGATGGAGCAGTACAAGGCTTGTTTGGTATTAAAGGGATACTCTCGAGTAGAGGGATTTGATTACAATGAGCCCTTCTCTCCAGTGGATAAAATGGTCTATATTAAGTTGTTGTTGGAATTAGTAGATGCTTATGATTTAGAAGTGCAGAAAATGGATGTGAGGGAAACATTTGTTCCTAGTGAGCGTAAAGCAGAAATATTCGCGAAGAAACTAAAATGATTTGTGGTCGAAGGGAGAGAAGACATTGTTATAGCATATTTTTCCACATCACTGGAAAATTCTTATTTTTTGGATGATATCCATATTTGCAGACTTCCTTGTCCCTCTATGGTTCAATTCCCCTTTCCCTTCTTAGTTAAATCCTTCAAAAAACCCCAATTTCCTACTCATATGTGGCTTATGCATTACTAGCCCGCATATACACACCCTGCTAGTGTATTGCTTGTGTATGACCTATTTTAAAGGTAAAAAATAAATAAATTCTCGGGAAACATGAAAATAGTTTCACGCTTCTTCAACCGTCTATTTTATGTAGATAACTACTTGAACTTCCCTAACTACCTCCCCAAATGTATAAAAGAGGAAAGAGAAAGCATGTGAGGGTGGAGAGATCAATATAGAATCCTTATACTGATCTTATGCATATTGAATCCATAAACCCTATTCCCATGTCTGCAATTATTACCCCCAATATCTAGAAATTTGTATTTCCAACAGTCTCCATCCCTTTCTTTCCAATAAACTATCATATTGTTTTCTTCAGGCATGCTTTTGGAGCATGGAGGAGGTGTGTATGTGTGTGGTTTACGTGAATGAAATCAGCATCTAGTTCAAAACAGTTCCGCAGCCGAGAACAGGTGAAATCTATCATGTATCTTGTTGTTTTTTTATATAAATAATTCTCTTTCCTATCCTGTAATGTGTAAAAACTTATCTTGATGGTTTTAAGCATTCAATTGTTAGTTTAAAAATTATATTTGCAGTTTTTTGTCCATGTTCTTGTTCATTATTTGTGATTAGAGGTTATCAAGAACATTCATGGATTAAATATTGAAAGCAAGGATCTTCATCAACTGTTGGACTCTAGGTAGGAATTCTACCTTCTAGTTTTCAATCATTTAAAAAAATATAAACTTGTTTGAATTGCATCTTTAGGAAGGACTGTTTGAATTGTTTATGGGCATCGATCTGTGGTGATCCCACCCAAATATAACTAGTGTAATAAATCATCCCGAAACAGACATGGTGTGTCAATTAAATACATCATTGTATAACTTGAAGTAGTCCCCAAGACAATGGTACCAACCGTTTGACAAATATGTTATGGGACAAAGGTTCATAAGAAGTGAATTGGGCCATTGTGTTTACTTCATAAATAAGATAATGACATCAATATTTTAGTCTTATATGTTGATGATATTATTATGATTAGTAATTAACAAGCTAGTAAAGGGGACTAAGTATGACTAGTAATTGTAACAAGCTAGTTAAGGTGACTAAGTCCTAATTGTCACAAGAATTTGAGATGAAGGTCTTAGGCAAGTTGCACTATTTGGGAATTGAAGTGAAGACAGACCAATAAAATAGGAATTCATATATCATCGAAAGAAAGTATGTGGAAAACATACTTGATCTATTTAGGATGCATGCATGTAAACTAACTTACACTCCATATCAAGTGGAAGTAAGTTTATTGACAAACATGAGTCCTCAGAAAAAATAAGAGAAATACAAGATGGGAAAAGTGCCATATGCTAATGTGGTTGGTAGAATTATCTATGAAATTGTATATAGGAGACCAGATACTATGTAACACCTAGTTTTTGACCCCAAGATATAAATGTGATATAATTATGCAAAGGCTATGTGCTAGAATTATATGGTCTCTAGAAGACCATGGATATTGTAAATGATGTATATGCTTTTAATATACAAATCCATAACGACTACAAGTAAGAACGGCGAAAAAGAGATGGGGGATATGATTCCATAAGTGGGGGAAGTGAGAGGGGATAAGGGGTGATAAGTCTAGCTAATTCCCTTAACCTCCATTTATCTTTTTAACCAAAGTTCCTTAACATTGGTGTGTCACTTAAATTAATTTGGGATTAGTTATACTAAGTAAGATTAAAAAGGGGAAGTGGATACTTCTAGGGAGGCCACTTTTCAAGCCATTACCATGCACATTTCATGTTAGGAATTCATACTGAAGGTGCTTATTATTCACTCATCATTCACTTATTCTGTTGTGGAGAGGGATGCTCGTTTCCATTGGGGAAGAAATATAGCTGGTAACTGAGTCTGTCATCACACATGAGGAAGAACCTTGATAAATTGACATATCTTACCCTAATAAAATGGCGCATTTGGGATTGGTTCCAAGTTAGAGAGACATGTCCTACAATTGGATTACTTGGTATCTTGACACAGAGACTTCCCGGGCGGACTGTGTTGGAGCATTGGAAGAGGGTGGAGAAAACTTGAGGGACTGTAGAGAAAAGAAGGGGGTTACATCACTTGTGTTGTGCATGCTAATGGGGAATGAGTGTAGGGGTGGGAACAATTGTGCGGGCGGGGGGAGGTTTGCACCTTTGGGTAGTACGTGAATGACTTTAGGTTGAGTAGTACCTTTAGGTTGGGTGTGACCATGTTGAATAAAAAAAAGCATAATTCACCCCTTATGGAATAATAACCCCATACCGGGGGTGGCATTTGTCAAAGAAAGAGATAGTTTAATAGAGTTCCTATGGCTAGGAGGAGCATCCTTCACTTGTAGTTGGTTGGAGGAATTTCATAAGATAAGTTTCAATTGTGTATGAATGCCATGAATTTTAATTATGTTATATTATGTTTCAATTATTGTTTTGGAATAGATTCAATGTATGGATTGACTGAGCATGGTTTGAGCATTCATGTTAGAAATTATTACATAATCAGAATGTTTAGTTTTAGTTTTAGTTTAAGTAATTTATGTTATATATATGTATCACTTCCACTGCTAAAAGAATGTTTTATAGTAAACAATTAGAAAGTAAATTCGTAATTTGAGGCAAGAGAAGAATTTATAAAAAAAATTGGTTACCTCATGGTCTCAACAAAGTAAAGAGGATACTGGGTATATGACAATGTGGTATCATAGCCCAAGGTTGAAACATTGAGACTAGATGGGTTGTAGTTATATTCTATGGGATAAATTACAAGTTGCACATGAAGTGTTTGACAAAATGTATAAGAGAAAAGAGTTTGGGGGAAACAATTTTGAATCCTCCTTTGTTTAAATTAGGGAATTAAACAACATATAGAATGGTTGATTTATTGATTGGTACAGATGTGGAGAGCAGCCACAGTGAAGGTTTAATGTTTTAGTTGGTTTTGTGAAAATTGGGGGGGGAATCATAGTTCGTGAGCAAATTGTTTGATGAAATACTCCTATGAAAAAACTAATGGTATTGAATGCCAGATGTTGTTGTTAGAACCAACATGAGAGATAGTGATAAAAATCCGTAATGGAAGAATTCAGGTTGGAGAAATTTTGGGCATAACTTGAACTGTGGTAAATAATTCTATTAATTGTTGAAAAATACTAGTTATGTTAATGGATGATAATTACTAGTCCCATTAGTCGACGGAAAAATTACAGACATATGAAAGGCGAAGTGTAATTTCCTATTGGCTAAGTGTAAATTCAGGTTGGCCATTTTTTTTGGAAGTATGCAAGATGTAAATTCATACTAGCAACCTATTGCAAAAATTTAAAATTTGAGAAATTATAAAAAATTGAAATTTTAGGAAATTTTGATGTGGGCCCCACTAGTGCCACATGGATAGAGGGATGACGTGGAGGTGCCATATGGAAAAGGAATTGTGATGTGGACCAGACACGTGGAATCCATTTTCAGGTGGCAGAAATGGAATGGGTCAATTGCATCGGTGGTAGCCATGTAGGATAGTTAGGGATCATTACATGTTGTGGATGCCTAGATTAAATTGGACAAGTCAGATACTTAGATATGAGTCATTCATGTGTATGGAGGTTCTCATACCTTATCTCAAGGGGCTCCTTCGTGAATGTCCAGGATTTAATCATGTAGGTTTGATCGTTATATCATGACCATTTGTGTAAAGGGAGATTCTCGTACCTTATACAAAGGGGTATTCATGTGAATGTTTAAGATTAATTGATCACACATGTTCCATTGTGCGATCATGACTATTCGTGCTAGGGAATGTGATTGTACCATATATAAAGGGGTATTCGTGCAAATGGATAAGATTTGATCACACATGTTTCATCGCGCGATCATGACCGTTTGCACAGGGAAGATGATCATACCTTATACACAGGGGTATTCGCATGAACGAATGAGATTTGATCGCACATGTTCCATCATGCGTTCATGACCGTTCATGCTAGGGAATAATATCATACCTTATCCAGAGGGTTATCACCATTAATGACCCATATTTGATCGCATGAATTGGATTAACGAAACATATCTCATCGTCGGAAAAGGGTAATATAGTACTACAAATGGATAGGATGGATCGGGAAAATAAAATCAGTGGTTTCAATGCTTGGTTTCCAAGTACTGGAAATAGGAAAATGTCATGGATCTTATGTGCTATATTGCACGAAACCAAAAGACTTACAAAAAAAAAGGGCATTTCCCTCAACCCACCTTGTAGTGGCACTAAGAAACCGCAAGGAGGCAAGCCCCCTTGACCCCCATCATCCTCCCTGGGACACTGAGGACCTCAATAATTTACTTGTGGTGATAACATGATTGATGGGAATGGAAATGTGGAACTAAGGAATAAGTGTGTTATAGAAACTACTAAAAATTCCAGGTCTAGAGAAAATGAAAAAGTTAAAAGTTGAGAGTTCCATAATTTAACAGAAATTGGATGGCATCAAATTAGAAATATGAAAGTGTATGAGTACTCAAATTATTATGGGCTATTAGTTCCCGATATGAATGTTGTTTCCATTTATTCATGGATTTTTCTCTATAGGTCTCTAAAGTTTGTCTCCAATATTAAGTGCAACTACATTAACAAAAAAATGGGTAAAATTGCTAATTTTAGAGAGTTCTAACTTTAAGCTTCGAGTTTAGAAATGAAAATGGGAGCAGACATTGGAAACAATATTAGTAGGAGAATAAATAATAGCAGACAAATCTGAAATAAGTGTACCATATATTCTCGGAAATTGTACAAAAAAAGGGTATGTGGATCTAATTTGACAAAATTGTCAAATTAATAGTTTCCAGAATTCTTATATATGCATGAAATTTTTATTGAATTTTGAAAATAAAGTTTAAAATATTTGATGTATGAAAACATTGTAGATACCAGTTACAACAATCTACTATATGTTACGTGTTATAGGGTTGCATTAGACACAATATAGAGCAAAATTGAAAAAGTAGAATGGAATAAGGGAAGCTCTCATACAATATGGAAGAAGAAGCTAGGGGTCAGAATATCAATGTGGGAAATGATGAAACAGAGTCTAATGGGAACAGAGCTAACATTAAACCAATAAATATGGTAGAAACCATGAGAATCTTGAGTATGGAAGTATAGAGTTTCAAAGAAGATAATGAAAGAATGTTGAGAGCTCAGTAGTATCAAAACTAGTTGAATACCCTAATAATGCAAAGCTTGAATTTATTGTAGAGGAAAATGCAGGTTTGATCAACCTCCAATGAGAAATAATATAGAGAAAATTATAGGAAGAGATCCAAATATCCAAACACTCCATGAGTGCTACCAGGAGTCTTATACATTATGTCTCACCACCTCGTGCAGCCTCAAATTCCTATTCATATGAAGAATCAAGGAGCAACCCAGAAATGTATTCAACCGGACATCATAAAAGAAGGCACGTGGACAAATATATACAAGGGGATATTAGGAAGATTAGGCCACCCACATTTGATGGTGAGCATAAGAAGGTAGAGGATTTCGAAGCTTGGTTATTGGGAATCAGAAAATATCTCTAGTTACATAGCTACTCCTCTGATATGGAAGCAAGAATTTCCATTTGCAATTTGCAAGGAAATACTTCCATTTGGTGGGATCATCTAGTCCAAATAAAACTTATCAATGAAAATAAGATCACATGGAAGCAGTTCTAAAAGTAGCAGCAGAAATATTTATCTCAACACTATTATGATAAGAATATGAAGGAGTTATTTGAACTCAAGCTTGGAAACATGACTATGGAAGAGTATGAAAGGAATGTTTTGGAATTTCTCAGGTATGTTGGGTTTCTTAAAGATGAGAAGCTAAAAATACGTAGATTTTTTAGTGGATTACCTTTGTTTACAAAGATAGACTTCAATTTGATGAACCAAAGGCCATAAAAGATGCAATTCAAAAGTCCAAATGCATGTAATTGACCAGAGCAAAGATAAGGTTGATTTGAAAAAGTTTTGGAGAGATAAGAAGAGAGACAAGAAAGATCAGAGGAAAAGGGGATTTAAGCCACCATTTTTTACGATTGTTTTAGGAATTAATCAAGTTTATATCAACAAATCAATCCGTCTCAACAGGACCCAGAATGGAATATTTTTTAGAAAAAGGAAGAAGGCAACAACTCAAGTGTTGGGGATGTGAAGGATATCATATGTACAAATATTGTCCTCATAAGGGATATAGAATGAGAACTGTGCACAACATTCAAGAAGCAAGTAAGGGGTAAATGCCCTAGCTTGGAATATTTTCCAGTATTACATGAATTCACAGATGTGTTTGAGGACATAACATGTTTTCCACCTAAAAGAGACAATGATTTCTCTATTGACTTAGTACTTGGAGTTTCCCCACTTTCCAAAATTCCTTACAGAATGAGTAAACCTGAGTTGAAGGAATTGCACATGCAACTCGAAGAACTATTAAAGAAAGGATACATATGTCAAAGTGTGTCTCTGTGGGAAGCACCAATACTCTTTTTAAAGAAGAAGGATGGGACACTGAAGTTGTATATTGACTTCAAGTAGTTAAACAAAGTCATTGTGAAGAATAAATATCCTTTGCTAAAAATTGATTACTTGTTTGATCAATTAAAAGGAGCAAGGATTAACTCCAAGATAGATTTGAGATTAGGTTATCATCAGGTGAGAATAAAGGGTGGAGATATCAACAAAGCAACTTTCAGAACCTGATATGGTCATTATGAGTTTGTAGTGCTACCATTTTCATGTTAACAAAAGCACCAACTACTTTTATGTGTTGTATGAATGACATATTTAGACAATATTTGTACAAATTTTTCATTGTATTCTTTGATGACATTCTTATTTATTCAAAATCAATGGAGGTGCATGAGGAGCATTTGAGATTAGTACTATAGGAGTTAAGAGATAATCAACTTATGTTAAGTTGAGTAAATTCTCATTTGATCAAAAATAGATTCAGTACTTGGGACACATAATATCTGAGGAAGGGATAGCAGTAGAGCCAAGGAAGATTGAAGTTATCATGGGATGGAATACACCCAAGAATGTATCTAAGGTAAGATCATTTATGGGATTGGCTAGATATTACAGAATATTTGTAGAAGGATTCTTGAAAGTAGCACCTCGAATTACCTCATTACAAAATAAAGGAGTTAAATTTGAATGGAAAGTCTCCAACAATTAAAGAGATTGTTCACTAGTACACTAATTCTCAAAATTGTTGATTCAAATGAATTTTTGTAGTATGCACAGATGCTTTCAAAGAAGGAATTGTTGGAGTGCTTATGCAAAATGGGCATGCCATTTATTATAAGTCCAAGAAGTTGAAGGAACATGAGAACAATTATGTCACACATGATTTAGAGTTGGTTTCTATAGAGCATGCTTTAAAATGTGGAGACATTATCTCATGGGACAAAAATTTGAATTAAGGATAGATCATAGTTGTTTGAAGTACTTATTTGAAAAACAGACTTTAAATTCCAGGCAAAGAAGATGGCTAGAATTTATTTGTGTGTTTGATTTTGATATCAAACATATAAAAGTGAAAAGGAACAAGGTTTCATATGCACTCAATAGGAGAATACATGTAATGCATGCTACAACTAGTAGCATGTGTAAATCATATTTAAGAACTGGAATTCTTGAGGTTTTTTATCTCATATGAACATTATCTACAAGTAAAAGAAGAATTGCAGTAGGAAAATGTACAACAGTAATATGAAGGTACATATTGGAAGGTGATAAAATTGTTATGCATAAAAATAGAATTTGTGTCCTCAATTCTATTGAATTAAGGAAATTGATCATGATTAAGATGCACAAGGTTCCATATGGAGGACACCCTGGTTACCAAAATACAATTGCAACAGTGAGAAGTCGGTACTTTTGGAAAGTAATGAAGAAGGATGTTGATGAGTATATAGCTAGGTGCATGGAATGTCAGAGATTAAAAGTGGAGCATAGACATCCAACAGGTTTACTACAACCATTACCAATACTAGAGTGGAAATGGGATGTGGTGACCATTGATTTCATCACTAAATTTCCCAAGACAGTAAAACAACGTGATTCCATCATGGTAGTGGTTGATAAGTTAACAAAGGCTTCCCATTGTATTCCATTCAAGTCAATGCATAAGGTAACTAACATAGCATATATCTATATGAAAGAGTTTGCTAGATGGCATGGGATACCAAAGGCCATTGTTTTATATAGAGATCCAAAGTTTACTTCGAAATTTTGGAAAGGGTTATTCAAATGATTTGGAACAAATCTAAATCTAGGTACAACATATCACCAAAAAAAAAATGGGAAGGGTGAGAGAGTTAATCAAGTTATTGAAGATATGCTAAGAATGTATGTGATGGATCAACCATATAAATGGGAAGATTACTTATACTTGGTGGAGTTTGCATACAACAATGGGTAGCATGCTTCACTGAAGTTGAGTCTATTTGAATCCTTTTCTAGTAGGAAATGCAATACTATAATCATTAATCAGTTGGGACAATCTAATAGACATAATAGTAATTGGGCCATAATTACTTAAGGAAATGGAAGAGCAGGTTTTAAAGATCAAGAAAAATTTAAAGATGGCACATGATAGATAGAAAAGTTATGCAGACAGGGGTAGAGTAACAAGAGAATTCAGAGTTGGTGAACATGTGTATTTGAAAGTCATGTTGAAGAATATTTCATTGAAACTTGAAATTTGTGCTAAACTAGCACCTAGATATTGTGTCCTATCTGAGATCTTAGCTAGGTTAGGGCTTGTTGCATAAAAGTGCATAATGTGTTTCATGTGTCATTATTGGAAAGTATATACCTATTCCTAACCACATTATTGATTTGGTTGTGATTTAGGTGGAACTAGAACGAGATATTCTAATGTATCTAGTATGCATCCTTGGCAGGAAGGTAATGTTGCTCGGGAAAATATCCATAGGAAAAGTATAGGTCCAATGGACACATTAAGACCTTAAAGAAGGAACGTAGGAATTGGAGGATGTAATGCAGGAGGCATACTTGCAACTGTTTTTATATATTTTGTTGTAATGTTTGTGTACATGTACATAGTGCTAATTTGCACCAAGGACAGTGCATAAATTAAGAGGGATGGGAATGTAACACCTTGTTTTTTATCCCAATATATAAATGTGATGTAGTTATGAAAATGATATATGCTAGACTTATATGGTCTAGAAGACCATGGATATTGTAAATGATGTATATGCTTTTAATATAAAAATTGCTAACAAATGCAAGTGAAGAATGACAGAAAACAGATGGTGGGATACAATTCCAAAAGTGGGGGAAGTGAGAGGGAATAAGTGGTGATAACTATAGATAATTCCCTTAACCTTCATTTACCATTTTAACCAAAGTCCCTTAACCTTGATGTGTCAATTAAATTAATTTTTGGATTAGTTATTCTAAGTGAGATTAAAAAGGGGAAAGTTGATACTTATGGGGAAGCCACTTGTCAAGCCATTGCCATGCATATATCTTGTTAGGAATTCAGATTGAAGGTGCTTGTTATTCACTCATTCATTCACTTGTTATGTCATGGAGAGGGAGGGGCCCACAAGGGGGTAGAGCAATTGGTAATGAGTAATTGAGATGAAAATTTGTAAATGGAAGGTCACAAGTTCAAATCCCCATGGGTACTTACTTAAAAAAAATGTCATGGCGAGGGATGCACATTTCCATTGGGGAGGAAATATAGGTTGTCACTAGCCAAGCATCATATCCAAGGAAGAAACTTGATAAATTGGCATATCTTACCTTGATAAACTGGTGCATTGAGCTTGGTGTCTTGTTAGAGAGACATGGCCTATAGTTGGATTACCTAGGACCCTGACAAAAATACTTCATGGTTGACCTATGTTGGAGCACTGGAAGGGGGTGGAGACATCCTAAGGGACTATGAAGCAGAGAAGGGGATTCCATCCCTTATGTTATGTAGGCTAATGGGGAATGAGTGTAGGGGTGGGAACAACTGTGGAGGGGGTGTATGCACCTTTGAGTAGTGTTTGAATGACTTTGGGTTGAATGAGTGCCTTCGGGTTGGGTGTGACTATGTTGAATACTAGAAAGCATAATTTTCCCCTTGAGGACTAATAGCCCCAACTCGAGGGTGGCATCTATTAAAGAAACATATATCTTGATAAAGTGCCTATGACTAGGAGGAATGTCCTTCACTTGCACCTCGTTGGAGGAATTCCATAAGATAAGTTTCGATTATGTATGAATTCCATGAATTTTAATTAAATTATGTGATGTTTCAATTATTGTTTTGGAATTGATTATGTGTATGGATTGACTGAGCATGGTTTGATGCATTCATGTTAGAAATGATTAATAATCAGAATGTTCAATTTTAGTTTAAATAATTACTAATATATATATGTGTAGCTAGGGTTTTACCCCTAGCTTGTGCCAATGAGCACCTACTAAGGAGAATGGACTCCTTAGTAGCAGTTCAATAATGATTAAATGATTAAGCTAAAACAACAATTAAAAAACTACTTTAAACATTGCATGAGACATAAATGAAAGATGTAAAAAATGGTTTTATATTAATATTACCTCCAATGTAGAGGTTGATGAAGCCCTTTGCAGTGTCCAAGAGGATGCTCCAAGCTTCAGAATGCTCCTTCTCCTTCTCCAATGGTGGGGATGGGCCAAAAGTGGCTCTCAAGGTGAAAATAGTTCAAATGATGAACTAGGGTTTCGAGAGAGATTTTGGCAGAGTAAGGGTGCTTGTGATTGTGGATATGGAATAAGGGATCTCCATCACCTATTTATAGTTTTTTGGTGGTGGAGTGCTGACCCATGGTTTTGGGAAACACATGGTTTTATGCAGCTGTATAGGGTTTTTTTTTCTCCTTTTCCTCATTATTTTATATTTTTTATTCCCTTTTTAGGGGATTTTTGCTATTTTTGGAGGAAAAGGGGGTTTTTTAGCCTTTTTTAGGCTATTTTGATGGTTTTGTGGCCTTTTGGAGGCATTTTAGGCCTTTTGGAGGCTTTTTAATGGGATTTTTTTGGGGATTTTAAGGGAGAAATGGTAGAAAAATGGACAAATGAGCCATATAATGTGGTAGATGAGGTAGTGAACACTTTTTGGGTGTTAACAGATTGCCCCCTGATGTGCGAGGTCAGGAGCTCATCGTATGGCCGATGGACATCATAAGTCATGAATGGTTTTCCTGGGATGTGGAGAGAAGAGAAGAAACAAACTGAAGCTCGGAACAACGATCCCGAACAACTGCAAGAACTAAAAGTACATAACCTCAATAATGGATGAGGAATCATCTGATCATATGGACGAGGCGGGCATTCCCATGCTCGTATCAGGATATAACGTAACAATAACAATGGGGTCCAAAAAATGGGGACCTGAAATATACATGACCTCAAATACTGACTGAGGTATAATCTCAATATATGGACGAGGCGGGCATACCCATGCTCGTATCAAGATACATAAACATAACTGTGAGGCCCGAAAAAGGGGGACCTGTAAGATACATGATCACTGTGTACATCATAAGAGTCCAGAGGGGACACAAATCTGGGACATACTGCTGAGCTGATCATGTGTGAACTGAAAAACTGGTGCACTGGAACAATCAACAGTGCTACTGAGTGTGATACCAGAGGAACTGATGAGCTGCTAGACCATAATGACTGGGAGCAATAACCTCAATGGTACACTGAGATGGAACTGAAATGGGTACTCAAGGAAGCATATATCTGGATGGCTTCCGAATACAATAGCCTAACGCAGCCCGGACATCCATGGGAACATATAACTGGGTGTTCCGAAGGGACTCACCAATGTGCTAGAGTCGGGGGAAATCCGGGGTCTTCGACAAAAACTGATGGGATATAATCCTACGCGATCCTCAACGATGCGATCAAGGTGCTGAAGTCGAGCATGTGAGGAACAACCACTCAGAGAGGCAATGATGACTCCTCTCAGAATGGTCTGTAGGCACTTACCACAGATGGTGATAAGTCCAAGGCGTAGGGACCTCTGGGCCTATCCTCTGGAATAGAGGAGCTGTCGTCGACAGAGGGAGACCTGCAACTATCAAGGCAATGATGTTTCCTTGACAGGAGCGCGAGGTACAAGACCGAAATGTGATAGTGCTGATGGCAGGACTGATAAACTGTGGGGGGACAACTGGGCAAGTAGAGCGGGTGGACTCAAACTTCCTTTGTTCAGAGTATGATAATGGAAATGATCGGGCAGCATATGAAACTGACTGAGGGGAAAGGGATCATAGCTGTAATGGATCTGGGAGGATAACTGGCTGAGGGAGACTCAAGCTGGTGTAAAATGGCAGAAGACTGCTGAATACTCTGAACAAAAGGCGACCTGATTGGGGGTGCTGCCGAGATGATCGATCGTAGTGCCATGAGGCACGGGAGGATACTTCTTCACGGGTTAATGAACTAGAAGAAGTGTGTGTAAAATGGTACTGTCGTGTGGATTTTACGAGCCCAGGACAGTTCATGCTCGTGGTTGCTTTCAATTTTAAGGAGTCTGAAAGCGATAAGAAGACTCTGAAGTGATGGAATGGTACTGTCGTGTGGATTTTACGAGCCCAGGACAGTGCATGCTCGTGGTTGCTTTCAATTTTAGAGAGTCTGAAAGCAAGTAAGAAGACTCCAGGGGGTTGCTTTTTCGTAGATTTAGTCTCCAAGGCCCAAAGAAGCATAAAAGGATGCAATGAAGAACTCTTCTAGC
Source organism: Larix kaempferi (assembly GCA_027924585.1). NCBI lineage: Eukaryota > Viridiplantae > Streptophyta > Pinopsida > Pinales > Pinaceae > Larix > Larix kaempferi. The sequence goes on along the minus strand of BSBM01000833.1, from coordinate 6,039,869 downwards.
CGGTGTGACTAGAGTATTCCTTTTTCGTAATTAGTCTACCAGGTCCGGAAAAGGGTTAAACTTATACCAGATAGACGCCCTTTCAGGTACTTTAACGAGCATGAAAGGAAGCAAGATTGCTCGGCGATCTTTTCATTCTTTTAGGAGTCAGAAAAGAGCTTAACGGAAACTCCCTAAGTGCCTTTTTCGTAAACGACTTGTCCGGCCCGAAAAAGGGATAAAATTATACCGAACAAAAGGAATGGCCAGGCAAGGAGGAAGTGTTCAATCAAGGTTTAGTAGTGATGACCAAGAACGAGGGTAGGTGGGAACACTGATGGACCTCCTTGCGGGGTAGATGAAATGGTGGAAAAATAACGAGACATTTGCAGTATGACAGGAGTGAATGGCTCATGGAAAAAATGTGGAACAATCCGATGGCGGCCGATGTGGCACGCAAACCGAGGCAGCAAGGTGTTGGGACACAATGTTGAAATTGTACCAAGTGAGAGCGAGAAATGATCTCAAGCATCATCACGAGCTCGAAAAAATGAATCCGGCGATATAAAGGATGTCAAAAACGGGTAACGGCCGATGTGGCACGCAAACCGAGGTGACGGGGACATTTTGAAAAATGCCCAGAAAAATATGGAGGTGAGAGCGAGAAATGATCTCAAGCATCATCACCAGCTCGGAAAAATGAATCCGATGATATAAAACATGTGAAAAACGGAGAACGGCCGATGTGGCACGCAAACCGAGGCGACTAGTGGCGTCTGAAAAAAGGGTAAAAAATGATAGGGTAAAAATAATGCAACGAGGTGACCATCATGACGGTCGCGTCGTGCTGATTCCAGTGGTGGAAACGGTTCGGAAAACGGACACCGTATGGGGCCAGAATGACCAAAACAAGAAAAAGTCAACTGACGATAAATAGTGGTGGGTCCAACATGACATGTGTCATTTGTACTTGTTGACTTTGACTTGTGAGTTGAGTGGACCAGAGCTTAGATGGCATTTCTGGACGATTCGTCTGGCTGTTTGCAGATCCGCGAGATACAGGTATTTCATTAAACTCATACCTGCATATTTTTTTTGGGTTGGGGGTTGGGTAGTGGGTCCCAGGGTTGATTTGTACGGTCCACGTGGGGTGGACCGCGGGTTAGGGGGTCGAGACCGCGGTTGAAGACCGCGAGTTTCGGGCCAAACCACGCGGTTGGAGACCGCGTGATTCTTGGATGGCACCGGGAGGATTCAGAGGCAGCCGATGCAGGGAGTGATGCAGGCAGTGATGCAGGATATGACTCTCATTAGGGAGTGCGGGAGGCTCCCCCCGAGTTTTGTAGCTACGGCATGTATGTATATGAGGATTTAGGCATGTATAGCCATTTTTTGTATAGCTGGGTACAGGGGTACTCAGGACATGTACAGCACTGAACATGTATATTTTTTGATATATATATATGCACGTGGATGCACCTTTTTGTATGATGTTGTTGTATTTGTACGCACGTGGATGCGCTTTATGTGTTATGATATGTTTACATTGCACGTGGATGCAAGTAGGTTAGGATGTTAGGCACATGGATGCCCCTTGTGTATTTTATGTGATGCAACATGATATATGTATGTTTAGGCACGTGGATGCCCCGATGGATATGCATGTGGTTTATGTACATGGATGCAAATGTGGATGTGATGCAATCTTTTTTGGGTTTTGATATATATTTTTTATGAGAAGTTATGGGATGATGATGCATGATGTTACATGGTGTGATTGATATGCCAGTCTAGGATGTTGTTGGCCATTTGGTCTGCGACACGATTTTGAGCTCTGGGGACATGTGTGAATGTGATGGTTTCAAATTGTCGACTGAGTTGTTTTGTGCACAGGAATTTTCTAAAAAGGCAGGGATCACGCACCTGGTAGCAGTTGTTGAGCTGGGAGACAAGTAGCTGGGAGTCAAGGAACACATGAAGGTGACTTATGCCCATTTGGAGGGCGGCAGTCAGGAGACCGGTCACAGCATCATACTCCGCCTGGTTATTGGTAGCAGCGCCTATACATATCCCGTCAAGGTGAATCATCTCGTTGGAAGGGGAGTACAAGACCCATGCTGCAGAAGCCAGGTTGGGAGACCAGCGGCTTGCGCCGTCAGCGAAGCCAGTGTAACGAGGTGGAAGGTGGTCCATCTGTAATCATGCAGAAAGGATGAATGTAAGATGATGGTAAAAAAGTGAAGAAAAAAAAAAAGAGAGCAAACTGTACAATGCGGACCAAAAAGGGGGCCGCGAGTTATTCTATGGATAGGGATTCCGTAAGATGCAACCCATCATGGGGGTTGCGTAAAGGGAGGCCTTCAGAGTTGGTTTCAGTATGAACATGGAGTTCCGCTGGACGTGTGTCGATGTGATGTTTGAGAATGGCGGTGTCGAACCCAGGCATTCCGTGAGAGGGCCAAGCGAAGACATCACGGAACTCTTGGAAGAGTTGTGTATAATCCTCAATCGCCCGCTCGCTGCAGGAGGCTCCTAAAGTGATGAGTTCAGGGGCATATCCTGGAAATTTTGAGGGAGGAAGAGGATGTTGTTTCTGACGAACGGGGGGTACATCAGGCCATGTGTCAATATGGTGCTCTATAATGGCGGGGTCAAGACCAGGCATTTCGGTATAGGACCAAGCAAAGACATCACGGAATTCTTTGAAAAGGTGGATGTAGTCCTCAATCTCTTGTTTACTGCAGAATGCTCCTAAAGTAATGAGTTCAGGGGCATGTCCTGGAGCAGCAATATCAACTTGGATGACAGGTGAGATGTTGGCCATGTTACCTTCCTCGAAGGCATCAGGAGCAGGAATAGGGTCCTTGAACCAGTCGACCTTGGTGGGGAGGAAGTCTTTGGATTCAACCGCGTATTGGGTAGCGGATCTAGAGGAAGACGCTTCTGGGATGAAATAGGAACGATGATGTATATCATCCCATGGATAATCCGGGGCAGTAAGGGCCTCAAGAATCTCCTCATCGGTACGGAAAGTTTGCGTCGTCAAATCGGTTGACGAGGGGGTAGTGGTGGAAGAGATCATATAGATGGTATTAACCTCTCCGGAAGGTGAAGAGTCTGGGGGGTAGATCTCCTCAATGGTAGGTGGTGCCGTCTCAAGATCCAGATTGTTCATCTCATAGAGAGCTGCTCTGTAATCCGGGAGATCGGGACAATGATGTGAATAATGCCCGTAAATACCGCATATGGCGCAGGAGTGGTTGGTACGTAGGGACTTATCCTTAGGCTTGGGAGTGGGGTTTAGTTCGACAGTTGGGATGTTGGGGTCATCGTCGAGTGTCTGCATGTGCTTCTGCAATGCGGGTAACTGTGGACATTGGTGGGTCGCATGGCCCAACTCGTCACACAGCGAGCATTTGGGAGGAGCACGAAACAATGGAGGGTTCTTGACTGTCTTGGGAGGTGGGACAGCAGTGTAAGGTTGTGGACCTCTGCCCCCAGTGGGTTTGGGAGTAGGAGGAGGTGTCATGGAGGACGAAGGGGTAGAGGCACCGGGAGGTGGCTGGGTGGTAGTAGCCATGGGTTGCACCGGCTGGAGGACGACATCTGGTGTCGACGGGCGAACGGGAGGCGAAAGATACCATACGGGTAATCCCAAGGTTAACCCAGGGAGGCTAAGGGTAGCCATGACCGGGGCGCTTACTACTCCCGATGGAGGGACTAGGAAGGGGATCGTATGAATCGGTGTAACACCAATGTGGCTAGGTACCAGTGGTGGTTTAGGCAACAAGGGTGGTTGAGTATTAGGTGGTAGGTTGTCGTGGGACAAGGTACATAAATCAGACATTTCGGGCGTGGATGACGGCGGAGGAATGGATTGAAAGGTGGAGGTCATCGGCGCGTCTGAGTAAACTCCAGGCCCTGAAGAGGAAACAAACGAAGTGGTGGCAGGAGAAACAGGTTGTTCAACCATGGGGAGAACATTTTCTGGTGCCGCCGGAGCACTGGGATCATAGTAGGTGAGCTGTTCAATCTTAACCACGCGTCCTTCATGGGGGAACATCATGGTGCGAAAGACAGAAGAGGCAACCGCCCGCATGGCATACATGTAGCTGCGGCCAAGTAGAAGGTTGTAATCCAATTGGGCATTGATTACCTCTATGTCAATAAGGACTGTTTTACCACCTAATTGGACGGGAACGTTGGGTAGGAGGCCTTGGGGCTGGGCCGAACGACCGTCGTAGGCACGTAACGCAGTGGTGGACTGCTGGAGAGGAGGGGATCCTAGCTTCTGCCATACGAATGTAGACATAACGCATGTGGAGGCACCCTCATCGATGATGCACCGATGGATAACAAGGTTCCTAACGGAGACAGTAACTTGGAAGGCTAAGCTAGAAGGTAGGCGTGGTTCAGACTGGTCTAAATCAAATGCCATCAAATGCGAATCAGTTGGGTCAATCCCTCCAATGGCGGAAAGTAAAGTCTTGCGCTGGGAAGGGCAGTTCTTCAAGACTTCTAATGCAGACATGGCTGCGGGAGATTGGGCTAGGTCGTCTACGATGTTGTAGTTTGACGCAGCGCACGCATTAGGGTTATTGTTGATTCGGTGAAGTGGGAAACGAGGTGCTTTCGCAGCGCCGTCTATGGGAGGCGGAGGTATACGTAACGCCTGATCGGTGGGATGGGCGTTAGTAGTTTTATCCGTGGGAGTGGCTTCAGAGGTGGAGCCATATTGGTTCCGACGGGTCTGTAGGTTGACGTCAGCAGATGACATCATCAGCAAGTGGTGGGTACCTGAGTCAAACATGGGTTGATCAGGGGCAGCGTAAGTGATCTGTTGTTGTTGGGGTTGCACGTTAGCTTGAGGGGCCAACGGCTGAGTGTTCACCACGCCTTGGGTTGGTAAGGGGTTTTGCAGCACCAAAGGGGGTTGCTGAGGTTGGGGGGGGTTGGGCGGTGCTTGGGGAGCCGCATGCCCTTGGCGATGGGCCTCGTCAACCCAGAGCTGCCGAGCTCGCTCCAAATGTGGGCAAGCGTGTGTGTAGTGTCCATAGACCCCGCAAATAGAACAAGGGTGGTTCGTTCGCAAATTGGGGTTTTTAGCCTGCTTGGGCGGGCGATCAGGGTTTTGATTAGCGGGTGCCGCGTTGTTGTTGTCGGGGGGATGCGCCGGTTGCCCAGCTTGGTCTGCAGGTTGGTTGTTCCCCCGATTACGGCCCTTGCCGCGGTTCTGTTGGCCCTCGTTTCGTTGGTTATTCTGGTTTTGCTGCGGGTTCTGTTGGGCGTAAACTTGCCCTTGGGCAGCAGGTGGATTCTGAGGTTGCGCAGGTGCAGGAGCAGGCTACGGAGGATGATAAGCAGGTTGAGGCTGAGCAGGTGCAGCAACTTGAGGGGGTTGCTGATAGGACTACGGAGCAGGTTGTGGATGTGCCGCAGGGGCTGCCTGTGGCGGATAATAAGCTGGTGGGGCTTGTGAAGGCGCAGGAGCTGAGGCGGCCTGCTGATGGTAGTAAGGCTGAGGGGCGACTGGAGGAGCATAAGCAGGAGTTGCATACCCGAAGCACTGTGGTGGACATGAGGGTCCATGGGAATGGTGGTGTGTCATGGGAGCATACGAGTTGGTTGCTCCAGACTGGGAGGTAGCCCTCGACAGGTCGGGGCCAGAGGTAGGACGTGCTATAGAAAACGGTTGGGGATGCGAAGAAACACGGCCAATGATACCATCTGCAGCGTGGGATGCCCCCGGCGCATCATGATGGGAGGACTCGCCGCGAGGGGCGTCAGGTATAATGGTATAAAGGTAACCCGACTGGGCGTAAATGAGGTCGAACTGCTGTGCCTTAAGGATGGCCTCTTCTTCAGACTGGGGTCTTTCTGAGGCTACATCCTTAGCAATAACAGGAAGCAGGGACTTGAGGAACCAATCGAGGAAGATACGGTCGTCTAGTTTGATCTTGCATAAGCTACGGCGTCGACGCCACTCATGGATATGGTCCGTGATATGGGTAGCCGTGTTTTGTCTACAAGATAGAAGGATCTCAACACCCGCGTCATAGCGGACAGGAAACTGGAAGAACTGCAGGAAGGTAGAGGCAAGGGAGGCAAAGGTGGCATGGGTCCCATGTGGTTGCTCAATATACCATTTGGCTGCAGAGCCAGTAAAGGTGCGCTGTAAGAGACGGAGGCGAACAGAGTCATCCACGATGGAGTTAGAGGAACACCATAGGTGGAAAGACATGATATGGTTTTGTGGGTCCTCACCGGCCTTGCCCTCGAACTTAGGGATGTCCGAGGGGATCTTGGTAGGCATATGAGGCCACGTGGGGTCGTGTCGAATAGGATCGTTGGTCAATCTGGCCAGGTCAGGTAGGTTGAGGCTAGCCATGAATGGCAAACTGGAAGAAGGCTGCGACACAGTAGTGCTATGGACCAAGTTGGGGCCAGTGCCCCCAAGTGGAGGGGCAAGATTTAGGGTGGTGCCCCCAAGTGGGGGAACTGAGGTAGTGGAGGATGGTCCAGCACCACCATGGGTAGTGTGAGCCACTGATGTAGTGGGGATGGGTATTCCCGCTGTGGGTATAGGTACCGTGAGGGGAACGGTAGAAGGTTGCCCCATGGAGGGCATACCAAAAACAGGTGTAGTAACTGGTGTAGTGGTGGATGTGCCACCAATGGTCCCTATGACAAATGGAGTGGAAGTCGTACCAGCCATGGGGCTAGTAGGGGCAGTATAAATAGGGTTCTCAGACTCTGCGTCAGAATCAGAGGTAAAGTAAGGAGCGTCACTATCTGGTGACGGAGGCCTACGTCGCTGACGAGTGGAGTCAAGTGACAAGGCTCTGGATCTGTGATGAGTGGTATCAACGGATAATGATCGGAATCTACGACGTGTGGTGTCAAGAGAACCGTGTTGTGGGGGCTCGCCCCTGAGGCGCCGAGAATGTCTCGGGGACTCAATGGTGACAGATGGTGTCTAATCTCTGTGGGTTGAGGTGAGTAAAAACAGCTCAAAAAGGGCCTAATGCAACCGAGTGTGCAGAAGGAGAGCTAAAAAACAAGGCACTCAGGCCAACAACCAACTCAAAACACCCACTGCAACAGTTGTGCTACAATAGGTGGAGTGTCAACAAAGATGGTCAGAATACCAACAAGCAGCAGGTTTCCTAAAAAGAAAAAATGGTGGACTCACTAGACCAAAGGGAGGTAAAGGAGCATGCAAACACCTAACTAAAAGTATTCTGACTCAACTAAACATATCCTCTGCAAGGTGATGAAATCCAAGTCAGACAATATGAGTAGGAAAGCCAAGTGGCTATGATATCCCCCTACCGGGAGGGATACCGGGTAGTCAATCCTAGAAGAATGGCAACTAAGATACCCCGTTCATGACACGTCCAGAAAGGTGAATCTGCCGTTTAGTTCGTTGACCGCAATACCCCTATACAGGGATATCCCGCGAACCGCGAAAGGTAGCCCTTCGGTTACTGAATGGAGTGCGGTATTCCACTCAGGCCTCCGGAACCAGTCTCCCGACTTCAACCCTCCTAAGGGAGAGGCCCTCTGATAAACTGGTCGTGACCGTGCCAAAAAGTACTAGGGGATTTTGGTTCCCTATTTGGACAACAACTATGTCTCAAGTGAAATAACCAAGGGGTGTTATTGGAAACCTATCCCCCTGATCCTACCTAACTACAATGATTCTTTTGTGTTCCCCAAGTGGGGTTAGAATGTTGGTTTAGTTAGGTACTTTTTAAGGCTCACTTGATTTTATGTGACAGAGTGTGTGCTCGTGAGGTGTTGAACCCAAAAATAGAAGTGCCACAAGGGGGGCAACTTCCAATCTATCAATAATATGGAAATTGAAAGTTTAACTTGCAAAATTTTCTGAATTTAAAAAACACTAAAATTTTTAAAAGAATTCTGTAAGGGGAACAGAAATTATATTGCAGAAAGGCTGGTAAGGTAGTGAGGCTGCAGGTGGGACAGGGGGCTGTTCAGATGCAGAAAATATTGCAGCAAAAGGGGCTGGGCTCAAAACAGGAAAAGAGCAGAAATCAGACCGCGGGTCTGTGGCGAATTGGAACAGGCCGACCGCGGGTTTAAGGGAAACAGCGGCGGTCAGGTCGCGGCTATCGGGCCAACAGAGGCAGTCGGGACGTAGGAAACAGGGAAAAAGACGCAGTCGGGTCACGGCAGAAGGGCTAACAGGCGCAGTCGGGACGCACGAAAGAGGCAGAAAGCCGCAGTCGCGACGCGGGAAAAAGGCCGACAGGCGCAGTCAGATCGCGGCAAACAGGCTGATTAGCCACGGTCGGATCGCAGGTAACAGACTTGAATCCGCCGGCAGGGCGTCGGAAGCAGTCTGAGAGCCGCGGTCGGATCGCAGGTAAAGGCCTGAAAGGCGCGGTCGGGACGCGACTGCAGAGGGAAAAAATGCGGTATGCGGCGGCCGAAAGGGACAGCCGAAAGGAAAAATTTAAAAAACGGAAACCAGAAATTCGAAAACTAGGGGAGTCGCCAAAACTGTAGCTAGGGTTTTACCCCTAGCTTGTGCCAATGAGCACCTACTAAGGAGAATGGACTCCTTAGTAGCAGTTCAATAATGATTAAATGATTAAGCTAAAACAACAATTAAAAAACTACTTTAAACATTGCATGAGACATAAATGAAAGATGTAAAAAATGGTTTTATATTAATATTACCTCCAATGTAGAGGTTGATGAAGCCCTTTGCAGTGTCCAAGAGGATGCTCCAAGCTTCAGAATGCTCCTTCTCCTTCTCCAATGGTGGGGATGGGCCAAAAGTGGCTCTCAAGGTGAAAATAGTTCAAATGATGAACTAGGGTTTCGAGAGAGATTTTGGCAGAGTAAGGGTGCTTGTGATTGTGGATATGGAATAAGGGATCTCCATCACCTATTTATAGTTTTTTGGTGGTGGAGTGCTGACCCATGGTTTTGGGAAACACATGGTTTTATGCAGCTGTATAGGGTTTTTTTTTCTCCTTTTCCTCATTATTTTATATTTTTTATTCCCTTTTTAGGGGATTTTTGCTATTTTTGGAGGAAAAGGGGGTTTTTTAGCCTTTTTTAGGCTATTTTGATGGTTTTGTGGCCTTTTGGAGGCATTTTAGGCCTTTTGGAGGCTTTTTAATGGGATTTTTTTTGGGATTTTAAGGGAGAAATGGTAGAAAAATGGACAAATGAGCCATATAATGTGGTAGATGAGGTAGTGAACACTTTTTGGGTGTTAACAATATGTATCACTTCCGTTGTTAAAAAATTGTTTTATAGTAAGCCATTATATAAATTCGCAATTTGAGGCAAGAGCATAATTTATATATAGAATTGGGTGCCCCGTGGTCTACATAGAGTAAAGAGGTTACTAGATATATGATATATTACATATGCAATGGGAATTCTAATTAGGTATGTGAAAAATACACGGAGAGGTCATTGAACAGTTATCAAAAGGATCTTTTGGTATCTGTGGGGCACCCATGACTATGTTATTTTTTATAAAGGATATGGAAGCAAGAAGCTTCAGATACATGGGTATATTGATGCTAAATACACATGTTATGTGGACAATGAAAAGTACACTACCGCATATATATTTATTCTATTTGAATGTGTTGTGAGTTGGAAAATGAATTTGCAAGCCATGCAATAAGTGGTTTATCATTCCAGTACAAAAGTAGATACATTGCAACTTCAAAGGCTTCCAAGGAATTTGTTTAGTTGAAGTAATTAGGTAGAGATATTGGACAGGAACATGGGCCCATGCTTATTTATTGTGGCAATCATAGTGCAATTTCTTTGGTAAAGAATTTCAAGTTTCCTCCATGGACAATGCCTATGAAAGTGAAATTTCACTACCTTGAAGAGTTGGTAGAGTATAGTGAGGTAGTTATACTCAAGGTTAGGGCTCAAGATAATGCATTGAATTCTATAACTAAGGTGGTGGATGGAAGGAAAATTTTTTGGTGTAGGGTCAAATTGGGAATTCAACCTTAGTTGACGTAATTTCCAAGTGAGAGATTGTTAGGACAATGTTAGTTACATCATCAATATAATTAGCAATGTCCATTTGTACAAGGAATGTGTAAAGAAATCATTTGGATTACATTCTTGTGTTTTAGAAACAAAGTCGTTTCCCATTTTTATTTTATTTTAGGGGTAGTGTTGTTTTTATATTTAAACATTTTTATAACAAAAAATAAAACAACAAGTTATACAATCATTTGTCCCCAATAAAAAAAACGCCTTTGTTGTGTGCAGTTTTATATTATTGTTGTTCTAATGTTTTGAATTTCCTACTTATGTTGAATATCTTTGTCCTATAGAATTTCCTCCATTTGATGCAAGTTGTTCTCTAGGTTTAACATCTTGGAGGGCAACCTCCTCCACTATCCTCTAATAATTTAACCAAGGGATCACATCTCTAGTCCAAACTCTTTTAACCCTTGAGTAACTTTCACTAATATTTGAAGCAATGATAGGGAGCCTCTCATTCTTTATGTTTATTAGTATGTTCTTGTGCATTAAGTACTTGACTACGTTTGTACATAACTTGATCATAATGTTACTCTCAATGGGAGGAAACTCAACTTTTAAAAAGAGGACAGAATATGATGTCACAGACTTTATTTTAAGATTTTTTATTATAAATCATTTTTTTAATTTGGTCAATTTTCCTCCAATTTTTCTCCAAGTTTCCCTAACAATATTGCTTCACTAAATCTAACAACTATACAAAAATAAAATAATGTTAAAATGCACCTACAAAATAGTTATAAATTCACAAATATATCAATACAAAATGCAACTCTTGCATGCATTTCTTTTTTAAAATTACATATTTGTTTCCGAAACAAAAATCACATCTTTATTACTAGGAAGAAAAAAAAATGCTTTCTTCAAGTGTTGTGGACTTCTACAAACAAAAAAGTTATACCGGTCACAAACTATACTTCCTAAGAGCATTTTCTTGTTTTGTTCAAAACTTACTGATATGTCCAAAAAAATCCTACTATCCAAAGTTTTACAAGCTTCACAACTCTATACCTCAAAATAGAATACATTACCTAGCAACCTTCGAGATTGATAGTAAAATATGGAAAATTATTATGAAAAACTAGCTAGACTCAACCATCGAACCCTCAATTGTTTCCATTAAGATTAACTCTCTTGGATTCAACTGCAATTTCTCCTTAAAAAGGGAATCTACTTGTTGGTTCAATTTTCTAAAAACACAAGTTATTGTAAATGAAGAAAACACGTCTACAATATCCTTCAAATATGTAGCCATTGCTAATAAATCATTATTAAGAATACGTTAAAAAACATGCATCCACTTCACAACTAAAGTCAAGTCATTGAAAACTTGTATATCAAATATTTCACAAACATAAACTTGTTTTTTAGAGAATTCTTAATGCACAAGTTTTATTTAAATTGTAATTATCATATCCAGTTAAAACATTAAATTATCTGCCATGCTAAACAACATTAAATATGGGTAGCCAACATTATTTTTTATATAAATAAAAATATTTACTTTTCATGATAATTTGATATTTAATTATTAAACTTGATTTATGATATTTGATCATAACTCCTTTACATTTGCAAGATACTTCTATATCACTATTTTATAATTATTATTTTTAGATTATTCATTGTTATGTTCCCATGGGGACATGTAGCGATCACTAGGTTAGATTAATTTGAATGTACATGTCAATTTTTTTTCTTAAACCTAATTTTCGTCTCAAATTTGGGTTGTCTTTGCTTGATGTGAAACATATCGGGGGTGTAGGTTGACAAGTATCCCGGGAGCTGGTACAATATCCTCAATGCAAGCTAGAGTTGGTATAATATCCTCAATGCGAGCTAGTACACTTCAATGTGAGGTGGACACCTGGTATCGGCATTTTTTGTACAGATGATGAGTTCAAGACTATTTGGCGTTGTTTTAGAATAGTACTCATTCAATAACATGTATTAGAATAGGACTCGGCCAGTAGCAGGTATGCCCTTCATACAACTCATTGCTTTGCATTTATATCAGGTTGGTCGATCGTTGAGGAAGTTAAGAATTGTAATCTCACTGGTCATAAGTGCATTAATTAGTTGAGTGATTAGTTGGTTAGTTTGACTGTGACACTTTGATGTCCCATAGTAGTTTATGTTCCATGGTATTTACCAGTAGTATTGTTGTGATGTAATCCTATATATGATTTTGATTAATAATGAGAAGGCAATCAATATGTCCACTGTTGTTCCCTCCTTTATTGTCTTGTAAACTTTAACATGGTATCAGATATGCATGGCCTGATCCATAACTACTGATTTGCAGTAAGCCTTTTCACATAGTGGAAAGCACGTATACACATACGATCTGATCTCACATCTTCTGGAGGTTGCAGATCAAGACGGGAACACATCAGCATGGAGACGTGACTATCCTTCACAACATTGGGGCGTATCAATTTTTTTTTTAATTTTTCATTTGGAAGCGCCGACACACCTGTCCCTGTCAGGAACTGCATCACCCTTCCACCGATGCACATGTTACTAAGGAAAATCACACCGCTAAGGCACTCTCTGCACGGACTAAACGCGTCGCTGACTCCCTTGTTGTTAAGGGAAAGTGCGGCGATCACTATTACACGCATTTTTCCCAACACACCCTATGACGCATTGTGCCAGTTGTACAAGTGGTGGCAATGTGTTTAAAAGACTGTCATAAAGGATGGCTAGTACCAGTATGAAGCAGATCTCCGGACCAATGTTGACCAACACCAACTATGAATTTTGGTCAATCAAGATGCAGACGTTTCTCCAACTCAACAAATGTTGGGATATGGTTGAAAACGAGTTCACTGAACCGAATACAACTGCTCTGGCTGCTATGTCTAATGCTCAGAGGAAATCTCTTGAAGAAAGCTGAGATTGAAATCTCACTGTAAAGAGATTGATCCAAAGTTGCATTAAGGAGTCCATTTTCCCATGGATCTCAAGAGCCACCACCGCGTATCAAGCCTAGAATCTCCTTGCATCTGGATACAAAGGTACAGACAGAGTCAAAACAGTAAGACTCCAAACCATTCGATTTCAGTTTAAAAGTCTTAAAATGAAGGAAACTGAAACCATAGATCAGTTCATGACTCAGGTTTTAGGTATTGTGACACAATTCCAAACCTATGGCGAGGCCTTGGAAGAAAAGGTTGTTGTCCAAAGGATTCTCAGATGTCTCACTAATAACTTTGCTATGGTTGTTACTGCTATAGAAGAATCTAAAGATCTATCCAAATTTACCCTAGAAGAGTTAACAGGGTCCCTTCTGTCCCACGAAGCTTGACTGAGTCAAGAAGAAGAGTCTTCGTCAAATGCATTCAACACTCAAGCTTCCCTCAACAGAGATCAAGGCAGAGGAGGTAGAGCATGAGGTAGAAGAGGAAGAGGTTCTCATTCTAAAGAGGATAGAACTGCTCATGAACACTCATATCTGTAATACCCCAATTTTGAACCCTTAGGCAATTTTGGCTCTAATGTAAATATTGTAAATACGCGATGTATGTTTCCCTAGCGTGGAGCTCAAGGCCAAGGCCCCGCTAGTTTATGCTCGGATTTTATTTAAATTAGACACGCTTGATATTTTGTTACCCACGTGCTATTAAGCCATGGGATATTGTAAATTGATGTAAATATTTAACATTGAAATAAAATACCAAAAACTGGCTATGGAGGCAACGAATGAGAAGGGGCCACGTGTATCCACTAGGGAGTGGTGAGGGGGCTATGGGATTAAACCCTAGGCTGCCATTTGTCATTATGAGAACCCATTGACTTTCCTAGGTGACATTAATGCCTGTTGTAAGAAGGTGGTTGAGATTTTCAGCCCATGGCTTCAATGGAGCATGGGCAGCCCTGAAATTCGTATGGGTGGGCATGGGCTCTGATTGCTTGGGCAAGAAGTCACTCAACCTCATGGGGGGTTGCTTGATTCTCACCCCAGTCCATGGTGAAACTACCTAGCATCATTCCCATCCAAAAACGAGTGCCAGGAGTGAGGAAGAACCAGAAATCGCGACCTTGAGAGAACCCAGTTTTTGAAAGACCAAAAACGTCCAGATTTGGCATGGGACAGGGAAATCCAATGGGGGATCCAATAGCATGAACCTTGGGGCAAATTTGGGAGCATTAGCTACCCCGAAATCAATGGGAAAACCCAGTTTTTGCAGCTCAGAAAACGAGTGACGGATTTGAGCATTTGGTGAGCAGAATGGTGAGAAATCAAGTTGGGATTGACTATGCAGAGGTTGGGTGTGCTTGATAAACCCAGTGAAGGCTAGGATCTCAAAGATCAGCAGCTGGACCTTTCTATGCCCATCCTGAAGAGCACTGGAGGGAAGAGTTTCCTGAGGGACTGTGTAACAGAGAAGGGGATCTTCCTTGTGTTGGATGTGGTAGGTAATGTGGGTGCCTAACTGTTGAGTTCACTTGAGATGCCTGTAGCTCTGTGGTTGAGCTCACTGGCTTAGCACTACCCTCCTCTATCTGCTTGGATGCTTGACTGAAGCCATGACTATGAGTGAACCCAGCTAGTCCTCCTTAGTGGATACACGGCCCAGCTCGGGGGTGACCTCTCAGCTGAAAGAACACAAGCTGGACAGAGGTCTACGGTTGGGAGGAACGTTGACCTTCCATAGCCAGTCGTTTGGACCATTACAGTTCAAGATGAGTAATCTGTGATTTAATTTATATACAGTATGTGTTTTGCAATGCATTCATGATTAATGGAATGAAATGCATCATGTTTTATGCAGTGTAATAAATTGTCCATGCTTAATGAAATTGGTAACTGTTACATGTATGAATGATATGGGTATGCTGAACACGTGAAGAAATTATGTGCATATGTGAAGTTAAATTCCGCTGTGTAGTTCTTGGATTTATGTCTGCACCCATAAGTTTTAAAATTGCATGCGTTATGGGTCTCAGTATTGGGGCTAAGCCTTTACGGAAGCCCTGTGTTGTTAACGTTTTCCCTTCCTTGCACTTGATGATGGAAGGGGGCGTTACAGTTTGGTATCAGAGCTGCGTTGCAGCATTGGGCCTCTATGGGCCAAATCTGATAGAGTTTTCTTAAGTCTGTTTTGAAAAAAAATTGTTTTAAGACTGTTTTTGAAAATTTTGGTTTAAGACTGTTTCGGAAGGAATTCCCGAATGCCTTCCGAAACAGCGGAAGCATTCGGTGAATCGTTCCGAAATTTCGGAAGCGTTCCGAGAATTTTCCGAAAATTTGCGAAGGGAAGTTTTTCGGAAGGAATTCTCTTCCGAAATTGCGGAAGGAATTCTCTTCCGAAATTGCGGAAGCAATTCTCTTCCGAAATTTCGGAAGGATTCCGCGAACCGACTCCGAAACAGCGGAAGAATTCAGTGAACCGCTCCGAAACAGCGGAGAAAAATTCGTTTTTTGTGAAAAATTTTCTAAGTGTCGGCGTCGAACGGAAACTTTTTCGGAAGGAATTCTCTTCCGAAATTGCGGAAGGAATTCTCTTCCGAAATTGCGGAAGACTTCGGCGAATCGTTCCGAAACGGCGGAAGACTTCGCCGAATCGTTCCGAAACGGCGGAAGACTTCGCCGAATCGTTCCGCAACGGCGGAAGACTTCGCCGAATCGTTCCGCAACGGCGGAAGACTTCGGCGAATGGTTCCGAAACGGCGGAAGGATTCCGCGAAGGGCTCCGAAATCGCGGGAGGATTCGGGAAAGTCTTCCGAAACGGCGGAAGCCTTCGCCGAATGGCTCCGCAGTTGCGGGAGAATTCAGCGAATCGCTCCGCCATTGCGGAAGCGTTCGCTGAACTGCTCCGCATTGCGGAAGCATTCGGTGAACCGCCCCGCAATTGCGGGAGCGTTCGCTGAACCGGCCCGAAAAAAAAAAAAAAAAAAAAAAAAAAAAAAAAAAAAAAAAAAAAAAAAAAAAAAAAAAAAAAAAAAAAAAGAGTAAAGTGCCAAAAACTCCATTTTTGGATAGGGGGAGCACCGGGGCTCGGAATGGGATGATTTATGTGGGGCTCGGAGGCCATTGACGGGGGCCATGAAAGAACTAGTGAAGACCCCGAGCCCATTAGACTCCAATTTGACAGAAAAAGGGAAATAGTGACTTTTGAAGGATAGAGTCCCGAGGCTTGACAGAAGGTCGGTTTGAGCTGAAATTGATCAGGCGCGGCCATGAAGCAGGCACAATGTTAAGTTCCGAATCTTGGAATCAAACTCCAAAGGATGTGGAGTCGGGGTGAGTAAGAAGGCCAAAAAGCACTGTTCCAGGCCACTTTTTCGGGATTTTGAAAAGCTTGTGGGCAATAAAAGTGACCCTAGATGTGGGATTCAGAAATTTTACTGAACTAGACATTTCATATTCTCATTAAGACAGACAACTTCCGTTAGACGAAGATTTTCCAGAAATGCACCGTTTGGGAGATAGCCGTTTTTGGCCCAAAATTAGGAATTTTGGAAAAATGTGAAAAGTAAGAAGTAGTAAAACCCAGAAATTCATAAAAGATGAACGGTACATCAGAATTGAAATCCGTGAATTGCTGAGTGTTCCTTGTTATATGGACTAACTTCGCCCGATAGATAAGTTTTTGTGGTTCTGCATATATTTTCTTCCACAGGTGGCTGAAGTTGACCTTCGGGACCAAAACACAACTGTGTAAACTGTGCAGAATTATTGGTAAGAGTTGTCATTTTTGAAACAACGCTGTTTCCACACCCGATGTCGGAATGGAGCACGGGGATAGGCATTGGAAAGCTTGTCTAGCAAGGAATAATGTAGTATGACCGGAATTTGAATTGGGTTATCAGACATTATATATTATCAGGGCAGAAAAGTGCCGGTGACTGTTTTGTCAAATTAATGGCAATATGGGCAATTTTCAGAATTGCATGAATGGGCAAAAGAATTGAATAAGTAACAGCTATGTTGATTATTCCATGAGTTAATTATGTTAAATGTTGATTGTTGTATATTCCTAGATGCATTTTTATGAGGTCTAACAAATATCATAATAATGCACAGTGTTTGCAGCTCATAAAGTTTATAATTGTAGCAGAGGTAAGATGGTGACCATTAATGATGCTCAAGATCCTTATGAACACGAAGAAGACGTTCTAGGAGAAAATGTGCATGAAGGGAATGCGGAGACTGAATCCAATGGGAGAAGGGAGCAGGTGACTCCTCAAAATTTGGTTGAAACCATGGTGAGCTTCAATGAAAGATTGATGAAGGCTCAAGAAGAACAACACCAACTCAATGCTGCTATTTTGCAAAGCCTCACTGATATGCAGCATAAGATAAACCTTGGGTCCAACCCAAGCCATATGGGTGAAGAAGGAAGAGATGCAAGGAGTCATTCTAGAGGCCGTTCGAGGAGGAGGACTCCAAGCCCAAGGAAGAGTTCGGTGAGCAGAAAACATAAAACATCTTCATCAAGGTCTTCTTCCAGCAGGTCGGGTGACTCCAAATGTTCTAGGAGAAGTCCAGGACATGCACCTAAGAGATTGGGCGGAAGAAAGAGGTTCAAGGGTATCCCACAGGGAGAATTCAGGAAGGCAAGACCTCCCACATTTGATGGGGAAGGAAAGGCAGGTCAAGAGGCAGAAGCATGGCTTCTGGGAATGAAGAAATATTTCAGAATTCAAGACTACTCAGGAAATGAGAAAGCCAGAATTGCCATTTACAACTTAAATGGAAGAGCTTCCATTTGGTGGGACAATCTCTTGCAAGTGAAAGGGATCAATGCAAGAAGGATCAGTTGGGAAAGATTTAAGGGGTACTTCAAGGAGAAATACCTTTCTGCTAGGTATTATGACGGTAAGAGAAAAGAGTTTAATGAGCTCAGGTTGGGACAGAAATCCATGGAAGAGCATGTCCACAAATTCTTGGAATTACTGAGGTATGTTGACTACATCAAAGATGAGAGAGTAAAAATCCAATGCTTTCTTGGGGGTCTACCTCAGAGTTTCAAAGATCGTATTGAGTTTGTTAATCCACCAAGTTTGGATGAAGCCATTAGGATGGCAATGCACTGCTATGAGCAAAATAGGGGAAAAACAGAGGCTAACCCAGCATGGAAAGGAAAGCCAAGAGGGAAGTTTGACCAGAAGAAGGATGGCTTCAAGCCACCATTTAGAGGTCAGCCTAGAACCTTTCCACAGGGACAACAAGCAAGGAGTGGATTCAAACCGGCAGTGGCAGTAGACAAAGCATCAAAGGGACCACTTCAGTGTTGGGGATGTGGAGAAAACCACATGTTGAAGGATTGTCCACATCGGAAAAACAATGCTCGAAAGTTGAACAACCTAAGGGGAGTAGCTACGGTGGAGGACATGGCAAGGGCAGCACCTCGGATTTATGCAGCGTTGGATAATCATCAAGCAGACCATCAGTCCTCAGTGGTGGAAGTCGAAGGTAAGATTGCTACGCAATCTATTTCTGTTTTGATTGATCCAGGATCTACTCATAGTTATGTTTCTCCAAAAGTGGTTGAAGGTTGTTCTCTTAGAAAAATAAAGCATACTAAGTCTTGGCTAGTGCAACTAGCCACGGGAACCAAGAGAAAAGTAAGTGAGGTAGTGATGGAGTGTCCCATAGAATTGAATGGACTCCACACATATGCTGAATTGAATGTGTTACCATTAGGATCCTATGATGCATTAATTGGCATGGATTGGTTAGAAAAACATAGAGCCAAATTGGACTGTTATGAGAAAGCACTTGAGTGCATTGATGAAAAGGGAAGGCCAACATTGGTAAAAGGGATTCCCAAGCAAGTTTCAATAAGACAGATTTCAGCCCTGCAGTTGAAAAAGTTTTATAAGAAGGGTTGTCAACTATATGCAGTCCATATGCCAGACTCATTGGAGGACAAAGGGCCAAGACTAGAAGACTTCAGGATATTGCAAGAGTTCCAAGATGTGTTTCCGGATGAGGTACCAGGGTTGCCACCGATGAGAGATATTGATTTTACCATCGACCTTGTTCCAGGGGCAGCGCCGAATTCCAAAACTCCTTATAGAATGAGTACACCGGAATTGGTGGAATTGAAGATACAGCTGCAGGAATTAATAGATAAAGGGTATATCAGGCCTAGTGTGTCTCCTTGGGGAGCACCGGTGTTATTTGTCAAGAAGAAAGATGGGACTTTAAGGCTGTGTATTGATTACAGGCAGCTCAATAAAGTGACAGTTAAGAACAAGTACCCATTACCAAGAATTGATGACTTGTTTGATCAAATGAAGGAAGCCAAATTATTTTCAAAGATTGACTTGAGGTCTGGCTACCATCAAGTAAGGATTAAAGAAGAAGACATTCACAAGACGGCTTTTAGAACTAGATATGGTCATTATGAGTTCACTGTGGTTCCATTCGGCCTTACCAACGCACCTGCCACATTCATGTGTCTCATGAATAGTGTATTCAGCAAATATTTGGACAAGTTTGTGATTGTGTTTTTAGATGACATTCTTGTCTATTCAAGAAATGAAGAAGAGCATGAGGAGCATCTAAGAATGGTGTTGCAAGTTCTTAGAGAACACCAGCTGTATGCCAAGTTAAGCAAGTGTGAATTCTATCAAAAGAGGATCCAATATTTGGGTCACGTCATTTCAGAAGAAGGAATTGCAGTGGATCCAGAGAAGATTAATTCCATCATGGATTGGCCAACTCCAAGAAATGTTTCAGATGTTAGATCTTTTATGGGCCTTGCTGGTTACTACAGAAGGTTTATTGAAGGATTCTCCAGGATAGCGCATCCGATCACTTCATTGCAAAGGAAGAACATCAAATTTGTATGGTCTGAAAAATGTGAGAAAATTTTTCAGAAATTAAAGGAGTTACTTACTAGCGCTCCTGTTTTGAAGATAGCCGATCCAAGGAAGGATTTTGTAGTATGCACAGATGCTTGCATTGAAGGACTGGGTGGGGTTCTCATGCAGGAAGGAATTGTGATTTGCTATGAATCTAGGAAATTGAAAGAGCATGAAAAGAATTATGCCACACATGATTTAGAATTAGCAGCCATAGTGCATGCTCTTAAAATGTGGAGGCATTACTTGATGGGGAGAAGATTCGAGCTTAGGACTGACCACATGAGCTTGAAGTATTTGTTTGATCAGCCAAACTTGAATGCTAGGCAAGCTAGATGGATGGAATTTCTATGTGAATTTGATTTTGAAATTAAACATGTAAAGGGGAAGGAGAATAAGGTTGCAGATGCTCTTAGCAGAAAATTTCATGTTTCAGCGGTAAGTATGTGCAAATCAGATTTGAAGACAAGAGTTCTTGAAGCCCAAAACGGTGACGAAACTTGCCTTCAAATTAAAGAGAAGTTGCAACATGGTGATGTGGGTGAAAAGTGTGCAGGATATCAGCTGGGTAAAGACAGTATCCTCGTCTACAAAGATAGGTTGTACATTCCAAACAATGCAGATTTGAAGAAACTAGTGATGGATGAGATACACCAAATGCCGTACTCTGGACACCCAGGGTATCAGAAGACTATAACAGCGGCAAGAAAGCAATATTTTTGGAATGGCATGAAGAAGGATATAGCTGAGTACATTGCTAGGTGTCAGAAGTGCCAACAAGTCAAGGCAGAACACCAACATCCAGCGGGGTTATTGCAGCCCTTACCCATTCCAGAATGGAAGTGGGAAGTGATCTCCATGGATTTTATAACAGGTCTGCCCATGACAGTGAAAAAGCATGATTCAATCATGGTTGTGGTGGATAAGCTATCAAAGGTAGCTCACTTTATTCCAGTAAAGTCCACTCACAAGGCTAGTGACATTGCGAACATCTTCATGAGAGAGATATTCAGATTGCATGGATTGCCTAAGGCAATAATTTCTGATCGTGACACAAAGTTCACCTCCAATTTCTGGAAGGGATTATTTCAGGAATTGGGAACGAAATTGAATTTCAGTACAGCTTACCATCCTCAAACGGACGGCCAAACCGAGAGGGTGAATCAGGTCCTTGAAGACATGTTGAGAATGTATGTGATGGACAAACCATCCAAGTGGGAAGATTATTTACACTTGGTTGAATTTGCATACAATAATGGACACCATGCATCCTTGGGAATGAGTCCATTTGAAGCATTGTATGGCAGGGGATGCAGGACGCCAGTGAATTGGGATGGCCCAGTGAACAGGGTAGTGCTTGGACCAGAGATGATCAAGGAAATGGAACAGGAAATTGTTAAGATCAGGCAGAATTTAAAGGCAGCTCAGGACAGGCAAAAGAGTTATGCAGATTTGAAAAGAGTACATAAGGAATTTCAGATTGGGGATCATGTTTATTTGAGAGTGAAACCAAGGAAGAGTTCCCTCAAGTTGGGGAGTTGTGCCAAGTTGTCGCCCAGATATTGTGGTCCATTTGAAGTCCTTGATAGGATAGGGCCAGTTGCATATAGAATTGCATTGCCTGCTAGCATAAGAGCTCATAATGTTTTCCATGTATCTTTGCTTAAGAAGTATGTACATGATCCTAATCATATGATTGATTGGAATGTGATACAGGTGGAACCCGAGGGAGAGTTCCAAGTAGAACCTATGCGCATCCTCGACAAGAAATTCACAGTGCTCCGGAACAGGGCCATCGGGCAGGTAAAGGTCCAATGGGAGCACCTTAGTCCCGACGAGGCTACATGGGAGCTGGAGGATGCCATGAGGGAGGCATTCCCATTTTTGTTCAGTTTTGAGAACACCGAGGACGGTGTTGTTCTAAGGGGGAGGGGAATGTAATACCCCAATTTTGAACCCTTAGGCAATTTTGGCTCTAATGTAAATATTGTAAATACGCGATGTATGTTTCCCTAGCGTGGAGCTCAAGGCCAAGGCCCCGCTAGTTTATGCTCGGATTTTATTTAAATTAGACACGCTTGATATTTTGTTACCCACGTGCTATTAAGCCATGGGATATTGTAAATTGATGTAAATATTTAACATTGAAATAAAATACCAAAAACTGGCTATGGAGGCAACGAATGAGAAGGGGCCACGTGTATCCACTAGGGAGTGGTGAGGGGGCTATGGGATTAAACCCTAGGCTGCCATTTGTCATTATGAGAACCCATTGACTTTCCTAGGTGACATTAATGCCTGTTGTAAGAAGGTGGTTGAGATTTTCAGCCCATGGCTTCAATGGAGCATGGGCAGCCCTGAAATTCGTATGGGTGGGCATGGGCTCTGATTGCTTGGGCAAGAAGTCACTCAACCTCATGGGGGGTTGCTTGATTCTCACCCCAGTCCATGGTGAAACTACCTAGCATCATTCCCATCCAAAAACGAGTGCCAGGAGTGAGGAAGAACCAGAAATCGCGACCTTGAGAGAACCCAGTTTTTGAAAGACCAAAAACGTCCAGATTTGGCATGGGACAGGGAAATCCAATGGGGGATCCAATAGCATGAACCTTGGGGCAAATTTGGGAGCATTAGCTACCCCGAAATCAATGGGAAAACCCAGTTTTTGCAGCTCAGAAAACGAGTGACGGATTTGAGCATTTGGTGAGCAGAATGGTGAGAAATCAAGTTGGGATTGACTATGCAGAGGTTGGGTGTGCTTGATAAACCCAGTGAAGGCTAGGATCTCAAAGATCAGCAGCTGGACCTTTCTATGCCCATCCTGAAGAGCACTGGAGGGAAGAGTTTCCTGAGGGACTGTGTAACAGAGAAGGGGATCTTCCTTGTGTTGGATGTGGTAGGTAATGTGGGTGCCTAACTGTTGAGTTCACTTGAGATGCCTGTAGCTCTGTGGTTGAGCTCACTGGCTTAGCACTACCCTCCTCTATCTGCTTGGATGCTTGACTGAAGCCATGACTATGAGTGAACCCAGCTAGTCCTCCTTAGTGGATACACGGCCCAGCTCGGGGGTGACCTCTCAGCTGAAAGAACACAAGCTGGACAGAGGTCTACGGTTGGGAGGAACGTTGACCTTCCATAGCCAGTCGTTTGGACCATTACAGTTCAAGATGAGTAATCTGTGATTTAATTTATATACAGTATGTGTTTTGCAATGCATTCATGATTAATGGAATGAAATGCATCATGTTTTATGCAGTGTAATAAATTGTCCATGCTTAATGAAATTGGTAACTGTTACATGTATGAATGATATGGGTATGCTGAACACGTGAAGAAATTATGTGCATATGTGAAGTTAAATTCCGCTGTGTAGTTCTTGGATTTATGTCTGCACCCATAAGTTTTAAAATTGCATGCGTTATGGGTCTCAGTATTGGGGCTAAGCCTTTACGGAAGCCCTGTGTTGTTAACGTTTTCCCTTCCTTGCACTTGATGATGGAAGGGGGCGTTACAATATCACTGTGAGCACTCTCATGACTCTCAAAAACAGAGGGGGAGAGGCAAGAGATGGACTAATACATCCAACATTCAGTGAAACTACTGCAAGAAGTATGGCCACTATGAACGAGAGTGCAGAAAGAAGTATGCAGACCAGAACAGTGGCAGAGCCCATGTCTCCAATGTTGAAGAAAGCTCATCGAAAGTCATGTTTCTCTCATGTCAAGTGACCGAAGAAGAATATCATTCAGATGTATGGTTGCTGGATAGTGGCTGCAACAATCATATGACAGGTGAAAAATTTCTATTTTCTGATCTAGATCTATATGTCAATACAAAAATCAAGCTTGGTAATCATTATCTAGTTCCTGCTCAAGACAAAGGCATTGTTCCTGTTCTTACTAAACATAATGAAAAGACGTTTAAACATGATGTATTCTATGTTCCTAATTTGAAATTCAATCTAACCAGTGTGGGTCAATTGATTTAGAACAAGTATGATGTCAGGTTTATTGATACTTATTGTGTTGTCTATGATAAATCCCCCAGTAGAAGACTCTTAGCCAAAATAGAAATGACCAATAAACAAGTGGATGCACCAACAGTTTCCAGCTGAAGTGGCTCGAGGGAAAGCCACAATTTTTTGTTGGGGTCCTATTGGCACGAGGTCGGAGCGCACAAGTGTGGAACCCCAAGCGGAGAAAGGGTCAAATAAAAGAACAAAGGACTGGTCACAAAGCCAAGATATGCGGAAGTAATTAGTTAAGTTAGTTAGCGATGGGTCATTAGGACCATTTGTAACAGCCAAGTGCGCCTATAAATAGAAATAAGATTGTAATCTCTAGGAGATAATTGACGGGAAGATCTAAGGAGAAGAACCTTTAGTGTGATTGTAAGCCTAAGGGCATTATCCTAAGTTGTGAAATATGAGATGATATCTTTGCATCTGCAGTGTTTATGTCTTTTGGATCGATCTATGGATCATTTATCTGGGTTTGGTTCTGTATTATGAGTAACATGCATATCTATCTTCTGTTTATCGCAATATGATGTTTTCTTGAGATCACATTAGATATTGTTTGCAGATATGTTATGTATTGTATATTCCTCAAACATGCTTTCTTGATTTGTTTAATTCGTTAAGAATGAGATGATAATGCAATTAAGAATTACTAGGGCGATAATTTGATGTTTTAATGCGAATGCAATTCTCTGGCTTTTGTTGAATGAGGGTGGAACAATGCATGTCTTCTCCGAACCGTGGAAACTTGTTTCCTGCAGCCCCCCTTAGACATATCGGGTGAGACCTCACTTGCTCTGCGGGTGTTGCTGGAAAGGGACGTAAAACGTTTCTGGGTCGATGCGTAAGGGTGTCTGGTCGATCTTTGTTGACAGTAGTGCAAAGTGAACCCTTGTCGACAGAACTGTGTCAACATATACCTTCTCCAAGTTTGAAGAATTCAAGGCATTGACTAAAAAGAAGTATGGTAAATCCATCAAAATGAACAGGTCATATGGTGGAGGTGAATGTGATTCACATGATTTTACGGAGTTCTATAAACAACATGGCATCCAGCACCAATTCACTACCAGATACACTCTACAACATAATGGAGTTGTTGAACGAAAGAACCAGACCATCATGAACATGGCTCGAAGTATGTTGTCATATAAGAATTTGTCGGATGATTATTGGATTGAAGCTATTGCATGTTTAGTTTACTTACTGAACAGATTTCCTACTGTGAGTGTCAAAGATAAGATTCCTAAAGAAGCATGGAGTGGCACTAAGATTAGTGTCTCACATCTCAGAGTTTTTGGATGTGTAGCATTTGCACATGTACCTGATGAATTGAGAAAAAAGCTAGAAAAGAAGAGTGAGAAATGTATCTTCACTGGTTACAGTGAATATCACAAGGATTACAAGGTGTTTAATCTTGTCACCAAAAAGGTTGTGGTGAGTAGAGATGTAAAGTTCCTTGAAGATAAATGCTGGAGTGATCCTCCGAATGCTTCAGCAGAAAAAAAGTCCAGTACCACCATATCTACCGCTCAGAATGCCCATACTAGAGGTACAACAACAACAACAAGTAGCAACATCAGCAGACAATCCACCACAAAGAACCATAAGTTTGAGGGAGTTATATGACCAGACTCCTATTATTGATGAGAAACTACAATATGCTCTATTTTTCTGTCAACCCACATGTTTTGATGAAGCAATAAAGGATGCATAGTGGATCCAATAAATGAATGAAGAGATTGATTCTATAGAAATGAATCAAACTTGGGATCTAGTTGATCTCCCACCAGAAAAAAGTAGTATTGGAGTAAAATGGGTCTATAAGACCAAACTCAATGAAAAAGCAAAGATAGAGAAGCACAAGGCCAGGTTGGTTGTAAAAGGATTTGCTCAACAATATGGTGTGCACTATGATGAAACCTTTGCTCCAATAGCAAGGATGGACACCATTAGAGTTGTACTTGCAATAACAGGTCAGAATCAATGGCATGTTTATCAAATGGATGTGAAATCCATCTTTCTCAATGACATACTTGAAGAAGAAGTCTATGTAGACCAACCACCTAGATATGCTGTCAAAGGTCAAGAACACAAAGTGTGCAAGCTAAAAAAGGCCTTGTATGGTCTAAAACAAGCTCCACGAGCTTGGTACAGCAGAATTGATTCCTACCTCATCAACAATGAGTTCAACGGGAGCAGCAACGAGCCCACTCTCTATGCCAAAACATATCACCAAGGTAATATTCTGATTGTATGTATTTATGTTGTTGATATGATTTATACTAGAAATTTGATGTTGGGAGAATTTAAGACAGTCATGAAAAAGGAGTTTGAAATGATTGATCTAGGCCTTATGATGTACTTCCTTGGTTTGGAAGTTGACCAAAGTGAAAATGGAATCTTCATCTGCCAACATAAGTATGCTACAGACATTCCACAGAGATTCAGAATGGATAAATGCAAACCAGCTAAAACTCCCATTGCTACAGGAACCAAGTTAAGAAAGAATGATGATGGACCAACGGTGAACTCTATAATTTACAAAATATTGGTAGGCAGTTTAATGTATTTGACTGCAACTTGACCTGATTTGATGTATGATGTCAGCTTGATCTCTAGATTTATGGAGTCTCCCAAAGACTCTCACTAGAAAGTTGGAAAAAGAATTCTGAGATATGTTGCAGGCATAGTTGGTTATGGAATTTGGTACTCTCATTCACCAGACAATACTCTTACAGGGTACACTGACAGTGATTTTGCAAGCATTATTGATGATAGGAAAATCACATCTGGTTCTGCTTTCCATTTGGGTACCAATCTGATTTCATGGGCCTCTCAGAAATAGCCCATTGTCAGCATGTCTGCTGCAGAAGCAGAATATGTCGCAACAACTACAACAGCATGCCACAGAGTTTGGCTGAGAAGACTTTTGAAGGATATGGGACACACAAAAAAATAACCAACACCTATTTATTGTGACAATAGTTTTTCCATACAATTGTCCAAACATAATGTATTTCATAGAAAGAGTAAACACATTGACACTCGCTACCACTTCATTCTCGAGTTAGTCAATAGTGGAGAGATCACTTTGATGTTTTGCGGCTCTAAGGAGCAATTGGCTGATATGTTTACCAAACCTTTAGGAACATTTGCAATTGAGTTTCAGAGAAAGCACTTACGCATTGATAGTGTTGAGAATATTGTCACAATTGAGATTAAGGGGGTGTGTTAAGAATTGTAATCTCAATGGTCATAAGTGCATTAATTAGTTGAGTGATTAGTTGGTCAGTTTGACTAGGACACTCTGATGTCCCATAGTATTTTATGTTCCATGGTATTTACCAGTAGAATTGCTGTGATGTAATCCTATATATGCTTCTGATTAATACCGAGAAGGAAATCAATATGCCCATTATTGTTCCCTCCTTTACTGTCTTGTAAAATTTAACAGAGAAGGTGAATTGGAGGTCAGTTATGAGATGAAAGTTTAAAATGATTGAATAATAGTGTGGATCCTCTCATCCTGTGAGCAGTGGTGTGATATATTGTTACTGAAATTGCGCAAAGGGTGTCAATTTGTCTCTATGATATTTTCCTTGTCCGGGTGCTTGTTCTCTGTGCCACTTTTCTATTCTTTTTTTTTTCAGCCATCATAGCTATGACATTGTTGTTTATTGTTAAATCCACAAGAGAGGTCTGCTATCAATTTGTGGAAGAACAATGTTGTGGTTCGTGCTTGCTGGGAGCTACATCGATACTGCTGACGAGGAGAGCCAAATCTAACTCCTGTAAGTGATCAAACTGTCAGCCTTCCTCATGCTCTGAATTCATGGAATGAAATCGTTTTTCTATTCCCTCGTTCAAATTCTACCATCTTGTTGATGGGGAGAGAAGAGAGAGTATAGTGACAACGAGCAATGGCGTCCTCCTTCGGTCAAAATTCCCTATTCGAGCAATTAACCAGTTTCTTCATAGAATTTATTTAAGGTATATTCATTTTCTGGTTATAACAATTGAATTTATTTAGGATGTTTATTAAAATTGGTCAGCTGGTTGTCGAGAATAGTAGATTTCTGTTTGATTTTTGGGTTTTATCATGAGCCGCTGATCAACTGAGTTTCACCTCTTCAACTTGTAGGGTTAAAAGTCCAAAATTAATGGGGTGTGAGAGGTCCAAAACAAAGAGGATCGAACTTCTGACCTCAGGAAATGGTAGTCTACTGAAACTTCAGTCTAAATATTTTAGGTCACAAACAAGACTTATTGCAACTATCATAATTGTTAGTGAGGTCGCAATATAGAATTTATTTGTTTGATCTGGGATGACATTGGTGGGGATTGTAAATTTGATAGATGATTTCAATTTGTGGCATTGTTTGTAGTTAAGTACTTGTACTGATTTGAATGTCTCACTATGTTTCCCTCTTATCGGAGCTTCAGTAAGCTTCGATATAAGATGGGAAGAAGCCACGCAACATGAGTTTCGTATTTGAAAGAAAATGTACTCCATTAAGCTAAGTCACCTGGTTATTGTTTGTGTTTGGGTGAAGTTAAAATGAAATTCTGACAAAAATTTGTTGGTTCAAAGAGTGATAAAATTTTTATCCACAACTAAGTCTAGCAAAAAGAAGTAAGCAAATTTTGTTATAGTTGTCTGAAAACAAGATCTACATGTTATGTAAAAAATGAGTTTATTATTAAAAAAATCAATTCTAATATTTTTAGTAAATTTAAAAAAATGTGTTTATTATAAAAAGAAATCAATTCTAATATATTTTTAGTAAATTTTATAAAACAAATAGAGTAGTCAGAGTCACTTTTGTCGACCCATTGTTATAAGGGTTGTGACAATTGAAAACTAAGACATTGAGTAGTGGGAAATTTTAATTGAATTTTCCCATACTCATCTTTTCATCAAATTATTATTCAAATATCTCTTTTAAAGTTGGAGAAGACTTTGACTTATGGTGGGAGGCCACAACATGAATCATCGTCCCAAACTCTGGAACAAAAGGTCAAATATTCGTACTGTACGGGTTCCATTAAACTTTGGTCACTTGTTTGCCGCGCAATGTGGTCAAGAGCGATGCATTTTGTGTTTGCCACTGTCACTTTGTTTGGGAGTTCTGGCTAACAATTGAACGGCGGAAGTAACGGCGGGGTTGAATAATCAAATGACAAACCTCCAATGGCGCCTTTAAATGTGTACCTGATCCTCAAGCGTATAAACCCCAGGTGGCAAGATTGTTTGGGTACCCTGTTTATCATAATTTTCAACTGCCCGAGCCCTGATTCAGGACGCCATTAGCTTCCATTAGAGAATTGCTTAGCATAAATGCTTTTAATTTAGTTATTTCTTGTGTAATTGCTCTCTAAAGAAGATATTTCTTCATAGAAAATCGTTGGGAGGGGTTGATTTATGTCAGAATTTCTGAAATTGTACTGTTTTGGAGTTTTAAAAAAATATTAATAATATGTTATGTGCTTCCATGGCCTTCACCTCTTCCAGGGGGTGATCATGACCATGCATTTATCAGAGAGGCGCGAGATATGATGTAGTGATTTGAAAAAATTATTCGGTATATTATGTGTTAACCCTTTTGAGTCTAGTATTTTTGCCTGAAGCGTGAGATGTAACAGGTTTTTGTTGCTGAAACTTTACAAAACTGTAAGGTTCCAAATACATTTTAGCAAATTTGTCTTCTGCTTGAAGTTTGTCATGTATATGTAACAGCGTTGGAATTTCCAGATCAAAATCTCTGTAATTGCATTATTTGACTGTCATTTTCCATAACAATTAATTTAACTTCTCAAACATGCTAGTGGATGTGATGTTAAGGATTAGATAATTCACAGTGACAATCCTCTCTGCTGGACCAGTCCGGGTGCTCACCCCAACATTAGTATCTTCCGATCAAAACTTGCAGCGCTGAATAAGAAGGAAGAAAAGATAAAAAAATAAAAGATTTGCCATGGACTTTCAGTAAGTTATCATTGTTATGATCAGAACAAGTTAAATAAATTAACATGGGGCCGCCATTTTGTTACAAGCCACTACATCATACCAGTCACACAGCAGACCCAAAAATTCAATACTAGTCAATAAATCATACCCTAAGATACAAAACTTGAATTTTAAAGGGAACATTTTTAGATAAATCGTCCCGTCATATGTTTAATTTTCACTGAGATCAATAAAACTGTATATTCCTTAACCAATAGCCGAACCAGTGCCTCTTAGGTTGTCTTTGTTTCGTTATTTTAATAAACAATATTTTGTTTATTTGAATAACATATTTTTAGCATTACACACGGAAATGTACACTTGTATGAATAATTTCATGCTTAACAAGCACAATGATTTCATCCTTCCAAAGTGAAACTGATCCATTGAAAATGAAAAACAAGCAACATCAAATTCAACACAAAGTTTATTGATCTCAATGAGAAAACATATGTACACATGGCACTCTGCTTCAAATGCAGCATAAAAGTTAACCACCTGCCTGAGACGATGAATATGAGGATACTACAATGAATGCCAGCCCCTTTGTGACAGACATTGTACTGGTATACTGCTTCTTAAGTGAAGAAACTGTGCCCAACTAAAATTTTACAGCTTATAATGTCACCAATAGAGCTTCACCACAGTGAACTCAGAACGGTTTGCTTTCTTACATCTATTTAAGGCCTATTGGTGGCATAAAGATTGAGAAATATACAATAATGACCAACGTTTGGACATACAACATCTAAGATCAGTCAAAACATGTGGTATTCACACTCTGCTTCTAATCATCTGGTTTTCCCCTGAAGATCTATGGCAGCACTCTGCAAGATCTGAGGCAACGCTTTTGCAGGAAGTCATCCTACATAAGAGTCCTCTTAGTACTCATCGGAACATTTGAAATTTGGACAGTTTGGGATATCTGCAATCCGAAACATTGAGAAGATTTTAGTCCAATGCTAATGAAGTCTGGTTTGGGGAGTTCAAATTTGAGACATCCCATACAAATAAATTATAATTGCAAGCCTTAAATCAATTCTGATAACCGGCCAGAGCAGCTGTTTGAATTTTATAGAAGGCCTACTTCGAGTCAGGGTGACAGCCTTGGAAAAAACTTAATATATGTTAAAGATGCAGAAACTATAAAACTAAAGCCTAATCTATGCATCTTCAATTCTGTCCCCTGATTCATGGTATTGTAGATCTTTTGATTTTCAACTGAGGAAGCTGGGAAGCTCAAAAGTAGCTCCACACCTATTTGGGACCCACATTCAGAGTCATATGGAAGGTGCACACAAGCTGCTTACAAAGAATAAAAAAGGAGCTGCTGCGAAAGCAATAACAAAACTGCCTATCAAGATAACTTGGACTAGGAAATGGTTCCAGTCAAAAGCTACAACATTTATACAAAGTAAAATGTTCGTATTACCTTTATCAATATCCCTGGAACACACAAGAAACTGTCAAATAGACTATTATATTCCAAATCAACAATGTCTTCACACAAAGTATCACCAGGATCTCACAAGCCCCAGGCACCAATAACCACATGACTGACTGTGACCTCCCCAACTAGTAGAACACCATAAATAATTACACGAGTAAATTATATGCTTACAAGGGTATGAGATGGATGCTTATCAGTTTCAGTGATCACTATTGCAAAACCAATAAGAGGAATACCTATCAGGATCCACAGGCACTGGTATGAAAATAATAAGAATAATACTTGTGAGTATGAAGAATTCAGGTGAGAGCTTGGGTGCCTAATAAGCTCGAAGATAGGGGTTTTAAGCCCCGAGACCTGAGCCTTGAACTTTGCCAACTCAAAATCAAAATTAATTAGAAAAGTGACAAGGAGTCTCCAGGAGGATCTGTAAGGGTCATTGAAAACAAAGAAAAACAAGAGCAATGCCTATTGGGATCAGGATTTACAGGGATCGCTGTGAACAATGACAACATAAGAGGAATGGCCATT
Source organism: Larix kaempferi (assembly GCA_027924585.1). NCBI lineage: Eukaryota > Viridiplantae > Streptophyta > Pinopsida > Pinales > Pinaceae > Larix > Larix kaempferi. The sequence goes on along the minus strand of BSBM01000833.1, from coordinate 6,008,002 downwards.
AGGATGAGCAGACATAATAACAAGAGAAACCTCTGTCAGCCTCAGCAAGCGCCACAATAAGAGAAGTGCCTTTCTGCACAGATCAAGGCTGCTACCACACTACTTAGTACTTACCACCAATGTAACTGGATTGCTTGCAGTGTCTAATGGCTCCTTGAATGGCACTTTGTACCTCCATCAATGTGTTCCCACTACTATAGTTAGGAAGCTTCTGCTGCATGTCAGAAGGTTGTTGTTTCCCCTTACCCAAATGCTTGTAAGCCATCTTCAAGTTACCAGAGAAATCTGAGAATGAGATCTGCTTCTCACTTCTCTCTGAGCCCGGACATCTACCATTTTTCTCTCCAATTCTTTGTCCGGGTTTCTCGAGATCTCCGAACCTAATTTTCTCATTACACCTCTTTGAAATCTTAACATACAGAGGCTTGATCTTTTTCACATACTTCTGAACAATCTTCTTGGCTCTCTTCTTATCTTTATCCATGTTTTTACATTGTCCTTCTCCATCATCAGAATCCTCTGATTTCCTTTGAGACTCATTGTTGCCATCTCTCTTGGCAACCTTGGAATTATCTCTAGTGAAAAGAGACACCAGCGGTACTTCCACCACCTTGAATTTCATAGTAAACAGTCTATTCTGCTTGGGCACAGGAGTGTCCATAGCAATACCAGTACCATCTCCAGCACAAGGAGACTGCAAATCCATGCCAAGTTTACCCGACCTTCTGAATCCAAACAAAGATATCTTCAACTTGGTAGCAGTTTTGAGCAAATTGGGGAAGTGGATCTTGACTCCAGTGACGTTACAAGACTGAGGAGAGGCAATATCCAGATCAATGTCATCCAGAGGTGCTGTAGGAAGTTGCAGGGGAGGCAGCTGGCCTTGGTTAGCCAAGACATTATCTGCAGGTGGAGAAATGGGATCATTTGGGTTTGGGGGATCGGCGGTAGAAATAGAGAAGTCCAAATCAAATTCATCTTCGCTATCATCCTCGTCTGAGCTTGAGCTGGATCTTGGGGTGGTGTCTGTTGGGGAGAAGGGTAACGAAATATCAATGTCAAAATATTGGGCTTCGTCTGCATAAGAAGGATATTCATGATCATCAGAGCTATCATCTGCATAAGAAGGCTGTGGGTTTTCTGGATTGTATGTGCAGATATTCATACAGTGGGTCTCCATTGGATTTGGATTGAAGTCTTGAAAAGCGCTGATATTACTCTACTAATGTTCCACTTCCTACTCTTATCGAGTCTCTGAGAACTTAAGGGCTGAGTGTATGTTTCGAGTGATTGCATCAGGATGAATTATGTGAAAGCTAACATCATTTATAAAGAGTCGTGTCGGGGAACGCATTCAGTTTTCCTTCTTATTTTACAAACTTCGTTTCAAAGGCGCGTTTACAAATGGACGGTAGGATTTTAATAAATTTCACTCAATCGAAAGTGAATTTATTTGAGTTCGATTTGAAGATTATTTTTATATGGATAGGTGTTTAGATATTATCTGAGATTTTGGATTTTTTTGAGTAAATCAAAAAGATTAATTTTAGTGTAATAAGGATACATTGAGGATTCATTTCATGGTCTCGTATCTTGTTATGCTCAAATGCATCTTGATTAAGATTTAAATAAGTTAAGTTAAGCCGTGGTTAAGAAAATATATATGTTTATTAAATAGTATTTGCTTTATGTTTATATTAATTAGTTTAATGTTTAGTCTTTATTTAATAAGGAATCATCTCCACAAAACTAAGTGGTTGGCTATGCCTATCGTTCAATTAATTTGTTAGGTTTACAGCCACTTTACTTGTTTAAATAGTATTTGTTTTATGTTTATATTAATTAGTTTAATGTTTAGTCTTTGTTTGATAAGAAACCATCTCCACAAAACTAAGTGGTTGGCTATGCCTATCGTTCAATTAATTTGTTAGGTTTGCTATCCACAAATGTAGGGAATTATCTCTTAGATTTGCCCACAAAGTTTTCCTTATCTCGTAAGTGAGGTGTCACTAGTTTAAGCCAATTAATTTATTAGAGTTGCTATCCACAAATATAGAGAATTGTCTCTTAGATTTCCCCATAAAATTTTCCTTGAAAAAAGTTATTTAATTAAATAAATTTATTTTATATATGTTCATAATAAATTGAAAAACCTTAGCAAGATAAATAACTTTTTGTTTTACCATTTTGAACATAGAAATGAAGTTCTTTAAAACTTATGTACAGTATGACAAGACTATTATCTTCGAATTTCATTATAAAGACATGATTTTATCTTTGTCTACATTCATTATCCTATGTTGCATTTACAATAATAATAAAGTACATAATTAATATGAATTTTACTTATTTGTAGTTACATTATGATTAATTACTATTAATTAGTAAATAACATTAACTTAAAACTCATTATTAGTTTTTATAATTCAATTTAATTTTATATGAATATGATTATCCTAATTATGGATATGCTCATCATCACTAATTTGACATAATAAGCATACATTTTTATTATTATATTTTATAATTCAATTTAACTTTATATAAATATGATGATTCTAATTATGAATATGCTCATAATCATTAATTTGACATAGTAAACATACATTGAATACATATTTTTAGTTTATATTTTTTAAATTTTAACTATAATAACAAAAAACTATTTGAACATTATTGGCAAAATTTAAGCGATGTTTATTAAAAAAATAAAAATGCCCAAATCACCTTTTATATACAAAGAGAGAAAATTAATTAAAAAAGGATAAAACCACATTCTATGTACAGAGAGAGAAAATTAATTAAAAAATGATGAATACAAGGAAAAATGAATGAATGTCATTTTACTTGTAAAGAGATCCAAGTGCAAACAAACTTTTACCATTGTAATGATTGAATCAACTTAGAAGAATTACATATCAACCATAAAGGTTAGTAGAATGATTGCGATTTTAAAATTCCTCAAATAATCATATAAGTTATAAAGGAGATTCAGTTATCTATTTTGCTAGTAAAGGGTTTTATATTAGTTCCGCAAAATGTTTAAAAATTCAATGTCATAATTTGTTTTTAATAAATATTAAGTTAATTTTTCATTTTTTTGGTTAGTAAAAGAATATAAAGTATATGACTTTTCTCAAAATAATATTGTAAATATAAATGATAAATATGTAAAGTTCATGTTATTTACAAAGAAGTTCTTAACCATTTCACACAAAGTAAAATTTTACATGGTTAATCTCTGAAAAATGGTTAGGTCTTACATGGTTAATGTTTGAAAAATGCTTAGGTCTTCACTATAATAAAGAAGAATTAAATACATAGACACAAGACAAAGAAGAAAAGAGAAATAGCAACAATTTAATGATGGTATAATGGAAACTAGCACCATCAACATCAAATTAACACATAGCATCATTGTGGCAATGAAGTAAAATGAAGTAAAGTAGTTAAAGTTAGCAATGTGAGTAGATTTTAAAGAGAGAAAAGTTATAGATTTAATAAAAAACTAGGAAAGTGACTAGACACAACGAAAAGAAGAACAAAGCAGAACAACAAACAATAAAACAACAAGAATAAATGCAAAATAACATACAAAATAAAATAAAAAAATGTAGCATATATGAGTTGTATAAATTGAAGGCCCATATATCTAAACAATGCTCACATAATGTTTTGTAATACTTAGATAATGTTTTTCACTTTGTTCCTTCGTGGTTTGAGTAGATACTGCACTGGCTTAGTTTCATTATTCGTTTGGACTGTGCAATGCAATTGATACTTTCCAAAGGGAGATATTGAGTATTGCTTAGGATTATGTGAATAATTTTCTTTGAATATGGATAACTTTGGTGTACATGGGGACACAAATGAAGAAGCTTGAGACAATTTGGTGCAATACCCAAATTGGTAACCTATTGGCCAATGCAATAAACTATGTATTAAAATAAATAAGTGCTCATAAGTGAATAACTATTTTTTTTTTATTATTGTAAGAAATCTATGATCCAAGTTGAAAGGGAATTATTTGTTATTAAGAAATATGACGCATAAATATTTTGAAAGGGGAGGAATAAAAAAGATAGGCTAGGTCCCATTAATTTTTTATTGTCCTTCCCTTAATATTTTCTTTTCGACTATGTTGTACTGCCCATTGAGATTGATGGTTAGGGAGAGAAGTAAGGGAATTCACTATTGTAATATGCATTGGTTATGATTCTGAAGTGGGAAGATGGCATGGAGTATGCTAGTTGTCTAATTAATTTTTATGGATCTAAAGAGGAGAATAGACTTCGGAATGGACTTTGGTGTAGATCCCTAGAGACAATGGGTGGGAATACATGATTGTTAGTTAATTGAGATATTATTTTTATGTGATTATTTTAGACTAGGGAGGTTCTAATTGACCTTAGAATGGCAATGGTCTTAATTAGCATATTTCTTAGAATTATAATTCCTAACATGGACTTGGGGTTGGTTACCCAACAATCACTTGGGATTGGGAATATTGAGTGATTCCCTTGCCACATCATGACCTTAAACTCAAGAGTGGCTATATGATCTTATTGGTGGAAAATCCTCTAGAAGCAACCAATGTTTCCAATTTCTCATAGAAACATATTGTATATTCTATGTAATTTATGTGCCTTAGTATTATTTTCTTCCATGGATTCATTTATGCAACTTTGCTTGAATTTATAACTATGATGTATTATTTATGATGGTTCATGCATGCTAGGACTATAATTGTAAATTCCATGTGTTGAGGGAAAAATAGCCACAACGGTGAATAGACTTCCCTCTTGGGAATCCTTAAGGTTGTACCAAGGACATAGTATTGTAGATTGAGTGTTAGAACTTAGTATTCCAAATATAAAATGACAAAGCAAACTTTAAGCAAGAAATGAAAACAAACAAAAAGATCAATTAAAATGGACAAGTGCTAAGAAAAATAAAAGAATAAGCGTATGTCAAACCAAATGATGATTGCTCGATGGTAAAGCTTGTTACAATGGTGTCACCTAGGAGGTGAAGGATTCAAAGGGAAGCCAACAAACTCCCTTATGGAGGTCATCTTTGTCCACACGAATGCAAGATAACAAACTTAGAACAATGGAGAAAACTCTTGCTTCTTAGAGGGAGAAAGCAAGGGAGCTTTGCATGCCAACTAGAGGTAAGAAGTGGATTGAAAGTTGAGATCTCAATGCAATTCTTGCAGCATAACTTTGCTTTTGATTTTCTCATATAGGATGCATGCCCATGGCTTCCTTTTACAATCCAAATGGATGCCAAGAAACATCTAGATCCTAATGTGAACAACCTTACTAGTGAATTGGTTCTTCAAGTAAATGAAGGGGGCTATTGAATGCTCCCAAGAATGTGAGGAGTCCAATTCGAATTTTGTATCCAAGGGAACCATTACGAGCCTTGAATGCACCATAAAAATTAGGTAGTCCCATTGTTTTTACAGTGACACGAATTTTGAAGGAAAAGTCAAGACGGTTCATGTGGGTCGTTGAATAGGGGTCTCTCTATCAGTGTGGGTGTCCAGTGCAAATAATCATGCTATTGTCCAAAATGTTTGTTTTTGTCATCCCAGGGCTCAATTTCTCTTGTGGATATGGCGAAGATGTATTTGGTGAGGTGTTGGTGAGCTACATGTTGTATGTTGATGATGTCTTTATGCAATATTAACTAAAATGTCTCATTGTGCGAAATTTAAGAATTAACATATGCCCTCGGATGTATGAGGTTTGGAAGGAACTATATGGACGAAATGCATCATCATTCCTTTCTCTCTTATTCATGTAAGTTATCAAGTATTTTGTGGCTAAAAATACCAACCCATGGGAGAAGGTTGTTGTTGATGACAGTTGAAGATGTAATGAATGAATGGTGTTTTATACAAATGGGAAAGACATCCCTATGCTCATGAAAATATGTAAAAATAGATTGCAATACTTAGAGGAGATCAAGGGGTCATCTCTCAATATTGCTTCTACAAGGATGAAGGTGGCTTCAATCCCTTTATGCATAATTGATACTTGGAATGTTGGTGATGTTATTGATGCTAAAGAAGCAAAAATATTGATGATGACGAACATCCCACTAGGGTGGCAGACCTAAAAATAATGATGAGGTTGTTGGATGAGGAAATTTGGTATATCAGATAAGTTACTACCATGAATCATAAATGTGAACACAACTACCATCAGAATGTACGACTCCCCCTGATGTGATAGACTTATTGGAATTGAGCATAGGGGAGACCACTGAGTTAGGGAGCACTAATGACTCTCCCTACTAAGTTCAATGTGATCCATTATACTGATGACAAGGAAACCTAAGGTACAATCGTAATAATCACATCTCTTAGAATGAGGTGATTTGATGTTGATGAGAGCCAAAGTAACTGATAATACGAGGGTCTTATCTAAAGAACCAAGATCATTTTGTAACCAACTGGGATATTGACAAACCTGACACAATACTTGTTGATAACCCTATCCAAAAAACATTTTGTCCAGTTAATACGAACGTGAAACCTGTCCAATAAAGGTTACATCCAGTTAATCCTAGGAAAGCTGCTACCATTAAATTTGAAGTGGAAAAACTTCTCAAGATCGGCTTCGTTTACCTTGTTTCATTGACAGAATGGGTACATCCAATCCCATTCCAGTAGACAAAAGGTAGGGAAATCTTCGACTATGTATGGATTTTAGGGATTTGAATAAGGCTTTCCCTAAAGATAACTTCTCCACTCCTTTCATAGATCAAATCATTGATGAGTGTGCTAGAAGTAAGGTCTTTTCCTTATGGACGGATTCTCAGGGTATAACCAAATTCATATATGACCTGAGGACCAACATAAAACTAGATTTATTTGTCATTGGAGTACCTTTGCATAAAGATGTTGTTTGGCCTAAAAAATGTTGGAGCTACCTTCTAGCGGGCCATATCATTTGCTTTCTATGATATTAAGAATATCGTAGAGGCATATTTAGATGACTTAGATACTCGTTCTCACAAGAGAAGAGACCATCCATACCATATTCACCTCGTTTTTGAAAAATGTAGGAACTATAAGATTGGGTTAAATCCTCACAAGTGCATCTTTTGCATTGAGTCCAGAGAACTCTTAGGTTTCACAGTTTCAAATAAAGGGACCATGGTAGACCCATTAAAGGTGAAATCCATTGATAATTTACCTCCTCCCACAAACATACACCAGCTTCAGAGCCTCCAAGAAAAATCCAACTTTCTCAGACGTTTTATCGTGAACTATGCCAAGATCACGAAAGGTTTTATGCGATTATTGAAGGAAGGGATCCCATTTATATGGGATGAAACTGCCCAAGATTCTTTCGATTCTCTTAAGAAATCTCTTATGACAACCCCTTTACGTATCCCACTAGATTACATGAGAGATTTTTTGTTGTATTTGGCCACTTCTGATTCCACTATTGGAATAGTTTTGGTTTAGGAAGATTAAAGTTCCCAGGAACATGTCATCTATTATCTCAACTATGCTTTGGTTGGACTTGAACTGAAGTATTCCCATGTTGAGAAGTTAGCTACTGTTGCTGATGTTTTTGTAGTTTAGAGACTTCAACATTATATTTTGTTGCGTAAGACCACCATAGTTGCGGATCTCAATCCATTTCAGTATTTTTGACCCGATGAATATTTGGGGGAAAATTAAATAAATGGATTGTGGTTTTGAAATAATTTGACTTGGAGTTCCAATCCTCTAAGTCAAAAAAATATTTGGTTTTTTTCTGAGTTGTTCCCTAGCAAAGAGTTTGATAACACTGAGTATGACTCATTCCCTGATGAGCATATCTTTCTCATCTCCTCCTCTAGTCCTTGGTATGGAGACATTTTGATATATCTCCAAACTTTGAAGTGTCCTAAGACTTTTTCATGAGAAGAGTGACAACACATCTGGAATAATGCAAAGATTATCTCAGTGTAGGTGATACTTTGTACTATTGTGGGGTTGATTCAATTTTACGATGTTGCTTAACTCACAAAGAAGTTGATTATGTGTTGAATGACTCTCACAATCGAGCCTGTGGAGGTCATCTTTCTGGTTTGGTAATTTCCTAGAAAATACTATATGACAAATACTTTTGGCCGATGATCTTTAAAGATTGCATTGTTTAGTGATAAAAAAGTGCCATGCTTGCCAAGTTTTTACTAGGGAAGTGCATGCTCATCTTTCTCCATTATTTCCTGTCATTACAGTAGGCCCCTTCACCAAGTGAGGGGTTGATTTCATGACATGTAATCTAGCTTCGGCTGGGGGGCATCAATATATTATTGTAGCCATTGACTATTTTACGAAATGGGTGAAGGCTATGCCTACTTTTTGTAGTGATGGGGATATTGCTTCTTATTTCGTGTTCAATCATATTTTCACACGATTCGGTATCCCATAGGAACTCTTAACTGATCACAATCGACACTTTCAAAATCATATGATGACCGAAATGAACACTATGTTGGGGTTCAAGTAAGGCATTCTTCACCTTTTTATCCCCAATCTAATGGTCAAGTTGAAGCTATCAATAAAAAATTGAATACCATGCTTCAAAGGACAGTGAAAGCAAGTACAAAAAAATTGCAGATTATGTTATATCACGCCTTACGGGATTACCGAATGACAGTTAAGACTGCCACAAGGTTTTCCCCATTTCAAATCATCCATGAAGTTGAGGGAATCCTCCCTATTGAGTGCGAGATCCCTTCGTTAAAGTTAGTAGTTAATTTATTACCTAAGACCTCGGCCTTAGAAGAACACTTGATTCACTTAGAACATCATGATGAACAACGTTGAGATGCCGCTACGACGAATGGAGCACATAAGAAATGGGTAAAGAGTCAATATGATAAGTCTGTCCATCCAAGAGTTTTCTTGGAGGGGGATCTTGTCTTTATTTATGATCATGATAAATATCCTCTAGGGGAAGGTAAATTTAAATCTACGTGTTTCAACCCCTATATTGTATCAAAAGTTATGAAAAAGGGCGCATATGAGTTGACTTATTACGAGTGGAATTATAAACTAGTTGATCCTAGAAATGGGCTCTACATGAAGAAGTATTATGCTTAGTTCATGTACTTTTTCTTGTATATAGTTGTACAGTTGTATAGTTTCTTGTTTGGGTAAGATTTTTTTATAGGTTTGTGGTTTGTGTTTCCAGATGATGAATGAGATATTTCTATGATTCACAAATGGATCTAGTTTCCATCCTCATAATATCGCTTCAGTTGCATGGGTGATTTACTCTCTCACTGGTCAGTTAGTTGTTGGAGGAGGTGCTTGTTTATGGCCAACAACCAATAACATGGCTGAATACAATGATGTAATCGAGTTATTTCAAGATGCTCTGTAACATGACATCTTATCTCTCGAAGTTTGTCTTGACTCTCAATTGATCATTTTACACATTAATGGTGAATATTGAGTTCACGATCCTTCTTTACTTCGTTAGTTTTTAAGAGTATGTTTCCTTGAACGATAGTTTATTTATATTACATATAATCATGTCTCAAGAAACCAAAATTTAATTATTGATGCATATGCTAATTATATCCTCAATTGGAATTTGTTTCAATTATAAACACATAAAAATAAAATGTACATAGCATTCATGTTCATAAGACAATGTAAATAAAAGCATGCTGAAACAAAAGGTCTGTCGATATATAGATAGATATGTAAGTCTAAAAATAATATAAAACGTTTATACATAGGAAAAATGTGGATCTAAACATATCAAAAAATAGGCTCTACCAACCTCATGATAATACAGTCATAAACCTCCTATGGGTCACCTAAACCTTGACCTCTACGGTAGTACAGAACTAATGTGACCACTTTCCGGAAGTACTACACCCAGGCTCTTGGTACCACTACTATCTTCCTTTGCAGTCCCTCTGGAATGTCCTCTACCTTGTTCGTTGGGACCCCATCTGTGAGACTGCTCAATTTGGTATGTACATTCTCTAATGTCATGGCAGTATCAGGATCTTTACCCTCTCACGCCCTCCGTCGGAAGTGGGGGAATCCTGCTGGTCGAACTGGTCCAATATCTGTCATCATTATAGGGATATGTTAGTTTCCAGCCAAAAACATGTATTTGTTTTCAATATATAACAAAAACATAACAATTAAAATAAACTTGAAAATGTTAAAATGAGACTTACCAATGGCACCACATGCACTACCAAGAGGGAATACCATTTCTGCATCTTGATTGAAATTGATCCCATCACAAGGGTAGTCGTCAATGGAAATAATCTAACACTCTCACCAAGCAAAGTAGTCATCATGAAATGGGCTAGCTACATACCCACCTCCAATTCGTAGCATAAGTCTTGTCCACCGACCCATGGCAGGCATGTGGAGGGCATGAGAGTCCACTGGTACTCGTGGGCTCAATCCCAGAACTCCATTGAAAAAGAAACTGGGATACTACTGAAACCAAAGTTCCATAGCTTCCCCTGTCGGACCATAAATAGTTGGAATTTTGAAACATCCCAACAACCATGTGCACCAGTGAAATGTTGTGGGTTCCATACATCTCGCTGCATAAAACATATGGACCTTGGATGCTTGGTATACTAAAGTTGATCCCTAGGCTCACCCTATGGTAAGAAGAATAATATCCATACTAAGGATCTCTATGTCTTGAATGAGAATCTGTGAGCCACTCTTTTATGCAGTGGGCATACAATACATGGTCATATACTCATCGGTGGACATCCCACCACCACTTTGAGATTTGAAGCTGGGTACTTGACCTCGACAGGACAAATCAGTGATAAAATAGATATCGACTACCTCTATTTTTAGAGGTTGGGCCGTCCAGGATAAAACAATCAGCATCTACATCCCAATATCCCACAAGCATTTCAAGAAGTCTTCGTTGAACCCGCATATTCATGTGTAGTTATAAAAAATTCTTTAGTGTGCATTGATGGAGAGCTTCAAGTGCCTCATTGTCCTCTAGGACTTGGTAATCTATGGCCTCATGGTCCCTCTCTCTCCATTCAAACGACATCCTGTCCAAAAAATCCAAAATTTTGAGACCTTTATTAAAAAATATTACTTGCACAAATGTACGCGAGATGTAGAAGAAATAGTCACATCCATGCGACCCATGGTTTTGTATCCCATGTACCTAGCCGCGCACATTTAGGGCCTCCTTAAAACCAAAAAAATGGAAATAAAATACATAAAAAAATAATATAAATGGAAATATCAAGGTAATACCTCCTACGTGGAATTGATGGTTCGCTGAATGATGACTCGTAGCTCTTGTAATTGTCCACGGAAGGTCAAGGTAGTTTTTTCCCAAATTAACCAAATTTTGAAATGTTTTACAAATGAAATGGTAAAAAAGTCCATTTTACCCTATTTTATGACTTTTTTACCACCCACTTTTCTAAAGTTCATATTTCATTTTGTAAAATGAACTAATTAATTGTGTTTTAGGGCTATATTGGCGCATTCTTTATACAGGGAACTATAATTTTTCATGGTGACGTTTTCCTCAGCAAGTATATGGTTTCTTAATTGGCATATAGGGTAGGAATTCCGTCATTATGCATTTTTCATCCTATCTCTCAATTTCGAAATAACCTAGGTTATTTTTTTGAAATTGCGACAATTAACCTTCTTTTAAGAAGTATATGTCGTAAGGTTGCATTTAGAGCCTACCCATCCCAAGAGCATTCTAGATTTGATCCCATTTTCCATTGATGCTCATGCTACTTTAATTTTTAGGATACAGGAGTCCCATTGTAATATTGCCTAACTTTGCATTGCAATTGCATTGTTTCCTTGTCATCTTTTGCTATCCATTTCCCGTAGGGGGACTCCCATTATCGAGTTTTCTTTAATCTTTTTCCCGACTCCTTAAAAAATGAAAAAAATTGTTGAGTAGGTTTTGCTTCTCTCATACTCATTAAAAGGACTTGAAATAATTTCTGTTTGGTATAAGTTTACCCGTTTTCAGGGTCAGATGGACTATTTACGAAAAATGAATAGTCTCATCAATTTTTGCTAGAAGAGTTCTCCCCTATATACTTCTATGCTTTTTTCGGGATTGGGAGACTAAAATTACAAAAAAAAATACCTCTAGAGTCGTCTTTAAGTTTTTAAGACTCTCTAAAAGTGAAAACATCGATGAGCATTCACTAACTTGGGCTCGATAAAAATCCACAAGACAATGATATAGAGTCTTCTTTAATTCTTTTTAGACTCTATAAAATTGAAAATACCGACAAGCACTAACCAACCTGGGCTCAACAAAAATTCACGGGACGGTATTTATGGAGTCTTCTATAAAAAATTCAGACTCCGTACAAAATGAAAATTGAGGGTTGAAATTTGTTAAGTATCATTATCTTGCTCATGATCCATACATTTTGGAACTAGTTGGCTTGTCTCGATACTCCTTTCATCCCATGTATTATAGCATTCTTTTATTCCTTTTCAGGCTTTTATAATATGAAAAAGACAAAAACAAAATCAAATATTCCAAAAAGACGGATGGGAAAGAGTTATGTTCTTACCTTTTTATGGTAGCAAGTAGCATTGCCTTTGAACATAGCACATTGTTTAGAGTCTTATATCTTCAATTTGGTTATAGTTTAACTTAGGAAGTTGTACTTGTTCATGTTGTTACTCCCTCGACTGGTTAATATTCCAAGCATTATGGAGTTATCTTTAATGTCTCATACATCACTGACTTATGTCATGGTCCTCTTTGAGTCTGTGTTTCCTTAGTCACATCTTGTGTCATGTTGTTGTTCAAAGGATTTTTTCGCTTGAGTCATCCAACTCCCATAGCTTTCCTAACTTTGTCGTGTCGACCTTCCTGTGTCAAGTACGTCTCATGATCATTAGTTGTTCCAACAAATATTTTACTTCCTACTACTACCTCATGTTGGATGATGGGGGATTCCCTAATGCCCTCCTTCCAGTGGTTCAAATCCCATCGTCTCCAAAAAAATTATTCTAGGATCATGGTTTAGAGTCCTTTTAGTACATTGGAACTTGCAGTCATTAGTGGCAAGTTTCCTCGCTAGAAACTGTGGGAATTCATCAATGTCCCCTGATTGTCAGAGTCTACAAGTGTTTGACGTCAAGACCTTTATTCATGCTTTTTATATTGTACTAGGTACCTTGCATCTCATTTTAATTATCGGTGAGTTGGCTCCTGTGTGTTAACGGTATACATCAATGATCTGTAATCACACAGTGTCTTACTATGTTAGAATTCAGGACATCTATTTACATAGTCTAGACTCATACCAATGATAATTGGTTTGAATACCTTGAGTCCATTATATAGAATTACATAATTTTTCTATGCCTCAGGTTGTGTTGGATTTCCATTCACTCTTTTGGCAGTGATTTCGATGGAGATTGATTTGTTCAGCTTCATATCCAAATATCTTCACCTAATTTTTAGACATAGATCCACTTTGTATCTTTGTGTCTATGATATATCTATGAGATGCATCCACTTTGTATCCACGGGGTCATGATCACTATTTCTATATATTTGATGGAACTGCTTTGTACTTGACTTGTTGCTATACTTTTGAGCATGGGTACGCCCACCTTAGGAAGAGTAGTTTTGACTTGGTTCATTGTAGGTGCTGCCTATGGCTAGTTTTTAGAGAAATTCCATCTGAGTTACTTATCCACTCACCTCTAAAAGGATTATAATGTATATCAGCCATCATTTACACCTCTAACCTCACAAATTAGGGGGCATTTGTTATAACGTATTTTGCCACATTGTTCCCATAGAAGTTATAATGGACGATCTAATCCCCGTTCCTCTTTTGCAGATTCCCCTAATCCTTAATTATCTGTAAACAAAATCTACCCTTGGAAACACCTCTCAAAAAATTAGGTTTTCCAAGAGGTACGCGACCTATGTATGGCTAGCCCGTGTTCATGTGACCTACTAGTGTCTAGCCCGTGTACCTATCTGTGCAAGGGTAAGAAATAAAAAGTAATGTTATTTTATGGGAAAATTATAGTTCTTTCTATTCCCCAACTTCCCATCCCCGTAAATAACCATCTCTTAACCTCCCTAACTACCTCCCCATCAATATAAAAGAGTTATAGGAGAGGAAAAATCATATATTCAATCTAAGAGAGAGCACCCTCATACTATTGGAATTCAACCAGATTTGAAAACCTGTTTACCTAGTTTGCAAAAGCCCTATTCCCTTATCTGAAACCTAATGTTTAGTCACCATTGCAATACTTTATTATACCAAGGAATTGCAGTGATTCTTTTGGGTATATCTTTCAAAGTGAACAAGGAATGAGTGTGTGAAGGACTTGGGATGGAGGATCCTGGATTTCTAGTCTAAGAACAATGCCAGAGACAAATATTAGGTGAAAGCATTTCAGTTGTAACGTGTTGTTCATTAGTATAAAAGAACTCTCTTTCTTGTCCAATTCAATATCTTGTTTTTTATCTTTATGTTCTTACAATTTGGATATTAAAATCAGCATTTGGTTTATAGAATATCTTTTGCAGTAGTGACTGTTTGTTTCTTTGGTCTTTCTTTATTTTAGGTTGAATTATGAAGAGTTGGATAAGAGATTAAAGTAGCACCAGTGTGGAGAATCTACATCAGGCGTTGGATCCTAGGTAGGTCATTCTTTAAACCTTCTTTCTTTATTCAAAATTAAGTATGCTTGCAAATTGTTGTAAACATATTTTTCTGCTTGATTGCTAAGTGTTTCCTTTCAGGGAACCCACTCTATGGTGGTTACACCTAAAAGCCACTAGGAATTCATTTCTCGAAACAAAAGTGCACCGGTGCACCTAATCCAAATATGTATTGGTGCCGATATGCATCATGTGGCACCATGGTCAAAACAATCGTCAAGTAATTTTTTTTGGTATAATTCTACAAATGATGCATTTAAATTACTTAGGAGCACCAATGCACAACATATTTGAAAGCACTGATGTAGGGTAAATGAAAAACCTAAACAAAAAACTTTAAAAAAAAATGTCCAACTTGTTGCAGTGTGTTTACTTAAACCTAACGAATCGATATGTTTTGATAGATACAAATTGGTATAGAGTAAAATAAAAAATGGGTGGAAAATATTTCATTTATTTTTAATCATAAACAATGTGTTTGTATCCCTCAACAATATCGTTGTGTAACAAAAATTACCGTACCATATCAGGGTTAAAAAAAGAAAAAAAATGGTTTTTGTAATTTATTTTTGACAGTTGTGCGTTTATGCATCACAAACACTTTGGTGCTTCCCTAATGGAGACCACCAGATTAGGGTAATTTTTTATTTTTTATTTTCATTTCTAGAAAATATTTCATCATTCTAATCTTCTACGATACATTTCTCATTCACAACCACATCAGTGCATAACATGAATTATCACACCGTATTAGGGTTAAAAAATGAACAAAATAGTTTTTGTAATTTTATATTTGACATCGTTACGTTTATGTACCAAACATGCACTCGTGTGTCCATAATGGAGAGCATCAAATTAGGGTAATTTTTCATTTTTTCATTTCTGGTATGGTCATTTTCCATCATCGTCGGGTGCATTCGGTAATCGGGTGCAATGCAACAAGGTAAAATAAAAACAAAAATATATATTGAAAAAATCCAATTTTCCATCTATAGTGCTTTTGACCACCTAAGCAATGGTGTCATACTTTCCATGTTCAGACACCCTATCATCGGTGATCCACGTGGTGGCTTTGCTCTCTTCCATTGCTTGTTGAGTGGATTTTGTTTTTTTCCAAATGGTGTGCAAAATTTGAAATTTGATGTACACAACAACCATGCCTCCTCAACGCGCAAGAGGCCAGGTAAACTCTTCGTTACCTCCTAATTTAATTTTTTAGCAGATAGAAATTTAAAATTGAGATTTTTTTTTCCTTTTTTTGAAAAATTAAAAAAACATGCGCAGTACATTCGAATCATTCGTCTCACACCCTGACAGATGGTGCACCTTGTAAATTTATAGTGTGCACCATGCATGATGCATTTCCTATATGTAGCACACTGCATGGACACTGTGCTATACATTTAATAACACACCGCATAAATTTTAAAATGAATTTAAAAATTCACCACATAAATTAGTGCACTTTGTTGAAACGTATGAACTAATTTATTGGTGCTTTTACGTGTAACAAGCGCATCGTATGTCGATTAGACAATTATAAATTTCAGAAATCACTCCTCATACAACAATGTGCTCTAAAAACGTTTGAGCACCTTCTGTGGTGTGGCTTAAAAACATTTGAGCATGATTTACGGTGCTGCTAATGTGTTCACACTGCACTAGTTTTGTGGTGCTTGAGATGTTTTTAGACGCACCGCCACACTAAATTTAGAAAAAAATATTTTCCATACTATCTGGTGCACTTTGTTAACATGAACGCACTGGTTTGTCGGTGCACTTATGTATGATGTGAACACCGAGATTCCAATAAAAATAATTATATATTTCAGAAAGAGATGCTCCAATTACGATGTGTGCTATACATGTTTGAGCATCGATTATGTGTAATGTCCCCTTCACCCAAATCTTACCATCGGGTGGGGACAATGACTGAATTTGGGCTGACAAATTTGCCCCAAAGCCATAATACATATTTCAACAAATAAAATGTGTGCATAATGTAAATAAACATACACAACGAAATTTATTTTGATCCACATGCACACATAGCATGCATTTATCAACATAATTATCATAGACATCAAATTAAAAAAAATAGATTCAAATGCATGAGAATACTTATATTTATCCAATGTAGATCCAAGCAACTGGCTGTGTAAGAGTGACTTTCCACCCAACCATAGGCACTATGTCCAACATATACTCTTTCTGTTGAGAGGCCACCCCCAAGCTGGACTGTGAGGCCACCGGGGCAAAGGAAACACCTACATGCTTTTATCCCTCAGCCAACAACCCTTTCTACTCTCTATGCTTAGCCAAATGCTCCTACATAGATCTACAATGGTCTCACTCAGCCACAACAGCCTTGGCTTCCACAATACCTTCCCACATAACACCCTTCTTGGCTAAGGAATCCCCTTCACTGATCCACGGTTTTCTTTGGCGATCCATCTTCCTTGATGCTTCTAGTGTGTGCATAGAAGAAGTCCAATATGATATGTTCTACTATAGAACCACCTTTAGCTTTAATTCATGGCTTCTCAAGAACCTACGAGTAGTAGAACTCAATGGGTAAGGGTTCCTAACTTTTCCAACCTCTCTACTCACCTACAACCATCAATTTTCACTTCCAAAACTACAACATGGTCTCCAAATTCGAATTTATGGGTTCAAAACAATCTGATAAGTTCATGAACAACAATGGAGAGCTATGCCTAGTGTATATCTGCATATATGAATGAGAGAATAAGGGTTGACTCCAAGGGATATGATAAAATGGTGAAAAGACAACTAACATAGCTTCTGACGATAGAAGAAAGGACTCCTAGTAGCTACAGATTGACTTTTGTCATGACATAACTGTCCAAAAGTGCATACAACCCCATGCTTCAATAACTGCATGAGGTGACTTTTCCCACAAACCTCACACATGAATTTAATGACTGGAGAATAGTAAAAAAGGATATATTTGGCTTATTCAAGGCACATGACATAATTTGGGTGAGTTCTAAGGTTGACACTTGGAAGCAAGGATTTAGTCACCCATGGACCCCCTTTCCTCTTCCCCTCTAGTGGAATCATAAACCCTTTGGTTCTATTTACACAACCATTCTTGGACCATTTTATTATTTATGCATATAATACTTACATATATCCTAAATCAACATAACAAGCCAACGACATAGTCCAAATAAAAATATGTACATCATACATTCCTATACATTCTCTAGTCGGGCCTTGGCCTTGAGATTTGCACTAGGAATTCAAACTAGCATATTTACATCATTTACATAATTTTGGTTAAATACATTCCAAGTCAAAACCAAGGGTATTACAATCCCCTCCCCCTTGGAATAACACCGTCCTCAGTGTTTTCTCAAAATTAGCACAAAAATGGATATGCCTCTCTCATGGCATCCTCCAACTCCCACATAGACTCATCGGGACCGAAGTGCTTCCATCGCACGTTTACCTATCTGATGACTCGGTTCTGGAGTAATGTAACCTTCCTATATAGGATGCATAGGGGCTCAGTTTGGAACTATCCCTCGGGTTCCAACTAGATCATATCCCAATCAATCACATGGTTAGGATCATGTACACATTTATTAAGCAAAGAAACATGGAAAACATTATGAGCTCTAGTGTTAGCAGACAATGCAATTCTATATGCCACTAGTTTTATTCTCTCAAGCACTTCAAATGGACCACAATATCTTGCTGATAGATTGGCACAACTTCCAAGCTTCAAGGAAATCTTCCTTGGCCTCACTCTAAGGTAAACATGATCCCCAACATGAAACTCTCTATGTAATCAGTTCTTATCTGCATAGATTTTTTGTCTATCTTGGGCTACCTTTAAATTTTGCCTAATCTTTGCAACCTCTTGTTCCATTTCCTTAAGCAATTATGGCCCAAGTACAATTTTGTTGATTGGATTACCCTGAGTAACTGGTGTTCTGCACCTCCTTCCATGTAAAGCTTCAAATGGACTCATGCCCAATGATGCTAGCTTCCCATTGTTATATGCAAACTCTACCAATTGTAGATAATATTCCCACATGGATGATTCATCCATCACATACATGCGAAGCATGTATTCAAGCACTTGATTTACTCTTTCTGTTTTCCCATATGTTTGTGGATGGTAGGCAACACTAAAGTTCAGCTATGTACCCAAGTTTGCAAAAATACTTTTCCAAAAGTTAGAGGTGAATTTGGTATCCCTGTCTAAAATTATTGCCTTAGGAAATCCATGTAACCTGAAAATTTACTTCATAAAAATATTTGCAATAGCATCCGTTTTATATGTGGATTTAACTGGAATAAAATGCGCTGCCTTAGATAATTTATCCACCACAACCATGACACTGTCATTGGAAAACCTGTAATGAAATCCATGGAAATCACATCCCATTTCCATTTCGGTATTGGAAAAGGCTGCAATAAACCTGTTGGGTGTTGTTGTTCAACCTTGACTTGTTGACATTTCATACACTTAGTGATTCATACACTTAGAAATATACTTAGCGATGTTAATATCCTAGTGGGTGGCCTTCACTAACACCTTGGGGTTTTGGTGCAACGGTTCGTATTAGAGCCTCCACCCAGGTTCGAGTCACAGAGCGGGTGGTAACGTCGGCATTGCAGTGTTCGTCCGGGGCTCGTACGGCTCAAAGCAGACACCACTGTATGGGCGCACATCCAGCCCAGAGTTTGGACTACGGAGCGTGGTGGGATGTTAAGATCCTAGTGGGAGGCCTTCACTAACACCTCGGGGTTTTAGTGTAACGGTTCGTATCAAGCAATGCCCTTTTTCATTCCCGGCCAAAAATATTTATTTCTCACTCTAATAACTATTTTATGGTATCCCGGATGACTGAAATATGACATTTTATGAATTTCATCCATAACAATTCTTCTCAAGTCTGCCACATTCGGAATATAAATTTTGTATTTATAAACAAGAAGTTCATCACCTTCCAAATGGGAACCTTCATACCTCTTTTCTAAATTCCATTGCTGTAATTTGTCGTTTATTTTCACATACAGTTCATCTTCATCAATACAGTTAACAATCTGCTACCTTAATCTGATTGACAGGTACTAATGGCTGCCAAGTGCATTTCATGTACTTTCCTGCTAAGTGAATCATACACCTTATTTTTTTTACTTTTTATGTGTTTGATCTCAAAATCAAATTCAGATAAAAATTCTAGCCATCTAGTTTGCCTAGCATTTAATGTTGGCTGCTCAAACAAATATTCCAGACCACAATGGCCTGTTCTTAATTCAAATTCTTTGCCCAATAAATAGTGCCTCCACATTTTCAAAGCATGCACTATGGATGCAAGCTCTAAATCATGGGTAGCATAGTTATTCTCATGCTCTTTCAACTTCCTTGAATAGTAGCATACCACATGATTATCTTGTATAAGAACTCCTCTAAGTCCCTAATTACACGCATCTGTACAGATCACAAAATATTTTTCCAGGTCTGCAATTTTGAAAATTGGAGCACTTATGAGAAGCTTCTTCAATAGTTGGAAGCTTTCTTCACATTTTTGTGTCCACTTAAACTTTATCCCCTTCTTTTGCAAAGAAGTGATTGGGTGTGAAACCTTGGAGAATCCTTCAATAAACCTCTGATAGTAACTAGCAAGACCCATAAAAGATCTTACATCTGTTACATTCCTTGGAGTTGTCCAATTTATGATGGATTCAATATTTTCAGGATCCACTGATATTCCTTCCTCATAAATAATGTGACCCAAATAATGATTTTTTTTTTTGTAAAAGTCACATTTGCTTAGCTATGCATACAACTTATGCTCCCTTAGCAATTGCAAAGCCAAATTCTCAAATATTCTTCATGATATTCTTCATTCTTAGAGTAAATAAGAATGTCATCTAGAAATATTTACCTCTCCTTCAAGATTCTTGGATTAAGAGCCTATTTTAATAAATATCATCATAAATATAACATAACTTCTTCCTTTAGCAAATATATTTTTCTATTTTGATTCATGAAAGGGAAGGGCACTACATCTATCTTGGGTGTCTGGCCAATACGCTATCATAAGTGAAAAATATTCCACAAATTTGGGAATAAGGGTGTGTCTCCAGTACTAACTACCATAGTTTTATCTTGATTTACCGTTACACTAACTATACTAAGTAAATAAAAATTAAGATAGAAATATAAAACACCCATTATGATATATATAGTTTTTCCACAACAATCTGTAATAATTGCAATCATGCTTTCCTCTACCTTATTTTAATTAAAAATAATGGCATTGTCACTTAAACTGCTCCATTGCTTCCCCAACCCACTATAGTTTGGGACATCCAGAGGTAGAAAGCATTGATAACAATCTCAAATGTTCCACACCTAGGAGCGCTTCTAATTCATGACAGTGATCAATAATCTAGGACATACTAAGTTGTTGCAAAGATCAAGCCATAATCGTTGGTAAAATAAGCTAATGAAGGAAGAAAGACACTAGAGCAGTCAATAGTGTTGTTGGTCACAAAGATGTGCAAGTACCTGAAACAATTCAATATGGAAGAAGGGATCATTAGTAGTACCAGTAATGCCTTTAAATACCATGAAAATGAAATTAGGGAGCTTGTCTCGCATATTCTTCAATATGGTTTAAATACTTGCGACGACCCAATAGCGATTCAAGAATGATTCAATCGTAGACCATAGGGTTGGCATGATTGTGCATGGAAATTGTATAAATGGAACCTTGATATAGTCTTTTACGTAGCCATAATAGTTGTGACATTTTAAAGTATTTTATCGTAAATTTTATAGCCTTTGCTTACTACAAATGATCAACCATTGCAAAAGCATTAAGCCAATTCTTAACCTTGTTTATGTGTGCATTAGCTAGTTTCTTAAGTGGATCAAAGAATGTATGATAAGGATGGCATTCCAATGATGAATCATTAACACTATTGAATCAAAACTATGTACAAAGACCATAATTTGTCCTATGTGGCTCATTTGCACATAATTTCATGGTAAAATATTGAGGTTTAACCTGTGAAATTATTAAACATAAAGGTAATATGTGAAAGGAAGTCACTTTGCTACGCAGAGTCACCATAAATTGAAATTGGTGCTATAGTTACAGTAGTTTACCTTGTTTCTAGTCATTGTACACACTTATGGACATGAAGGGGCACTCGCTGATATGCTTATTTCTAACCAGAAGGTATGCGGGAAATAAGTCATAAACAATGTTGAAACCAACACTCACCACTTAAATCATTGACTAGTTTTGGGTTACTGAGAGTCACCATTTTTGCAGAAGGAATCCATGCAACAAGGATATAATGTTATGGACCAACAAGAGGATGATAATGTAATCCTTTTTAGTTGCGCAAACCCTCGTATTCTCATCAATGTGTAACACTGAGTTGTTTCCAACCTCTCCAACAATGTCAAATGTTCAAGATCCAGTAGTTATTCTAACAGAAAAGACCCACCCATATTTAAAAATTGAATATTTGTCAGCTTCTCCAACCCCTGTATGATCTTTATCCCAACAATGAAATACTTGCAACATCTCCAAATATACCAATGTTTCAATACTTGATATCTCCTCCACAACTGTGCAAAAGTTAATGTCCAGTTATGATACAAACATGCATTTACCCATTATGATACAAACAAATTCAAACATTTGTATCATACAAGAATTTAATTGTTGGTAAATTCCTATTTGTATCATGGGAAGCCAACATACCAAATTCATTGCTTCGGATGTTGTTGAAGCCTCGGGTGTAATGCTGGAAGTTTCCAAGGAAACAACAGGGAGGAGAAGGCCCAATCTGAAAGGCTTCAAACAACCCCACACAAGGATGGTTATATCCCCAAATTGTTTGGTGTGACTAACTCCTACGGATATCAGGCCTCTGTTGGCACTGTGTGGGTGGATCCAAATGGATTTCTCTTCCTGTTGGGAATATCTAGAAGATTTATAGCAAAAGTGTAAATGATGTTAATTTTAAAACTAATCTACTATGATAAACCTAGGAAATGTGTTTGGAAATAGCAGAACAATCAGATCTAAGGTATTTGATAAATGTTATACCAATTTATAAATATATGAATTGGATCTAACATTACCAGCTTCAAATAAAACAAGAAAATGAAAACTGAGTTATTTTATTTAAATAATTAAACCATAATATTGTTCTGTCAATGATATGCCAATTAACAAATTAGCATGAAGAATAACGATGATTGTTTAACAGTTGCAGAAATAAATTATATGAATTAAATAAAGAAAATTATTTAATACATAACTTACGGATGAACCAGGTGATGAGAATTAAAACACACAGATCAATGTATTTAATGAGCATACACCATGAAACAGATTTATCCAATGATTAAATGGGAAACCAGAACTCATCAAAGAAATTTGACAAATATGGCAAAAGAAAGGTCAAGAGAAACTGATTGAATTTCATTAAGATTGCAAAAAATTACAACTCCTCAAAACACAGAGCATCTCAAGTTCTCCTTCTGATGGTTTTTCCCCCCTCTACCTATGAGATCTAAGTCCCTTTAAATAATAATTACAAAAAATCACAAAGGGGAAAATCTCCCATAAAAGTAGGGATTACAAAATATTTTTTTAAGATTTTCCAAGGGAAGATTGCCACTTGGAAAATACATCCAACAAATTTTTGATATCTTGGTATTTTGCATGCTCAAGTTGTAACTGGGCCTTGCAAGTGAAATACTCGATCTCCCTCTTCTTCATGTTTTCCCATTTACGTAAGAAAAGATTAACCTTCATCTCTGAAGCTATAGGTGATTCAATCAATTCTTTAATCTCTACCATGTGGATTTGAACCAGCTGCTTAATACACTCCTTGGACTTCAAATACTTCTCTTCAATCTATTCAATCATAATATTGGGTGGAAGAGAATTCTCAATCAAATTCATGATGGGAAAGTCCAACAAACTTACCAGACTGTCAGATGCAAACCATATTTTACTACAAACCTTTTGTCCTTCTTGGATTGTGGATTCCACCATCTCGCATGCATTTTACTAGGATTCCAAAGAAACTTTGATCCTCCTAAGCTTGATATTATCCAAGATAGGTATATCTTTAGGTCTGTCTTTTATATATTTCTTCCATTCAATCAATTCCACAAAATCTTTGGTTGCATCATTACTTCTCTGATTGTGATCATAGAGGACATCAGAATGATGTTTAAAATAATTGTAGTTATCTCGAATCTCATTTAACCCTTCAAATAACTCAATCAACAAGTTCTCATGATCATCCTGAATCTTTAAAGCAAGCTCCTTAAATTCTTCCTTAGAAAACCTTGAGAAAGAAGAAACAACGGAGAGGGACTGTGAAACCTTCAGTTGTTGCTCAAGGGATGCCCCTTTTTCTGCATAGTTCACACTCATCCCTTGTGCTTCTTGGAGCTGTTGTTGGAGAACTTCATTATGTGATTTCATGTTTTTGAGATGATTCTCATAATTATCTTTCAACCCCTGCAGTTTTGATTGATGCTGCTCATTCATTTGAATCTGCTCCTACCTGAGTTTTTGTAGTTCTTGCTCTTTTACCTCAAATTCTTTATTTAGTGAGGTGACAAAATCATAATTTTCCCCTGCAAAATCCCCCATAGCTGCAACGGTCTCAAGAGCTTCATGTTTTACATCAGTGGAATTCCTCCTCCAAATAACCTAATTCGTGACAGTGCCTTGCACTAGAGTCCCTTCTCTAGCTCTCTTAGAACCATTTTTTACCACCTCCTTTTTTGATCTACTCCAAAAATACTCTCCCAGAGAGACCACTGCATCTTCCCCAAATTATGTTATTTCTTCCACAGTGGGTGCTGAAAAATGATGGGATTGTGACCAAAGGCATATGTTGGGACATCTCATGTGTTGGAATTGGCATAGTTATCTGGGGAATGGAAATGGAATTCATTACAACACTGGAGGTTGGAGGTGTAGAAATGGAAGCGGTGGATGAGGTGTTGGGCTCTGTAGGTGCAACAGAAGTTGGAATTATAGATGACTCTGTAGGTGCAGTAGAGACTTGAATTTCGGTTGGCTGTGAAGGTGCAGTTTCAACAGGGGTAACAGGTTGATCAGTTGTAGTAGATTGAGGGACTATAACATCAGATGATGGGATAGAAAGGAAACTGGTAGAGATGGCTAGGGGTATAGAAGGTGTTTTAGTGGAAACAATGGTGACTTCAGGAAAATGGATATCAGGGAAAGACTCACCAATTACCAAATTTTCCAGTGGGTTAGAAGAAGCCTGAGTAACTGGAGTTACTTTTGGTAGACTAACACGAATAGAAATTGGACATGATAAGTTGGGAAGGGGTAACTCATCTTCTACATCACTGTCTTCAATGTGAATCATGGTAACTTTTGGTGCTGAACCTTCAAATTTTTTCTTCTTGACTGGAGGGGTTGAAGCTATTGTTTGGGTTTCGACCACTGAACCCATCAATGCTAGGCTCTTCTTCATTTCAGTAGCTAATTGTATAAGAGCATTGACAGTAGCCAAGGGTTTAGGTTGTGGAGTATCCTCAACAAGAGTTTTCCCTTTGTCATCTATTTGATAAGCCAACATCAAAGGAGTGATGGATTGTACTTTTTGTGCTTCTTTCACCACTAAATATTTATGAGTTATTTCCTTGACTGACAGTTCAAGATTTCTATACTGCAATACTTTGACTTTGAGCTCTTGTTGATATTGAAAGATAAAATTCTTGTCTTCTAGGGAAATGGCCCTATTCAACACTTCAGAGAAGGAGTTAGCACCCTCATAAATGGAATCATCAGGAGCATTTTGATGAACATAGGCACTCTTCATATGTTCCTATGTGAAATTATTATCTAAAAAGGATTTTGGATTATGCATCCTCCTGGGAGCCTATCCAAGCTTGAAAGTGGTAATTATTTTTCCAAGAAAAGCTGTATTAGTTGAATTCTGAATCACCACATATCCAAGGTTAAGGGGGAACTTGGGCTACCCTTTTATTTTAGCTCCATTCAATTTGGGGAATACACCATCAATCACTGTTTGGAAAGATATCTCTTCTAGCACCATTCTATCAGGTACAATCCCGGGCAATAAGTGGGTTGTGTTGCTGCCCCAAATTCTGATTTAGGAGAAATATTCTCCCACATACCAATCTCCCATTGTAGAAATTAGTGCCTTGTCTTGGGATGAAAAAGTAGGATCATCTTCATTGAATATATTCTAATAGATGGAGCCCATGAGGTGATCAAAAATGTCATAAATGAGAGGTATGAAGTTATCCTCCCATAATGTAGAACAATAGATATGGACTGGAGGTCCATCCTTTGTCCAATTCTACCCCATGGAAGGGAAAGGAAAAACTAAACATAAGACATCCATAACATAGGCAGAGAGGTAAAATGCCGACTTCCTTGAGGAAGGAGTCTTCTAGTACTTCTCTATTGCTTCCTTCAATACCATTGAAAAAATATGGTCCCAATTGAAAAACTCTCCTATGGTAAGAACATGGTGGGATAGGGGTGCCCACTCTGCTTTGAAGATTGAACAATTCGGAAATCCATGTAGCCTGCACAACATGGATTCCAACAAAGAGAAAGGCTCCCTAAACCAGGAGATAGGGCACAGTCTATCAGTTTTAGGTGTAAAACTAGAAGGGTTTTCCATCTAGGATCTAACCATCTCATCAAAATTATACCGGGTCATAGAGGAATCCGATAATTTCTCATTAAGCAGTTGTTTGGGTTGTCTAAGTGCATAGGCTCTCGAAAATACCTTAGGTCGGAGAGATGCCAATTGGGTTTGAGCCGTGTCATTAAAGGAATGGTCCCGGGGGTTGGTGTGGTCAATAATCCAATTTATGGCATAAGTGTAAGGAATTAGGGAAGGTCTAGCCGCTATGGCATGGAGCTGGGACTTATTGATAATTATAAAGGCTGCCTAGTCATGCTGAATTTCTGAGAAATCGTCATTATCGAATATGGTGTAAATTCACGACCAGTTTAGGTGGTAGGTTTCAGAAACCCTTCCATTGGTATGAGAGAAGATACCACTATTTAGGTCCTTGTTTTTCAGTTCATTTAGGGCCTTTTTAGACTGGGTGTTCCTCGACATGGTTGAAAGAAAATGGAAATCTCTGATAAAAATGATGAGAAAGACAATTAATTAAATTGAATTTAGTTTACGAATTTTGCATAGATGATTGGTTAAGAACTAAAAGACCTACATGTAAATTGATGGAGAAAAGCAAATTCGTTGACAAGGTCAAAAATCGCAGTAAAAACCATTCGTTGAGGGTAAAATTAGAAGTTTGAAAATGGTGAAAAGATAGTAAAAAATTGAAATATTTAACAAAAGATTAATAAGGAAATCAATCAGGATAGTATATCTCAAAGAAATCAACAGTTACAATCAAAATGAGGAAAAGAAGAAAATAAATTGTGAGGGTGAATTTTTGAAAATTTTGATTTTGGCTTTCGCAATCCGCATTGCAGGTTACAGAATTGCGGAAGTGCATATTTCAACTTGAGCGGTTTATTGTTTCCGCAATTCGCAATCCGCTGTCGGAAAGCGGAGCGGGAAAATTATAGAAAAAATCAACCTTTCCGCAATCCGCATTGTGGGTTGCGGGATTGTGGAATGCAATTTCAATTTTTCTTATTTTGGTTTTCGATTTTTGCAATCCGCATTGCGGAATGCGGAAATGCGGAAAGGTAAAAGAAATTTTATTGACCAATCACTTTCCGAGTTCCGCAATCTGCATTTGTGGGTTGCGAGTTGCGGAAAGGAAAAATTCGAAACTTAAAAAATTCTAGCATCCGCAATCCGGAATGCGGGTTGCGGAAACAACATGTTTCAAGGGAAAAAAAATGTTTTTCGCAATTCACAAAACTCATAAAAACAAGATTTTTTAGCAAATTTTATTAAATCCAAAGAATGAAAAGACTTGGGAATAAATATAACAATCATGAAACCCCATAAACAAGATAAGAAAATCAGGGATTCCCTTCATAATAAGTAGTTGGGGTTCCAATTTTAATTAATAAAATGGGATATGTTGTTCCTACAACAGATGTACGGACTTAGACAATCCAAATAGGTGTGTAAAATTGCTATTTAAGGTTACCTAGGAGATTTCCAATCTGTGTATTTATGAGAAATATATCAAGAGTAGAATTATAGTATTCATAAAGGCATATCTGATATTACTGTAAAATACATTATCCTGTGTACTTATAAATTCACGGGGTTAAATGGTGTTGTAGGTTTGTTATGATTAGAAATTACAAATATCTTCCATATTAGAATCTGAATTTACTCAATGTCTTCCTTACTAGACCCCAAAGCTACTCCATTGAAATTATCTCAATGAAAAACCATAGAAGTTCTAGGTAATATTAAGGCTGGCATGATTACCATTCAGTCTTATTTTGTTAGCGTTGAAGTTGCAGAATTATTATTCATTGTAGACATATTCCACTATGAAACGAGAATTCGGTGAACCACTCAATTTTCTCATGATTTTTCATAGCCATTTTTCACCCCAGTGATAATCAATATCAAAATGATAGTTTGGATCTTGATATATGGGTGACCCTGGATTATCACCAACAATATATAAAAGTTGGTTCCTGCTATTGCAAATTAGAGCATCAAATGCAGACAATTTAACTCCAATAGACTGAAGCATTGAAAGTGTTTATGAGACTATTAATGCAGTAGATAAGATGAATGGAGGATACATAAATTCATTAATAGAGTGAACTGCACTCATAATATCTTGTATAATCATAGCTCCCATTGGACCATAGCCAAATCCCTACTGTCCAAATGCAAGATAAGGAGCATATGATCCAATTCTATGTTTCTTAGATGCAACATATATTACAATTAATGGATGCTGACAACCTTCCATCATAGAATCTCCATTCAAAGCATCAATAGTTCCTTAATTGCCATTTCTCTTGATCCATACTTGAAAAATGTAGAATATTTACTCTTTTTTTTGCTCATCTCTCATAATATATACATATTCAACATGACCATATCATAAACCCTAAAACAAGTTGAGAAGAGTGGGGTCGCGTGTTTTTTTTCGGGGACAAGGATTATTTTATGATAGGGCCTATGTAGATCTAAACAATTACAAATTTGTACAAGAAAATCACCATATTTACTGATATATGCTAGAGCAAGTTTTTATAGATTGAGTCCTTTAAAAATATTAAGGAACAACATTATATCTTACTATAGCAATGGCAGCACTGGATCTCACTGTAGTGACGACAACACTAGATTGACCTTGGGAATCCATCTAAAACAACCTTCCTTTAATGTAAATAATTTTTTTACATCAATCATCTTAAATCTGAAGAGAATTTTTTGTAATAAAAATAATGACTTAGACAATTACAAGCATTACTCTACACATGTAAACCAAAAACAAATACAGTCAATCTTGCCATGCAGACAAATAGGTTCAAGCCAAGAAACAAAAAAACACTGTAAATAGGTTCAAGCCAAGAAACAAAAAAACACTGTAAACGGAGGTTCCAAATAATATTTCTGTTAACACCCAATAACCCTAATGAGATCATGAGATACCTTCACCCATGGCCCACTCAGAAATTCCCTCTTTTCATTTATTTTCCCCTCTTTTCCCTCCCAATTTCTTTTTAGATTTACCCATTTTACCCACTCATTCTCTTTCCCTTTTTTAACCTTTTTATTTATTTTTCCTCTCTTTGTTATATGTATTTTTTTTATATTCTTGTATTTTTATTAATTTGTCAACATTAATATATTATATATAATAACTATATTATATTAAATATATTACATATTATATAGTATATTAATATATGAACTATATTTGATATATATATTAACATATTATTTATTTACTATACATCAACTATAATGATATAGATTAAATATATATAAAATAACTATATATTATTAAATCGAGGCTTCAAGTTTTGTCTAGTCTAGCTATTTCACTAAGAGTACCTAGGTGCTCTACATTCAAGTAACACACAATCACACAATGGATAATTGCAATTTTGAAATTACAATTTTGTAAATTATAATGTTGTAGATGGATTCAGATATCTCCCTTAGAGGGAATCAAATTCTTATGTGGAGTCCTCAGCTTCAAGTAGATGATGATCATGCATTAAATGATATAAATGATGGTGACAATGATGATAATTGTCATCATTGTCATCATCGTCATGATGATCAGTATAGTGAGTATCATTGTCATCATAATTATCAAGATGATCACTAATATAGGCATTGATGTCATTGTAAAGATATAATTATAATAAATCTGAAAGCGATAAGATGATGTATAATATATAGATTATAGGCATGCAGGATAATATTGTTTCCCCATTGGGTTGCATTAAAATTACCCTAGGCAGTCGTCCTTAGTTTAATTCAATATTAAAAATCATAATCACGATCATCAACATGTTTAATAACACTAAAATGACTATACCACTAAAATTCAATTACTTATATGTAAGAAATACTACTAATTCATGCTCATGTAGTTGTTATCTAGTCATATTTTTTATCCACTAACTAAATTAGTAATTTTATTTAATCATTTTTAGTTGTGACCACTTAAAATTCCTCAAATTTGATAGTATTTCACTTAAAAATATTGCGGTGACTAACGTTTTTGGTAGTTTAGTCATTACTATACCCATGGTGGCTAACGTTTTTTGTCATCTGGTCACTAATTACCCATTTTTCTACTAGTGGTTCATCATTGTTTGTGTTTGGATCATTGTTTCAAGTTCATTTCATTTGACTAGGTCGCTATTATGTTAAATATCAATTTCAATATTTATATCAGCTAATCTGTTTGAGGAGTATTTTTATGGTTGTTTTTCATGTCAGATATTATGAGAAAGCTCAATTGGAGGAAACAAAAGAAGGACCAACTGGCATAAACAAGGTACATTAGCTTTTTTCTTATTATCTCTTAGATTATATTTGTTTATAATTGGTCTCAAGGAGTCTATTTGCTTGAATTTCAGCCCTAGTACATTGTTGATAACCCCAATCATTTGGATAAAATACTTAACAACACTTACATACCAATCTTTCATTTTTTCTGACAACTTTTCCATCTTCATTTAACTTATTTATGAAGACCCGCTTTGTTCCAATCACATTTTTGTCTTTAGGTCTTGGGACAAACTCCCAGGTTTGGTTCTTCTCAATTTGATCCAATTATTCATTCATAGTAGCAATCCAGCTCTCATATGTACTTTCTTATGTAAAATCTTTAGTTTCTATTTTGTACAATAGGGGAATATTGACTTGTTGAGAAATGCTTTCCAATTTTCTCTTGGTTTGTGTTCCTACATTTTTGTCACCAAAAATTAAGTCTTCTGAATGGTTATTTTGCAAAAAAATTGATGGGGCTTGTGTATCTTGGAGTTTTGTTTCCATTTCCTCTTATTTGATTTCTCATTCTTATTCTCTACTGCATCCCATTCCTTCTACATGTTGTTTGTTTTCCTAAGGCCTTCCTTCATCTATTCTGACATTTATACTTTCAATATTTTTTGTAATCTTTTGTTATAACATCTATAGGCTTTGTGGCTTGATGAATAACCAAGAAAAAATCCTTCATATTCCCTTGAAACAAAATTTCCTAGAGCCTCATCATATCTCTTCGTATAACACTTGTTTCCAAATATTCTGAAATGTTTGACATTTGTTGGTTTTCTTTTTTACAATTCATAGGGTGTCTTGTTGATATTAAATCTGATTTTCCCTCAATTCAAAATGTAAACTACAATATACACCACTTCTCTCCAAAATATGTTTGATAACCTTGCTTTATTTAGCATTATCCTAGATATCTCCTACACATGTCTATTTTTTCTTTCAACCACTCCATTTTGTTGAGGATTTCTTCTAGTTGAATATTATCGTCTTATTCCATGAGTTTGATAGAATTCTTCAAATTCAATAGATGTAAACTCAAGTCCATTATCCGGCCTTACACATTTGATTTTCATATCAATCCCATTTTCAACTAAAGCTTTAAAATATTTGAAAATTTCAAAGGCCTTAGATTTATGTCTAAGAAAGGCCACCCAAGTCATTCTTTTATAATCATCAATAAATAGCATAAAGTAATTCTCTCCTTGTAGGATTTGTGTTTTGATTGGTCCACAAAGATATGTATGCACAAATTCCAATGGATTAGATGTTGTGTATTCCTTTGAATTGAAGCTTACCCTTGTTTGCTTCCCATGATGACACTACTTACACACAATGTTTGAGGGTTTTGTGATATTTGCAATATCTCTTGCTTATTTTTTAGTACTTGTTTTTAACAAGTTGTCAAAGTTCATATGGCCTATTCTTTTATGCCATTGTCAACTTCCATCTGGTTTCCTTATGAAGCATTTTTCTCCACTGATCTCATCAATAATATATACATTGTTTGGAATTATGTTTGTAAATCTACATGAAAGATCACATAGCTAGAGAAAAACTCACAAATCTCACTCAAGAATTGCAATGAAGAAGAAGAAGAAATGAATCAATTATCACTCATAAACTCAGAAATGGAGAAATATGTAGTATAATCAAACATCAGCTGTAAGCTAGCACTGTGCAAACTGAATACAATGATGAAGTTTTCAAGTGAATTCGAATTAGCCAAAGGTCATTCGAATTATCCTCAATGTGTGGCTTGGATAACATTGGAGACATCACCCAGTTAGTGGTAGTAGTCACAAATAGTCAAAATTCAGTCTAACTGAGCCATGTGAGCACAAATCAAGGGATGGAGAATCCAAGGAGGGGGCATGATGTTGTCAGTAGGTCAAGTGTCACTTCGATACAAAAAACTGGAAGCTACAGGCAGTTAAAGTGAGCAATAAATGCAAGAACTGGTCAATCAATGCTGCAACTGACTGTTAGGATCTAGGTAGGTGAAGTAGGGTGCATATGTCATCTAGGTGAGGAAAACAAGGCAAACTAGGTAGGTAGGAGGGCTACCGAGGGATAAAAAAAGGCTCTAGGGGGCTGAAAATAGGCTCCAGGTGTTGGGGAGACTACCATACTGATGACTGGATGCATGCAAATGCATGCATGATGACTAGATTCATTGAGTATGCATGCATGCATGCAAATGCATGAATGATGACTGGATGCATGGAGTATGCATGCTTGCATGCAAAATATAAAAAATTATGGTGAGAATATTCCAACACCCCCTGCAAACTATACTATGAGGAAATAACTGAAAACTAGTAATAGGGCCCTGGTGACTAAGACCAAAGGTCACCCCGTACAATAATCTAAATAAAAAGTGAGGAAAGAGGGAAAACCCAGTGGGAATAAAGCCCCCCCGCAAGAAAATAGAATGAAGGATGCTGATGTAGCATGGAATCACTCACCCCAAAAGGAGGAAAGTGACCTTCTTTACCAAATAAGGTTCGATTGGAAAGAAATGGATCATTGTGTGAATGATCAATGTGAGAAGGATGAAACCTTCAAATCTGAAAATCAGATCTGGTTCTCCTTTGATCAAGTGGATCACCAACAAGATATCTGGAAGATCTAAGAGTAATGGATTCCCATATCAGAAGAGGAGGGTCATCAAGTGTAATATCATCAGGTGTAAGATCATCAGGTTCTTGTGGATCTAGATCTCCCATTCGCTCATCTTCACTATGGGGTGCTAGATCTTCAGGTTCTTATGGATCTGGATCTAGCATTCTCTCTTATTCATCTTCACTTTCAGATTCAAAATCTGAACTCTCATGGGATGAAGCTTCACTCTCTTTCTCATCAAGTAATGGTGGTGTGGTAGGAAAGCTCTCTTGCTCAACAGGATGAGCATCATGAAATGGCCATTCCTCAACCTGTACACTCCTTTCAAGAAATGTTGACATAGTAGAAGGATCAAGAAGCTTGTAGTCCTCTGCACTCAATGCATAGCCCACCAGTATACATCTCTGCTTTGTTGATCTAAGGATCTCCTTTCATCAGTTGGAATCCTTTCCCATGCTCTGGATCCAAACACTCTAATATGGGATACATCAGGTTTGTAGCCCATCCATGCTTCGAAAGGAGTCATATTTTTCAGTCCTTTATGAGGGACTTTGTTCTGAAGGTAAGAAACACAGTTGATGGATTCTTCCCAAAGACTAGGATGCAACCCTTTCGACTTTAGCATGCAAGTTTCCATCTCCTTTAATGTTATGTTCTTCCTTTCTGCAACACCATTCTGTTGTGGCATATAGGGAACATTATGATGCATCTCTATGACTTCATCATCACAAAAGGATTGAAAATCACCCTTGACATACTCTCCTCCATTTTCAGTGCGAATGGCCTTGATCTTTCTATCTGAAATTTTTTATGCAGAAGACCTGAAAAAATTAAAGTATCCAAATACTTCTGATTTTAATCTGAGAAAGTATACCCATGTAAATCTTGAATAATCATCAATAAAAGTAAGAATATACCTTTCCTTGTTAAAAGATAGATCTAGAAATGGCCCTGCAACATCACTATGAATCAGATCTAGAGGTTGATAGGCTCTCCTTTCTTTTCCTTTCCTTTCTAAAACTTCTTTTCAGGATGCTTTCCCATCAAACAACCCTTACAGTTGCTCTTAGCAAACTTGACTTTGGGTAGTCCTTCAACTATCTCTCGAGCATGTATATCTTGCAGGTACTTGTATTTGAGATGCCCAAATCTTTCATGCCATAGACTACTCTCTTCATTTGCATGAGTGTGAAGAGAAGACTACTTGGAGAGATGAAGAAAGTGAGATAACTCATAGAGTTTTGAATTGTGGTTTGCAACACCTTTTGCAATGATATTTCCTGAAACCATGTCTTGTATTTCGACCTCATTTGGAGAGAATATCACCCTCTTGCGATCTCCAGTATGGGTCATTTGGTAGACCAAAAGTAGATTGGAAGTAAGTGTAGTAACATATAGTACATATGATAAGTATACATGATCAAGTTTGATCCTTCCAATTCCCTCATAGCAGACCTCAGAATCATTCCCCAACATGATGGAAGGGCCGATAGTGCATTCAAAACTAGTAAAGAGATCTTTGGAGGAAGACATGTGTCTCGATGCTCCTGAATCTATGATGAAGGAGGACTCTCTTGATGCACCTGCCATGAGAGCATGGCATCTCTCCTTGTCCTCAGATCTAGAAGGTTCAACTTCTTTCTTCCTATCACATGTAGGTACTGGGAGGTTATTCTTTTCAAGTAACCGAGCCATCAAGTCTATAGTCTTCTTCATACAAGAACTCTCAGGATGAAATCATCTATTGCAATAGGTACATTTGGATTTCTCCTTTTGAGAATGCTTGGTATTCTTGGAATTCAAAGCCCCTTTTCGCTGATAGGGAGCCTCCTTTTGCTTCTGCTCATTCGAATTTCTGTTAATTTTTTTTTGCTTTCCCTTTCCACTCTCTCTCTTCACCTTAGCAGCTGCAAGTGCTGAATCCATCTTGGGTTTTATCATTCCCATTTGAATCAACTTCTCCTCCTCTTGTGTGAGAGATTGGAGGAAGTCATCAAGAGTGGGAAACTTCCATTTTGAGATGGATAGATTCATTGTTTGAAAGGTAGAGACAAATATTGAGTAGTTAGGGCCCAATTTTGATAGTATGGAAAGGATGAGCTGCTTCTCTTCCTTCTCTATTCCATATCTCTTCAATTGTGAAATCATATTTTTGAGCTTGGTAAGAAACTCATTGATGGAGTCGAAACTGCAAGGGCTCAGTGAGATAAGCTCATTTTCCAACTTGTGACCTTTCAAGTCATCTTTATGTCCAAGAATAGATTCGAACTTGTCCCAAAATTCTTTTGGAGTGGCTAGATCTATGACATGAAAATGGAGATATTCCGAAATGTTGAGGAGTAGCAGTCCTATTGCTTCATCAAGTTTATCCAAGTACTTGGATTTCTCTACTGCACCAGTGGGTTCGACTTCAGTCCCATTCAATACTCTCGAGAGGCTCTTGGAATTCATGAAGATGTCCATCTTGTCCTTCCATTCGACATAATTGAATGAATTCATTTTTATATCCATTGGTAGCTGTTGAAGTCGAATTGAAGATGAATTTGAATGATGGAATAAACCTACAAAACAAATGAAATTGTTGATGGAGAATTTATGCAAATCGAGAGAACATCACCTTAGGACAATGAGAACATGTGATTGGATCCTTCACACCTGGATAGACCTCACTGGATTTCTCTAGTGAATTCAAGACAATTGCATTAGGAATTGTTGTGGAAATCTAAAGGCTTCTAGTGCTTAATGAAAGACAACTGCTCAATGAATTGATGCAACTGCTGCTACTGATGCAATTCAAATAGTTCACTCCAGCTCTGATACCATGTGTGAATCTACAGGAAATATAACACATATAGAGAAAACCTCACAAATCCCACTCAAGAATTACAGAGAAGAAGAAGAAGAAATGAATCAATTATCACTCATAAACGTAGAAATGGAGAAATTTGCAGTATAATCATACATCATTTGTAAGCTGGCACTGTGAAAATTGAGTACAATGATGCAGGTGTCAAGTGAATTCACATTATCTAAAGTTCATTCGAATTATCCTTAATGTGTGGCTTGGATACCATTGGAGACATCACCCAATCAATGGTAGTAGTCACAAATAGTCAAAAGGCATTCAAATGAGTCTAACTGAGTCTAACTGAGCCATGTGAGCACAAATCAAGGGATGGAGACTCCAAGGAGGGCACATGAGGCTGTCAGTAGGTCAAGTGGCACTCTGATACACACAAATGGAAGCTACAGGAAGTTAAACTGAGCAATAAATGTAAGAACTGGTCAATCAATGCTACAACTGACTATTAGGATCCAGGTAGGTGAAGGAGGGAGCATATGTCATCCAGTTTAGGAAAACAAGGTGCACTAGGTAGGTAGGAGGGCTATTGAGGGCTAAAAACAAGATCTATGGGGATTAAAATAGGCTCTGGGTGCTGGGGAGACTACCATATTGATGACTAGATACATGCATGATGATTGGATGCATGCAGTATGCATGCATGCATGCATGCAGAATATAAAAAATGATGGTGAGAATATTCCAACATTATGATTACTCTGGAAACTAATTTCCCTGACTTTTCCTTTATGATCTCGCATACATGGGAAGGATCCTGCATAGGTGGCTCGAGTCGTGGCTTCTGTAGGTTGGATATCTTCGTGGATTCTATAATAAACTTTGTTGAATCTTGCAGTGAAATCTACCACATTTTCGGAAGTGCTCTTTCTTATGGCAGATGATTATGGTAGATAGTACAGATTATCATGCTTAACTCCACACTTTTTGATGAACGTGATTTCCAAATTTTCCATAGTGTTGATGGATGCATTTGGTAGTGATCTAAACCATTTCTGACCTTCTCCTTTGAGTGATTGGGAGAAAACCCTCATGACCACATCATCATGATCAATAAAAATGTTATCAGTGAAATCTTGAAAGCGATCCACATGATCCTCTATGTATGTACCCTTACTGCCATCATATTTGGGTAGTAACTTGAGATAGTGGGTGGGCATATCATTCAAGGGTGTAGGCAACTGTAGAGGCCCATGTCGACTCTCCACCCATCGTGGTGTTCTGGGTGGTGGTGTCCTCCGCCACCTCCTTCTCTCGACATAAGATGACTCGTAATTAGTTTCTTGGCTTGAGGAGTAATGAATGACCCGGGTGGATTTTTACGGGATGAGGAGTCTTCTCTTTCGGTGGGAAGAGCCTGCAAGCTGGGTATACCGAAAGGAGTATTGGGATTCTGGGGAGAGGATTCTCTTTCAGGTGTTTGGAAAATAAATTTTGATTCAAGGAATTGAGGACCAAACAGAGGAAGGGAGAAACTTCGTCAATGACTTGGTGAAGTGGACTGATATTTACCATGTTTATGTCTCCAAGAGACTGAATCTTGTAGAGCCACTATTTTTTCATGGCTAGGGTTCTGGCGAGTATGTCTACATCCAGATGCCAAGTTTTCTTTGGTGGAGTCGCCAAGTGGATTACAGCCTGCTGCCTAGTTTCATCCACAACGAAATCATCATCGTATAATTTGTCGTTGTCCCCAGGGAAGATTTATCTTCTCGCTTCTTTCCCTGGCAACGATGCCAAAAAATATGTTAGTCCCAGAGACATTCTAAGGCTGTTTTTTAGAACCGTGCCTGGCCATCAATAAATTTCACTCTTTACTTTTTTAAATAAAAACCATATTTATTGTTGTTTGAACATAATAATGATAACCAATCTTAGTATACTGTGGGAAACACTTCTGATATGCCATTAAAAACCTTAGTGAATTTGTGTTGGTGAAGTGTCATGAGAAAAGGTACTCACTAAAAGTAAATTTTTATCTCATGCGTACAGAACAGAAAATGTATTGAGCCAAAAGGAATTCAGTAGTTTATACAAAATGACCACGAAGTAGATTTCAATCATTATGAGGATAATATAACCATATTTTATATCATGAATAATTCACAAATATAATTCATCTAGAAACAAGATGGGAATCCAAGAACACTCATATTTGAATCAATACTAACTTTGCAAATCATAGGAAACATATGAAAGAGGGATGATATCACAAAAGAAGAGAATACTAACTGAACATATCAGAGATTTGAATCCACAGAAAATCCAAGGTAGATATTGAAGTTTCTTTCTTATTTATCTTGATCAAACTTAAATCTTCTGAAGTTACAGTTCTTACAACAAAACGTCGAACTCTGGATGAAATGCCTTTTTCTATATATATAGCCTCTATGGGCTTTAAAAAATCTACATATGGTTTGTTACATCCCAATGGCCTATGGTTTTATGTTCGTATCTTAACAAAAATTAGTTACAAAAAGGTTAGTCTGTTGGACTAATGCTGACTTGTTGGCTGTGGAGACTGGGGTCCACCCTGTTGGGGTAGAGGAATGCCCTACTGTCTTGAAGATGCCCCCACTGCGGGCTATGTTGAGGACGTTCCAACTGTTGATTGCGTCGTTGTAGTCTTCTCTAGCTATTGTATCTACATAAATCTTGTGATACTTTTCCAATCCTTACCCATAGGATATTGAAAAACCCTTAGCTCTCTGAGGGACATATCCAACTCGGAGTAGCGCTCAAAATTGGGATTTGGCAGAGCTCTGAAAATGGATTGAAGCCGATTAAGCATCTCAAAGTTAGTGTGCAGTTTGTCTACAAACATTTGGCCCCTAATCTCCTGAAGAGTGTTTTCCAAGTGAACTTTAGAGTTCCTTGCATCCAAAATCACGGTGTTGTAATTCTCCTTTGGGTATAAATATCCATGTCCATCCCAAAAGGATGGGAGGCCGAGGGGAAAAACTGCCTTGAATAATTCTTTAAATGAGTGAAAATCATGCTTCAGTTGGGCCTCCATATCAACAACATTTTGAGCCATCATTCCCTTTGTAATCATTTTGTTGGCTTCCATGATTACTATAGTTTTGTGCCGGATGTCATACATTTGGAGTTCGTCACAGGTTTTCTCATTCAAAAAGTCAATTGCCGCTTTGACCAAATCTGTCTTTTTTCTTACGTTGTTTAGGGCCGAACGAGCATCTTGGGTGGTGGATTAAGCAATTTCATACTCCTCCTGAGACACGACAAAATGGATCCACTATGTGGTTATCAAGGTTGCTACCTGTGCCCAGATTATGAACTTGATGCTTTTAAGTAGAGGCTTACCTGTCAGTATTCTAGTCAAGTCTTCGACGTCTTTCTGGAGATCCTCTTTAGACTGTTGTAGATTTGAGATGACTTGATTTATTTTATCCATTTTTTTCGCTCATGCTGATAAGCTCGTCACACTTGGATTTTAGTTAATCCTGTGCCTGGTTCAGCTGAGCATATTTGAGACTCATTTTCGCAATTGTCTGGGCCAGTTTGTTAGTAGAATCCGCAGAAGATGAGACTTGTAATGAAGCGAACTTCTGTTGAAGGATGTCCTCATTATGATTTCTTAGATCGTCCAACTCATTTTCTAAGGTGACAATCTTTTCTTTTAATTCCTGACCATCAATTAGGGATTTTTCTAGCTCAGATTGTATTTCCAATACTTCGACAGTTTGTGAATGCTCGACAGTGGAAATGTTCAGCTTCTTTTTTAAGCCTGAAATATATTTTTCCTTTTCTTTTAGCATGGAATGTACTGGAACCATGTCATTAGGATTTTGTACCATTTTCACGATCTACTGCTCCAGGTCAGCTATCTTTAACTGCTCAGATTTATTAGACGACTTCAAATTTTTTAGTCGCTTCTCCAGTCTTTGGATGACATTATGTAACTTGTTGGTGCTCATGGTGTATTTCATTACATCCCTATATACTCCTTCACCAGTTTTTCGGTGAAGTTCCATGATGTCCTTGGATGGGAATGCATCTAAATTCACAGTCACCTGGGTGGTTTTGAAATTAGAGGGAACTTTCTTCCCCCTAGGCACCAATGGCTCTAGAATTTCCATCTTCAGGGTTCCTTATCTCAAATACAACGCAGAAAGCATCCTGGATTGTTGCCTCATTTCGAGTTCCTTCTTTGGGAACAAAGTCTTCTAGAGACCAATGTTCTCATATTTAATTTGGGAATACAACCCAAACAAACCTTCTTTAACCGGTGAGGTGGTGACCAAAGTACCTTCCGAGGACTGTGCTTCCTGCTTCTAAGGCCATGCGACCGATGGGAAATTCTTGAGGATGACAGGTGCCAAAGAGGTGTGCATTGGATGCACCTTTGACGTTGCACTGGATGTATTTTCAGCTTTTGATCTTTTCACTTTCGATCCAACGCTCCTTGATCTCTCTTTGTCAACTTCAGAGGTTGGCTCCGGTGTTCCCCTTTTTCCCAATGTGTCCACTTTATGTGGCGTTGGGATGTCTGGTGCCCCAGTGGCCTCACTAGGATCCAATGTGGATTTTCTCTGCTCCCAACTGTCTACGTTGGCCATCTTGTCCAACAATGGATGTGGCTCATGGATGTAAGATGCTTCCCTAGAAGCTTGTCTTTTCTAGGAGATGATCCCTCTAGGATCATACTTGCACAATAAACTTAATGGAAAATTGAAAGTTGCTAGTAGTTCTTCAACTACTTTCTGAGAAGATCTACTCCTAAATTTGAATGGTCCAGCCTCATTGGGGACTTTGAAAGTTGTGACATTGTTTCCTTTCATAAAATGTACATCATCGTACTTAAATCTCTCCCGGATGCACTACAAGGATAAAATGTTGGGAGTAAAAAAAATTGGGATATTGTAAGGAGATAGATCTGCTCCACACACCTGGATTTTTCAATGTGGGTCTCAAAGCAGAACCAATATCCAAAAAAGTCACTTGGGTTTAATTGGAGCGATTTTTTGCACTCTGGGAAAACTTTTGGGGTAGGGAAATCAAATAGCGGTGTATAAACCTTAACCATGAAATAGTCTACAAACACAAAAAAATTCCTGAGAAGGGACTGGAACGACTAAATTTTCAAGGTCATCTCAACTGAATAAATTCTTGTTGTGAT
This sequence comes from Larix kaempferi, assembly GCA_027924585.1. Taxonomy (NCBI): domain Eukaryota; kingdom Viridiplantae; phylum Streptophyta; class Pinopsida; order Pinales; family Pinaceae; genus Larix; species Larix kaempferi. The sequence continues at coordinate 5,966,649 of BSBM01000833.1, read as the reverse complement.
AGATAATCATATATAAGAGGAGAGAACTGTATCTAAAAATTTTCCTAGCTGAGAAAATTTTGAATTGCAGTTGCATTCACTGGGAGAGAAAAGATGGAAAATCTAACATTACAGGTGACTCTTGCTGAGATAAATTCATGAGGAAGAGAAAACCTAAGGCTATGTCATCGATTACCAGGTCGTGGTCGTACCCGAGGACTTGACAGATCATAGAAAGGGCTAGTATGGTTGATTCGGTGAACACTTCAAGGATGAACATCGACTGGGTGCTGGGTAAATTTGCTTCTGGTAGAATTATCATGTGAATGAAAGTGTCTCTGCTTTTGGATGATAACTTTCTGATCTTGCCTTCTAGGACCTCCTCATCGAATTGTAACCTAGTGGTGTCTTCCTCAGTGTCGATCAATTCCATAATGAGCTCCTTGGTGATTTGGAAAATGATCGTTCCCAATCTAGAGATGACTTCTCTTCTCTTTGGGGCATACCTCTTGGCGCATCATTGTGTCACTTTTGGGAAAGGCCTAGATCGTGGTAAAACCATATTAGTCAATCATGAATTCCATAAGTTGAAAAGGTAACTCCCACTCTTCGCTTGCTCCTCAGCTTCTCTGGATAGATGATGAAGGTTTGGGAAGGAGTATAATGGGTTGTGAACATCGAAAATATCGTCTCTGAGGTGTTCATATTGACTGAGAACTGCTGGTGCCGAGGGAGATGTTTCAGGGGTAGAAGCATAATCCATGGCAATGTTGGTGTGGTGTAGAGAATGGTGGAAAATGCTCGGCTCTGGGAAATGGGAAGGTTGGCACAGACCCTTCTATAGGAGGAGCTTAGAGGGCTTGAGACGAAGTGCCTGGTAAACTCCCTAGAGGCATATTTATAGGGAGAAAATTGAATTTGTCGGGTTTTAATGCGAGGTGGACGTGGAAATCAAGGATTGGTTCTTTGTCCGAGAGGTAGTTGGATCTTAAATGCAGGGGAACGTTTAACTCCTAAATGGCAGCGGTAATGACCATTAGGGGAGGGTTAATGAGAATGCTGAGGGGGATAAGCCGAGGGAGGAAGGAGGAGAAGTAAAAACCATAAGGGGTTTCAGGGCTCGAGATAGGAGGTTTGGGAAGACCGCTTTTCGGGCCTTGAATGAGCGTGGGGCTTCCATGTGGAGATGATGGTTTTTATTCAGGGTGCATCTAGTGTGTTAAACTCCGAGCGCTTTAAGCATCATGAATACTGTGTAAGTGTAGATATCTCTCTTCATCTTCTTGAGATTCGTACAAGACCTAAAGAAAATATATGGGATGGGCCCCTTTTTTTGATAGATGAATGGCTGACGACTTACAGGTGAAAAAACTAGGGTGGCGACTTCTTAGTGGTTTCATGGCTCGAGAAAATTGGTTCAGGGAGACCACTTTTCAGGCCCTGAATGATGATTGAGCTGATGCATGTCCTTGGCGGTTTTTCATTCAGGGACACTGCAAGCTCAATAAACATTGTGCACTTCGGGTCCCTAAACGCAGTATCATCCGTTGATTTTACTTAGGGTGCCATCTCGATTGAAGTTTTTTTTTTGCTATGTGATCGACCAACTTTGAAATAGGAAGCACTCTTCCAATTCACCTTTCCACGCTGCAACAACTCTAATTTCTAGTTAGAGATCTAGTTTTGGCTTCTGATTTGTAGTGCTACCTTCACCAGACCGGGTCGTGGATATTAGTACTAACACTGGCTTCAGTGGGAACATCCTTTTTCTTAGGAAGAGGATGGGAACAATATACTAGTGCCTTTAAGTCCATTGGGTTGTGGAGTCATATCTATCCTTAACTTTGAAAATCAAATAACAGAGAACGTGAGAGGACAAATGGAAAATGTGAGTACAACATAAATTTTTGAAAAGGGGAAAACATATATTACATAAATGATACAGAGGATCATTGATAGAGCAGGATAGAGCTCAATACTGAAAAAATTGTTTCATAAATCTCACGTTTACAGGATTTTCGAAGATTTCGGCGTTGAGTTTTGCTAGTTGGTAAGTGTTGTTGTCATGGACTACAAAAACCTTGAATGGCCCAGCCATAAGTTGTCAAATTTCCCATGCTTAGATCTCTCTTCCCTTCTAGCATCCCATTTCAGAACAAGGTCTCCATGTTGAAAATAACGAGCTATGGCTCTTTGGTCAAACGTTGCCTTAATCTTGTCTTGATGTATCTTGGTTAACCTGCTGAATTTCGATTAGTTGATGAATCCTTCTCTCCATATCATTTGGTTGCTCATGCTCTGGTTGTAATAGTTTCATCACTGGTAACCCAACTGAATAGGAAGGACTTCTTCTTTTCCATAAAAAAGTTGGAATGGTGAAGTTCCTATAACACGTTTGACACTGATTCTATTTTCCCATAGTGCAAATTTTAGCTGGGATTCCCAAGACCTTTTATTTGTATTCAACATCTTCTTAATGATAGTCACCAAGTTTTTTTATAATATTCTACCAAGCCATTTCCCTGGGGGTAATAGGATATTGAATGAGTCAATTCAATGTTTTAGTTTTGGCAGAAACTCATCATTTTGGAGGATTTGAAAGCTTGAGCATTGTATGTAATGATATTCCTTGGGAAACTGAATATTGCTAGGATGTTCTCTTATTGGAAATTTATTATGACCATATCATTAGCGTTTCTTGTTGGAATTTCCTCCACCCATTTTGTGAAATAGTCACTGGCTGTAAGAATCCATCTGTGTTGGCCACTAGAATGGGCGCTTATCTCTCATATGAAATCAATGCCACACTATCGGAATGGTGCTTCCACTTTGATTGGTTTAAGGGCCAATGGTTTAAGTTTTTTCTTTCCACCAAATATTTGAAAGTTCCCTACATGATCTAACAATCTTATTAGCATCAATGAACAATGTAGGCCAAAAATAACCAACTCACGGGACCTTATAGGAGGTGGCTTTCCATGCATGATGTCCTCTGCACATGCCTTTGTGATACTCTACTATTATGCCTTCAACTTCTTTTTCAGTAACACAATTTAATAGAAATCCAAGAGGATCTTTCCAAAAGAGATATCCATCTAGAATGCAATACTTGATAGTTTTGAGTTTAAGAGATCTCAGCTTAAATTTATCCAAATCGGGAGGGAAAGTCAGCTGTTGTAGGTAGTAAATGATGTCTTTGTACAAACCCGGACAAGAATTTTTTTTAGAAACATTAACAAGAATATTTTGTTGAATACCTTCTTCTTCCTGACTGGGAAATCGATCTATCATATTTATCTCGAGGGCTTGATAATTTGACTCAACCAAGAGTTTGGATAATCCTTGCCCTTTTACCATCTTGGTAGGCTTGATTTACATGTCATATTCCTGGATATTGGAGATCCACTTTCCCCTCCTTCCTTCATTGTCCGGTTGACATAGGATATCTTTGATGGTGCTCCCAGGGATGTAGGCGATGATTTTAGAATGCAAGACATAGTTCCTGAATGACTTGAGAGCCGTGATTAACTCATAAGCCCGTTTTTCCATTGTGATGTATTTTTGCTCAGCATCTCTCAATGCTCGGATGAAAAAGGAGATTGGTTGCTTGTGTCCTTCGCCATTTTTTTGTAAGAGGATTGATGCAATGGTGACCTTAGAGGAAAATGAAAATTTAAGAAACTCCTTTGTGTAGTCAGGACTAGTTAAAACAAGTGCTTCTACTAAGGAATCTTTTATATGTTTAAAAGAATCTCTTTCAGTTGTTGTCCATTTGATCTTTGTGTTTTTCCTTAACATGTCAGTGATTTCTTTCATTATTTTAGCAAAGTTGGGGATGAACCTTCGTAGAATTTGTTTTTTGCCAATAAAATATTGTACCTCCTTTTTATTCCTTGGGAGATCAATTAGTTTGATAGCAGCTACTCTATCAGGATCTGTCTTCAATGCATATTTGGAGACGATGTTGTTGATGTATATGTAACTTCGGAATGTATTTCATCTGTATATTATATATATATTTATTGTACCCTTATAAGAGATGTGTTATTCCTCTATAAGGAAGTGTCGTCATGTGGATTGACAAGTGTCGCAAGTGTGTGTACTTGCCGATGGGTTATTAGACCACCTTATGGGGTCGGCCCTAATTAATATATAATATAATGTGGGTGTATCAAAGTAGACAGGTCGGCCCCAGCAGGTCACTGGGAAAAAAGGTGAGTATAAATAGAGATAGCAGATCTCTATTTTACTCACTCGAAAAAGTAACTATCTCTCTCTCTGAAAAGTGGCGCACTAGTGAGGAGGAGGAGGATCATCTGCTAGGAGACTATCTCAGTATTATTTGGTTGTATTTTGGTTGAGCCATTGCTCTCTCTATCTCTGAGGAAGTTGTGGGGTTTTTCACCTTAGGGTTTTCCCCACGGAAACTCTTTGTCTCTTGTCTCTATGCTTTTGATTCTTGTGATGCTTGTGATGCTTGTCATATTATGATTGTCATGCATTGATATACTGTAGATTTTATTCTCTCAGCAAAGATCCTATAGTATTGTGATTTAATACTAAAAATTTAACATGGTATCAGAGCTTAACTGAGAAGAAGACATTTTGCAGTGATGGAAGCTTGTATTCCTTGTTTATTGGGTTTCTCTCCACATATTTTTGAAATTCAGTATAGTAGATTGGATCTACTCATCAAGGCGCATCTATCTGTCCAATCAGAATTCAGTTCCGAGCATTTTCAGATTTGGCCCTAAAAATTAGGGTTTCCACAAAAATAGGAATTTCTGGAAACTGAAGGCACAGCTGGAAGCTCCTTGCAAAAATCAAAGGTTTGAGCTTTGGATCGAGATTTTTGGCTGGGTAGATCTCCGGGAAACTCAAACCCTAATTCAGGGCTCTCCCTAGTGAACCTGGGAGGACAAAAAGGAAATTTTGAAGGGCAAGACCTTGCTAATCTCAAATTCTGAATGTACTAGGATGATTAGCTCTCCAAGGCGCATCTTTCTATCCTTTCGGAATTTTGAATTTCACATTTTGAATTTTTAGGGTTTCTCTGACAAACCCTAATTCAGGACCAGATCCAGTTTTCAGCACTTCAAGTGGTAAGTCCTAAATCTTTTCTATTTCCATTTGAAGTAATCTTAAATATGTCTCTCCACACTAAGCTTGAGGATAAGCTTGAAGGGGCTGATAAATTCCGATCCTGGAAGTATAGGATTGGGTTAATCCTGGAAGAGAATGAGTTGGACTCATATGTGAAAGAAGACATCCCTATCCCAGAGGATGAAGAAGCCAAGGCATTGCACAAGAAGAACTTGGTCAAGGCAAAGAGAATCATTGCTGATTCTATCAAAGATCATCTCATTCCTCATGTGTCTTCTCTTAAGACACCCAAAGAGATGTTTGAATCTTTGACCAAGCTATTTGAAGGAAAGAACATAAATCGGAAGATGACCCTGCGGAACCAATTGCAAGCAGTGAAGTTTCAGAATGGAGAAACCATTCAATCTTACTTTTCAAGGGTCTCCTAGATCAAGGAACAATTAGAAGCAGTAGATGAAATGGTGGAGAATGGTGAAGTGGTAATGACCACTCTAAATGGCCTACCCAGGTCATGGGATTCCTTTATTCAAGGAATTTGTGCAAGGAAGAAGTTGATCTCCTTCAGTAGACTTCGGGAAGAATGCTCTCAAGAAGAAGCTAGACTTATAGCTCGTGAAGAAAAGATGGGAGGTGAAGATCAAGCTCTTGCAACTCACACCAAAAGAAGCAAAGCCAAGAAGGATCACTCTCGCCACAATAGATCCTATCAAAAGAACAAGAAAGACCTAAGATGCTTCACATGCAATGAGAAGGGTCACTTTGCTTCAGATTGTCCCAAGAACAAAAGGGATAATAACAACAACTCCAGTAAGAAGAAGAAGGGCAGCAAAAGAAGGTTTCATGCTCATGCTGCCGAAGATGATGAGCCTCCAAAGAAGAAGGCTAGGGCAGAAAGTGATAGTGATGATGACTCATCAAGTGAAGAAGAGTATGTTCTGATCTCTGCTCTCACAGGTACTATTTCTCATGGTTGTAATGATTGGTTGATTGATAGTGGGGCCTCCAAACACATGACTGGGTTCAAGGAATCTTTTGTGAACCTTTCTGAACATGAATCACCCCATAAGGTGAAACTTGGGGATGATTATCAATATCCAATCAAAGGAAGTGGTGAAGCCTCCTACAACCTAGATTCTGGAAAATCATTGAAGATGAAAGAAGTACTTTATGTACCTGGACTCAAGAAGAACTTACTCTCCATCTCTGCATTGGATGCAAAAGGTATGAGGGTTGCATTTGTGGATGGCAAAGTCCTAATGTGGCCAAAGGGAAAGAACATAGATGATGCAGTAGTGATTGGAGAGCAAGAGGGAGGCTTGTATAAATTGAAGGGACAACCTGAACATGCCATGGTACATGAATCCATGGAGCCAAGTGAACTTTGGCATAGAAGACTTGCTCATATGCACTATAGGGCACTTCCAATTGCAAGCAAGGCAGTAGAGGGTCTTCCTGAAATCAAGACCAAACATGAAGGTGTTTGCAAAGGATGTGCAAAAGGAAAGAACACTAAGAAGGCTTTCCCAAGCAGTGAAAGCAAGGCAAAAGACATTCTGGAAATCATCCACTCAGATGTATGTGGCCCCATGTCATCCAGTTCCCTAAGTGGGTATGTTTACTATGTATCATTTATTGATGACTTCTCCAGGAAGACTTGGGTATACTTCTTGAAGGGCAAAGATGAGGTGCTTGACAAATTCAAGGAATTCAAAAACTTGATGGAGAATCAAACTGACAAGAAGATCAAAACACTCAGATCCGACAATGGTGGAGAATTCACCTCAAATGACTTCAAGAAACTTTGCAGTGATTCAGGGATTAAGAGGGAGTTGAATGCTCCTTATAATCCTCAACAGAATGGAGTTGTAGAAAGGAAGAACAGAACTATCATGGAAGCAGCAAGGGCAATGTTGCATGATCAAGATCTTCCTATGCATCTATGGGAAGAAGCAGCCAGAACAGCTGTATACGTGCAGAACATAACACCCCACAAGATATTGGACAACAAGACACCAGAAGAGGTCTTTTCTGGTAAGAGACCTGAAGTCAGCCATCTCAGAATATTTGGTTGTCCAGTATATACTCATGTCCCAAAAGAGAAGAGGACTAAACTAGATCCTTCAGGAAAGAAGGGCATCTTTGTGGGTTATAGTGAAAGCTCGAAGGCCTACAGAATATACTTTCCAGGATTCAAGAAGATTGATGTCAGCAGGGATGTAACATTTGATGAAAACTCAGCATTCATCAAATCAAGGAAGGCACCTACCGAAGTTTATGAAGAACCTAAGGAAACAAGATTTCAGGACACTACCATGACTGAAGCAGTTCCAGAAGTTGTTCGTGAGTTTGAAGATCCACAAGAACCTGTAGATCCACCCCATGAGGATAACTCTCACAAGAGGAAACCTGTATGGGCTAGAGAGCTCATTCATGATGCAGAAAGATTTGGCATTCCAGAAGAAGAACACAGAGCAAAGAAGAGAACCAGATCACACACCAGTTATGTTTCCTTACTCTGTGACATTATGAACAAAGAGCCTTCCAGTTATGAAGAGGCAGCAGAAAAGAAAGAATGGAAGGATGCTATGGTTGAGGAATACCAATCAATAATGAAGAATGATGTTTGGGATGTTGTCCCAAGACCTAAAGAGAAGTCTGTTGTGACTTCCAAGTGGATCTACAAAATCAAGCATGCTGCAGATGGCAGTGTGGAAAAATACAAAGCAAGATTCGTAGCTCGTGGTTTCTCTCAAAAAGAAGGAATAGATTATGAAGAAACCTTTGCACCTGTAGCCAGGTATACTTCCATCAGAACAGTGCTTGCCCTGGCTGCAGCAATGAAATGGAAAATACACCAGATGGATGTCAAGACTACTTTCCTGAATGGTGTAGTAGAAGAGGAAGTATATGTGGAACAGCCACTCGGTTTTGAAATACATGACAGGGAATCATATGTATGCAGATTGAAGAAAGCCTTATATGGCTTGAAGCAAGCTCCCAGAACCTGGTATGGTAGGATGGATAGTTTCCTATCTAGTTTGGGCTTTACCAAGAGTAAAGCGGATTCCAACCTTTACTACAAGGTTGAGGAAGGGAATCCTGTGATTCTACTACTGTATGTGGATGACCTATTTGTGACAGGAGATGACAGACTGATTGCAGATACTAAAAGGAAGCTTGCAGCTGAATTCGACATGAAAGATTTGGGAATGATGCACTATTTCCTAGGTATGGAGGTGTGGCAGAGTGCAGGTGGGATCTTCCTTGGTCAAGGGAAGTACACAGTAGATATCCTGAAGAGATTTGGGATGATGGATTGCAAGGCCATGGCCACACCTATGGCATCGAATCTGAAGCTTCTATGTGATGCTTCATCTGAGCCGGTTGATATCACTATGTATCGTCAGATGATTGGGTCCTTGATGTACCTGACGAACACGAGACCAGACATTTGCTTTGCTGTGAACACATTGAGCTAGTTCCTGACGGATCCGAGGAGTGTTCACCTGGTTGCTGTAAAGCATGTTCTGAGGTACCTGAAGGGTACAGTGGATTATGGGCTCAAGTATGAAGCAAATCAAAAGTTTAACCTACAGGGTTATGTTGATTCAGATTGGGCTGGCAGTGCTGCAGATAGGAAGAGCACATCTGGGTGATGCTTCAGTATGGGATCAGGTGTGATCTCTTGGTTTAGCAGGAAGCAGTCCTGCGTAGCACTGAGTACAGCTGAGGCAGAATATGTTGCAGCCTGCTCAGCTAGTTGCGAGGCAGTATGGCTACGGAAGCTACTGTCTGAGTTATTTGATCTCCCGTTGGAGGCTACTGGTATCTTCTGTGATAACCAGAGTTGTGTGAAGCTGTCCGAGAACCCAGTGTTTCATGACAGGTCGAAACACATAGAGATCAAATATCACTATATCAGGGATATGGTGCAGAGAGGAGCTGTGAAGCTCCTGTATGTTGCGACGGACGAGTAGATTGCAGATGTGCTGACGAAGCCACTAGCCAGAGTGAAGTTTGAGTACTTCAGAGAGAGGCTTGGCGTTCTTCAGATCGAGGACACTTCGAGGAAGAAGTGATGGTCACATCTGCTGAAGCCATTCCAAGCATGTTGGAAGGAGGATCCTTCACATGGCTGTGGATGTAAGCGCTGGATGATGAGCATCAGGATGATGTTCTGGTTTCTGCTTGATATGATCAGTTGGATCATTTTTATGTATGTATGTACGCATCATGTTGGATGCTGGATATGATCAGTTGGATCATTTATGTATGTATGCATCATGTTGGATGCTGGATATGATCAGTTGGATCATGTGTACGTATTTTGTATATGCATCATGTTGGATGCTTGGACCATGTATCTGTATATGCATCAGGTAGATGCATTGATGATCAGGAGGATCATGTATGATGATATGTATCAGGTGGATACATTGATGATCAGGAGGATCATGTATGATGATATGTATTAGGTAGATACTTGGTATGCATCAGGTAGATGCATTGATGATCAGGTGGATCATGCAGCAGGATGTTGCAGTGATGATCAGGATGATCATAGATGACGAGCTTCAGGATGTTGCTCCAGATGACATGCAGCAGGATGTTGCAGTGATGATCAGGATGATCATAGATGACGAGCTTCAGGATGTTGCTCCAGATGACATGCAGCAGGATGTTGCAGTGATGATCAGGATGATCATAGATGACGAGCTTCAGGATGTTGCTCCAGATGACATGCAGCAGGACGTTGCAGTGATGATGATCAGGATGATCATGGATACATCAGGATGATGTATGGTGAGTATCAGGTTGATACTCTGTGGCCGTGGATCAGGTTGTGCAGATGAGCATGTAATCCGGTGCCCTGGGAGATTTGCAGATGGTCTTTCGAGGTTTTTCCTATGGCATGTAATTCGGTGCCCTGGGACATCTGGCAAATGCTCTTTCGAGGTTTTGCTCTGGGAGGACATGTAATTCGGTGCCCTGGGAGATCTGCAGATAGTCTTTCGAGGTTTTTCCTATGGCATGTAATTCGGTTCCCTGGGATATCTGGCAGATGCTCTTTCGAGGTTTTGTCCTATGGCATGTAATTCGTTTCCCTGGGAGATCCGATAGGTTGGGCTGTGTGCCCGTAATCAGTCCTGGGATGCTCTTGCGAGGTTTTTCCATGACCACATGTAATTCGTTGCCCTGGGAGATCCTATAGGTAGAGCTGTGTGCTCGTAACAGCCTGGGATGCTCTTGCGAGGTTTTGTGGTGAGGTCACATGTAATTCGGTGCCCTGGGAGATCCTATAGGTAGAGCTGTGTGCTCGTAACAGCCTGGGATGCTCTTTCGAGGTTTTGTGACGCACGTAATAAGTCCTGAGGATTCCACAGTATGGCTAGTGATGATGAAGACCTGCAGGTGGTGGGCTTACATCCAGTATGAAAAAGGACTGGCTCTGTAGAACTTCCTATGACGAGTAGAGTCAGAGATTGGTTGAGATAGTAGCAGCAGTGACGATGATGATGACGATGCATCGATGATGATGATCCAGAGAAGAAGACTTGTCTAGCAGATCTGTGTCGAGAAATACCTTCCTAGTTAAGAGGGAGTGTTGATGTATATGTAACTTCGGAATGTATTTCATTTGTATATTATATATATATTTATTGTACCCTTATAAGAGATGTGTTATTCCTCTATAAGGAAGTGTCGTCATGTGGATTGACAAGTGTCGCAAGTGTGTGTACTTGCCGATGGGTTATTAGACCACCTTATGGGGTCGGCCCTAATTAATATATAATATAATGTGGGTGTATCAAAGTAGACAGGTCAGCCCCAGTAGGTCACTGGGCAAAAAGGTGAGTATAAATAGAGATAGGAGATCTCTATTTTACTCACTCGAAAAAGTAACTATCTCTCTCTCTGAAAAGTGGCGCACTAGTGAGGAGGAGGAGGATCATCTGCTAGGAGACTATCTCAGTATTATTTGGTTGTATTTTGGTTGAGCCATTGCTCTCTCTATCTCTGAGGAAGTTGTGGGGTTTTTCACCTTAGGGTTTTCCCCACGGAAACTCTGTGTCTCTTGTCTCTATGCTTTTGATTCTTGTGATGCTTGTGATGCTTGTCATATTATGATTGTCATGCATTGATATACTGTAGATGTTATTCTCTCAGCAAAGATCCTATAGTATTGTGATTTAATACTAAAAATTTAACAGATGTGTCCCAACAAATTCCCCTTTGTCATTGCAAAAAAGGATTTTTGGGGATTGAGATACAAACCAAATTTTCTGCATTTTCCGAAGGTCTGATTTAGATGGAGATGGTCTTCATCATATTTTGAGAATATTGTCATATCATCTAGATATATAGAAATAAACTTGTCCTTTTCACCTATGAATGCTATATCCATGGCCCTCTGAAAAGTTGCACCAGCATTAATAAGACCGAAGGGCATTTTATCGTACATGAAAGTTCCCCATGGTGTGGTAAAAGTTGTCTTCTCCCTATCATCTAGGTGCATGGCGATATGATTATATCCTGAAAATCCGTTCATCATAGACACTCTAGTTGATCCAACCACTTTTTGAAGGATATTATCCATTTTAGGAAAAGGGTAATTGTCATTTAAAGAGCACTTGTTTAAATTTCTGAAATCAACACACAAACGGATTTCTTTGTTTTTCTTTCTGATTGGTACTAGGTTAGCCACCCTCTATGAGTATATGAGAGGAATGATGATTTTTGCAGCAAGCAACTTCCTTACTTCCTTCTCAATTACGGGAAGCAAAATAGGATTTACTTGCCTCATTTTTTGCTTTACTAGATTGGCATTTTGTTTTAGTGGGATCCGGTGTTGTATGATAGTTGTATCATAAGTTTTCAAATCTTCATACTTCTAGGAAAAAATGTCTATGTACTCTTCAAAGAGGTCCTTATACTTTTGAATCTGCTCACTTGTCAGAGACTGTGAAAGCTTTATGAATTTTGGTTCTTTCAGAGTACCAAAATTCACTTCCTATACAACCTCAGTAGTTGGTTGTACTGTTGGTTTTACTGGGATCTCATTCTTGTCAAATAGTTGTTCTAGAGGAACTAGTTCCTTAGGGATGTAGTTACTCTTCAATTGAAGGATCTTGTGGCCAACAATATGTTGTGTTAATCTAGGGGTTTTTCCTTCCTCTATCTGTAGGATGTTTCTCCTTCCCTCTTCTTCATCGTTGTCTATATTAGTACATGAAAACCCATCCATTGGCTATATAAAACGTTTGATCTTTCGGTCGTCCTCAAATACTTGCCAATTTTTTATATTGTCAGGAATGAGGGGAGATATCACATTTCCACTTCGTATTTCAACTTCGGTCTCTTGAGAGGTTTGAAAGAGCTATCCGTTAGGGCCAAAGAATCAACTTGTTGGTTTCACTCCCTTGGGACCAAAGTTATATTGAAAGCATCAAATAAGTTCTCAATAAGATCCCAGGAAATATTTCAATATGCCCTAAGACTTAGATGTTTCATTTGATAAACAATTTTGATCTGATTTACCACCAACTCAGAGTCTCAAGAGACTGCCAACTTAGTGATTCTCAAGTCTTTAGCGGCTCTGAGGTCTAGGATGAGGGCCTCATACTCAATGACATTGTTAGTAGTATCAAAATATAGCTTGTAAGACAAACTAATCTCTTCCCCTGCTAGTGATGATAGTACTGCACTAGCTTTGGATTCGTCTTTGGTCAAGGCTCCGTCAAAATATAGTTTCCAAACTTGACTTTGGTTGTCTTCTGCAACGGGTTTAGTCCCTTGAGGTTACACAATTTCCGTTTCAGAGGGCTCACCTAGTGACAACATATAACAACCCATATCTTCATCAGTTGCATATATAGGATAATTTTTAGGAGTATCTTGGTCACTTATTACATAAGAAAACATAGCTTCTGTATACATTCATCTAGTCTCCCCAGCAAATACAGGTACTGTAGCGTATTTCATATCCATCTGCATAGTTCCTCCCAATTTTTTAGCCCAACTTCTTGATAAAAGCATACCATATTTGGTTGGGACATCTGCTACTACTACTACGTCCATCATTACACTTTTGGCTGGTAATTGGGCGAGAGTGACCACCAAATATTTTATCATACCTATGCACTTTACTTTTCTGGAGTCAAAACTGTAGAGATCATGATATGGGCTGGTAATCTCTAGTCCCAATTGTTCCATGATAACCTTGGGCATCAAATTGTGAGATACTCTAGAGCCTAGCATACAGTTGTGGAGGATTTTATCATGCACGTTTAAGGTGACATAAAAGGAGCAGTGGGCTCTTCTTTATCATCAATGTGAGGGCCACATTGAAAAGCTGGGGATTCGCCATTCATATTTATAGTATCCTACTGGTCAATAATTTCAACTTTGTGGAACATCTTATCGATTTGTTTCTGGTACAGAGGATTTTTTATCAATTCAGATAGGGGAACAACTATTTTCAGTTTACTCAGTTCATGCTCCAGATTGAAAGGTATAGGACATTCTTTGTGCTCTTTAGGATCTGGCTCTATTTTCTTATGGGGGATGATGTCTGGCTTTGTTTGGCTATCTGGAATTGAGGATGTAGTAATTTTTTCCTTCGATAGGTCTCTATTCTTGGGCCTGATTCAGGGGGGAATTTATAGGAGGAAGATTTTTCTTCCTATTTACCGACTTTGGTCTAGGCCTAAGATCATATCCGCCACGCAACTCAGCCTATAGAGTATTTGGGAGTAATATGTATTCATCAGAGAATGGATCATTTTCTTGGGGTTTATTTTGATATCCACCTATTTGGTTAGAGGGAAGTGAGTTTTCATAATCATCTCTAGTAAGATGCATGAGATGGGAATCTTCTTCCATCCAATTAAGTTGTTCTTTGACTTCCTCATAGATTTATTCCTCCAGTATTTCGATCAGATTATTATCATTTTGTTTGATAGGTGGTCTCGGTGGTTATTCATAATTTCTCCTCTCTTTGTATGTCATCTGAGGATTATAAGTCCTTCTGAAATGATTGGGAGGACAAGCATGGGATTGTCAGTTGGGATTGCTATTTTCCAATTCCATTCGAGCAACCTTATTTGACAGGATTTGATAATGCAGGCCATTTCATCAGTCTTTGCTTCTTGAGAGTGTTTAACTCCTGAGGAGCTACTCTCTTCCTTGACCTTCCCTTTGTATTTCTGCTCAATGTCATTAGTCAATTTGATCTTTCGTCCTGCCATCATATTTCCTTCAACATCTATAGTATCATCTTGCATTATTCTAAGGCAGGGTGATCTCCGCTCCCTTAGCATGATGGAAAAATTGGAGGGGACGGATCCTACATAGGTGGCTCGAGCCGTGACTTCTATAGGTTGAATATATTCAGGGATTCTATAATAAACTTTGTTGAATCTTTAGTGAAATATACCACATTTTTGGAAGTGCTCTTTCTTAGGGTAGTGAATTATGTTAGATAGTATAGATTATCATGCTTAACTCCCCACTTTTTGATGAATGTGATTTTCTAGATTTTCCATAGTGCTGATGGATGCATTTGGTAGTGATCTAAACCATTTCTAAGCTTCTCCTTTGAGTGATTGGGAGAAAACCCTCATGAACACATCATTGTGATCAATAAAATGTTGTCAGTGAAATATTTAAAGTGGTCCACATGATCCTCTATGGATGTACCCTTACTGCCATCATATTTGGGTAGTAACCTGAGATAGTGGGTGGGCATATCATTCAAGGGTGTAGGTAACTGTAGAGGCCCATGTCAACTCACCACCCATCGTGGTGTTCTGGGTTGTGGTGTTGGTGGTCCTTTGCCACTTCCTCCTCCCGACATAAGATGAATAACAATTAGTTTCTTGACTTGAGGAGTAATGAATGAATTGGGCGGATTTTTACGGGTTGAGGAGTCTTCGATTTCGGTGGGAAGAGCCTATGAGATGGGTATACTGAAATGAGTATTGTGATTATGGGGAGAGGATTCTCTTTCAGGTGTTTGGAAAATAAATTCAGATTCAAGGAAATGAGGACCAAATAGAGGAGGGGAGAAACTTTGTCGGTGACCTAGTGATGTGGACTGATATTTACCACGTCTATGTCTCTAGGAGACTAAATCTTGTAGAGCCATTAATTCTTCGTGGCTAGGGTTCTGGCGAGTATGTCTACGTCCAGATACCAGGTTTTCTTCGGTGGAGTCACCAAGTGGATTACATCCTGCTGCCTGGTTTCGTCCACTATGAAATCAGGGGCATAATTTTTCATTGTCCCCAAGGAAGATTTATCTTCTTGCTTCTTTCCCCGGCAACGGTGCCAAAAAATATGTTAGTCCTAGAGACATTCTAACGATATTTTTTAGAACTGTTCCTGGGCATCAATAAATTTCACTGTTTAATTTTTTAAATAAAAAACCAGATTTATTGTTGTTTGAACATAATAATGATAACCAATCTTAGTATACTATGGGAAGCACTTCTGATATGCTAGTAAAAAAATGAATGAATTTGTGTTGGTGAAGTGTCATGAGAAAAGGTACTCGCTGAAAGTAAATCTTTATCTCATGTGTACAGAACATAAAATGTAGTGATCCAAAAGGAATTCATTAGTTTATACAAAATGACCACTAAGCAGATTTCAATCGTTATGAGGATAATATAACCAGATTTTATATCATGAATACTTCACAAATATAATTCATCTAGAAACAAGATGGGAATCCAAGAACACTCATATTTGAATCAATACTAACTTTTCAAATCATAGGAAACATATGAAATGGGGATGATATCACAGAATAAGAGAATACTAATTGAACATATCAGGGCTTTGAATCCACATAAAAACCAAGGTAGAGCTTGAAGTTTCTTTCTTATATATCTTGATAAGACTTAAATATTATGAATTTACACTTCTTACAACAAAAAGTATACCTCTGGCTGAAATGCCTTTTTCTATATATATAGCCTCTATGGGCTTTACAAAATCTACATATGGTTTTCTACATCCCAATAGCCTATGGTTTTTTGTTCATATCTTAACAAAAATTAGTTACAAAAAGGTTAGTCCGTTGGACTAATGTTGAATTGTCAGATACGGAGACTAGGGTCCACCCTGCTGGGGTAGAGGAATTCCTTGCTATGTTGAAGATGTCCCCACTGCGGGCTGCGCTGAGGATGTTCCAACCGTTCATTACGTCATTGTAGTATTCTCTAGCTATTGTATCTTCAGAACTCTTGTGATACTTTTCCAATCCTTACCCATAGGATATTGAAAAACCCTTAGCTCTATGAGGGACATATCCATCTCGAAGTAACGCTCAAAAGTGGGCTTTGGCGGAGCTCTAAAAATGGATTGAAGTCAATTAAGCATATCAAAGTTAGTGTGTAGTTTATGTACAAACATTCGGCCCCTAAGCTCTTGAAGAGTGTCTTCCAAGTGAACTTCAGAGTTCCTTGCATCCAAAATCATGGCGTTTCAATGCTCCTTTGGGTATAAAACTCCATTTTCATCCCAAAAGGATGGGAGTCCGAGGGGGGAAACTACCTTGAATAATTCTTTAAATGAGTGAACACCATGCTTCAACTGGGCCTCCATATCAACGAAATTTTGAGCCATAATTCCCTTTGTAATAATTTTGTTGGATTCCATGATTACTTTAGTTCTGTCTCAAATGGCGTACGTTTGAAGTTCATTGAAGGTTTTCTCATTAAAAAAGTCAATTGCTGGTTTGGCCAAATCTGTCTTTTTGCTTACACTGTTTAGGGTTGAACGAGCATCTAGGGTGACAGCTTCAACAATTTCACACTCCTCTTGAGACACGACAAAATGGATCCACTATGTTGTTATCAAGGCTGCTACCTGTTCCCAGACTACGAACTTGGTGCTTTTAAGCAAAGGCTTACTGGTCAGTCTTCTAGTCAAGTCTTGGACGTCTTTCCGGAGATCCTGTTTAGACTATTGTGGCTCCGAGATGACTTGATCTCTTAGCCAATTTTTCGCTCATGTTGATAAGCTCGTCACACTTGGATTTTAGTTGATCCTGCATGTGGTTCAGCTGAGCATCTTTGAGACTCATTTCCGCAATTTCCTTGGCCAGTTTGTTAGTAGGATCCGCAGAAGATGAGACTTCCAATGCGGTGGCCTTCTGTTGAAGGATGTACTGATTCTGCTTTCTTAGATTTTCCAACTCATTTTCTAAGGTGACAATCTTCTCTTTTAATGCCTGACCATCAGTCATGGATTTTTCTAGCTTAGATTGTATTTCCAATACTTCGACAGTGGGAATGCTAAGCTTCTTTTTTAAGACATAAATCTCTTTGTCCTTTTATTTTATCATGGACTATATTGGAGCCATGTCATTGAGATTCTGCACCATTTTCATGATCTATTGCTCCAGGTCAGTTATCTTTAACTGCTTGGATTTATTAGACGACTTCTCATTTTTCAGATGCTTCTCCAGTCTATGGACAACATTCTATAACTTGTTGGTGCTCATGGTGTATTTCATTACATCCCTATAATCTCCTTCACCAGTTTTGCGGTGAAGTTCCACGATGTCCTCGGATGCGAATGCATAAAAATTCACAATCACCTCGGTGGTTTTGAAATTAGAGGGCACTTTCTTCCAACCAGGCACCAATGGCTCTAGAATTTCCATCTTCAGGGTTCCTTGTCTCAAATCCAATGCATACAGTATCCTCGATTGTTGCCCCGTTTCAAGTTTCTTCTTTGGGAACAAAGTCTTTTGGAGATCAATGTTCTCGTCTCTCATCTTTAATTTGGGAATACAAACCAAACAAAATTGGTTTAACTGGTGAGGTGGTGACCAAATCACCTTCCGAGGAGTGTGCTTCCTGCTTCTAAGGCCACGTGGCTGATGGGAAATTATCGAGGATGGCAGGTTCCAAATAGGTGGGCATTGGATGCACCTTTGATGTTGTGCTGGATGTATTTTCAGCTTTTGATATTTTCACTTTCGATCCAACGCTCCTTGATCTCTCTTTGTCAACTTCAGAGGTTGGCTTCGGTGTGCCCCTTTTTCTGAACGTGTCCACTTTATGTGGCATTGGGATGACAAGTGCCCCAATGGCATTGCTAGGATCCAATACGGATTTTCTCTGCTCCCAACTATCTAGGTTGGCCATCTTGTCCAACAATGGATGTGGCTCATGGATGTAAGCTGTTGCCTTGGAAGCTTGTCTTTTATGGGCGATGATCCCTCTAGGATCGTACTTGCACACTAAACTTAATGGTAAATTAAAAGTTGCTAGTATTTCTTCAACTACTTTTTGAGCAGCTTTGCTCCTAACTTTGAATGGTCCAGTCTCATTGGGGACTTTGAGAGTCTTGACATTGTTTCCTTTCATAAAATGTACATCATCGCAATATAATCTCTGGCGGAGTACTCCAAGGAAAAAATTATGGGAGTTAAAAATACTGGGAGCTTGTAAGGAGCTAGCTCTGCTCCATACACCCAAATTTCAGTGTGGGTCTCAAAAAAGAACCAATGTCTGACATAGTTACTTGGGTTTAACTAGAGCAATTGTCTACAATCTGGGAAAACTCTTAGGGGGGGGAATCAAACATCAGTGTATAAACCTTAGCTGTGACAGCGTCTACAAACATAGAAAAACCTTCCTTAGAAGGGACTGGAACGACTGACTTTTCAAGGTCATCTCGGCAGAATAAATTCTTGCTGTGATATATAATCATGTATAAGAGGAGATAACTGTATCTAAATACTTTCCTAATTGAAATACTTTTGAATTGCAGGTGCATTCACTGGGCAAGAAAAGATGGCAAATCTAACTTTACAGGTAACTCTTGTTGAGATAAATTCATGAGGAAGAGAAAACCTAAGGCTATGTCGTTGATTACCAAGTCGTGGTCGTACTCGAGGACTTGGAAGATCATAGAAAGGATAGGTCTAGCTGACTCGGTGAACACTTCAAGGATGAACATCGACTGAGTCTTGGGTAAATTTGCTTCTGGAGGATTTATCATGCGAATGAAAGTGTCTCTACTTTTGGTTGATAACTCTCTGAACTTTACTGCCAGGACCTCCTCATCGAATTGTAACCTGGTGGCGTCTTCCTTAGTATCAATCAATTCCATAATGAGCTCCTTGGTGATTGGGAAAATGACTTTTCCCAATCTGGAGATGACTACTCTTCTCTCCGGGGCATACCTCTCGGCGCACCATTGTTCCAGTTCTGGGAATGGCTTGGCTCGTGGTAAAACCATCTTGGCCAATCTTGACTTCCATAGCTTGAAAATGTCACTCCCACTCTTTGCTTGATCCTAGGCTTCTCTGCACAGCTGATGAAGATTTTGGAAGGAGAACAATGGGTCGTGAACTTCGAAAAGCTCATCTCCGAGGTGTTCATCTTGATTAAGAACTCCTAGTGCCGAGGGAGATGTTTCAAGGGTAGAAGCAAAATCCATGGTGATGCTGGTATGGTCTAGAGAACAATGGAAAATGATCGGCTCTGGGAAACAAGAAGGTTGGCGCAAAGACTGCTAGAGGAGGAGCTAAGATTGTTGGAGACAAAGTGACCGGTAAACTCCCTGAAGGCATATTTATAGGGAGAAATTTTAATTTGGCGGGTTTTAATGTAAGGTGGGCGTGGCACTCGAGGATTGGTTCTTTGTCCGAGAGGTAGTTGGCTCTTAAATGCAGGGGAATGTTTAAATCCTGACTAGTGGCGGTAATGACCGTTAGGGGAGGCTTAATGAGAATGCTGAGGGGGATAAGTCAAGGGAGGAAGGTGGAGAAGTAAAAATCATAAGGGGTTTCAGGGCTCGGGATAGGTGGTTTGGGAAGACCGCTTTTCGTGCCCTGAATGAGCGTGGGGATGCTACGTGGAGATGGTGGTTTTTATTTAGGGGTGCATCTAGTTTGTTAAAATCTGAGTGCTTTAAGAATCCGGAAGACCGGGTAAGCGTATATCTCTCTCTTCATCTTCTCGAGATTCATGCAAGACCTAGCGCAACTATATGGGCTGGGCCCCTTTTTCTGACAGATGATTGGTTGGAGGTTTACTGGTGCAAAAAATAGGGTGGTGGCTTCTTAGTGGTTTCAAGGATCGAGAAAAGCAGTTCGGGGAGACCGCTTTTTGGGCCCTGAATGATCCTTGAGCTGACGCGTGTCCTGGGTGGTTTTTGTTTAGGGATGCCCCAAGCTCAATAAACATCATGCACTTTGGGTCCATGAATGCAGTATCATCTGTTGATTTTACTTAGGGCGCCATCTCAATTGAATTTTTTTTTTAGCTCTACAATTGATCAACTTTGAAAGAGGAATCGTTCTTCCCCTTCACCTTTCTGCACCGCAACAACTCTAATTTCTGGTTAGACATCTAGTTATGGCTCCTGATCTGTAGTTCTTCCTTCACCCGACCAGGTCATGGATATTAGTACTAACAACATTCATGGAACTCGTATTTCAAAAGAAGTCAACCATACCAACCTCTATTTCATTTCCTCCATTTCCAACATGTGAAGAAATACTATTACTATAGGCATTCCTAATTAGTGTCTATACGTAGAGGTAACTTTATAGGTGGTTTATTCAACCATGCTCGGTATGCTTCATCTCTGAGTTGAAATATTTTTGTAGCCTTCTATCAATTTGACATTGTAGTGGGGTGCGATGGAAGATGGTAGATATGTCGCTCATCATTAGAATCTTGATTTCAAAAATATTCGTATGCACAATGCAATTGGTTTGTTCCAACATTATACCAAACGATTGTTATAGAAGCATGAGAATGGAGTGGCCATAAACTAGAGATTTTGTCCCAATTCGTTCGAAAGATCATTTGGGGTAGTTGAAATACTTGGATTTGGAATTGTTTGATCGAGTAAAGGTAACTCTATAGGATCAATTATTGGCTTTAAGTTATTTTCTACTTCCCTCCCCCCCCCCCCCACAAACTCCAATAAAGAATATGCGGAGTTCTCTACTAGAGAAATGAATAAATGAAATACAACAAGGATAATTGAGGATTTCCCAAAATAGAAGGAATTTTGATAAAATGTCCTTTTGTCTCCAATAATAAATGTCAAACCACAAATAATTTATAAAATAAAAGTTCAAATTTAGCAATACATTTACATAAATTCCATTGAAAATTAAAAAATACAATTAATCAATATTTTTTTGTCTTACGCCCCAAGGGGATGTCTAATGGTAGTCCCTGTGAAATTATAGAACACAACAGATCATAGAGCTAAGAATACCTCACGGTGAAAAGAATGAGCAAAAAAGAATTACAGTGAAATAAGCAGTAAAATTAATCATGCATTTAACTCAGATAGAAACATAAATGTGTGTTATAATATTTTAATCAATATAGTAAATAGATATGTTACAATGGAGAGAATTTGATTATCCTAGGATAATTCGAATCCATGTCATTCTAGCATAGGAATTGTCACCACTGGAGTGCTTCGGAAGTCCCAAATTAAACTCAACTCAACCAAAACTTAGTTAATTGAAGCTATTGTCAGTTAACTGACCAAGAAGGGCACAATTGTGAGTTTTTCATGCAAATAAATTCGAAAAAGGCACATTAGATCATAATTAGTGGTGATCGAAGCTCAAACCCCCACTAGAATTTAGGAACTCAGGTGGACTAAACTAGAACCACGGGGGCTTCACTCAATAAACCGCTATCATAGCACGTTTGTTCGTGGCATATGAAACAATACCCCTAATTTCACTAAATATTGGAAAATACCTTCCAAAATCGTTTTTTTTAGCCCCCTCCCAATATGCCTTCCCAATTTAAAAAAACCCCTATTTTCACTAGATATTGTATATATCAATTTTTTCATTAACATTTTTTATACCCCTTTATATTTCTACCTAGTATATTGATATGATACCCCTCTTATGACCCCACATGCATTCTACAATGCACCTTGCTTCTTTCGATGTATATTGTGGATGCACATTACTTCACCCACAATGAAATTACTCAACCACATATCATTATGATTTGCAACATCTAATGGTCTAATGAAGAGATAGGAGATCACTTCTTGTATGTCACTAGACCCAATGCACATAGTACAACATTTAGATTGCATGTTGCAGTTCCCCAATTGCTGACTAAGCCTGTTGTGGGCTAGGTATCCAAGCCCCCAGGGCCTGTAACAAGCTCTAGGAGGATGACTAAACCTCCCAGGGCCTGTAATAGGCACAAGTGGTTGGGTATTCAATCCCCCAAGGCCTATCGAGGGCCTCTAACAAGCCCTCGAGGCTTAGAGCCTCCCAAGGATATTGGTAACAACTGGCTGAGTGTTATTGGTAATAATTGGATATCATTGACCA
This sequence comes from Larix kaempferi, assembly GCA_027924585.1. NCBI lineage: Eukaryota > Viridiplantae > Streptophyta > Pinopsida > Pinales > Pinaceae > Larix > Larix kaempferi. The sequence continues at coordinate 5,944,214 of BSBM01000833.1, read as the reverse complement.
CTGTCTCTCGACTATGATCGACTAGAAACCCACTTCACCATGAAACCCCTGGCCTCAAGCATGCCTCAAGACGTGATTTCCTTGCGTATTGGTAAGCTCAAGCCTTGCCTCAACTCGATTTCTCATCCGACCGTGATCTCGCCGTCTCCATTTGGTGGATATTTGTCAGCCCGCCCATATAAAAAAGACCCCAAAGTATTTTTGTATTGTTACATTAAATTAAAAAAACCCTTTTCCCTTTAATATATAAGGAATATAATTTTTAGGTTTTCATGAATATTTAATACCGCAATATGAATGAACATGATATTATATTGCCTTCTAGTGAAGCTCTCGTGACTAGAACACAGAGTTAGCTCCTAAAATGTAGGGAACTAACTCTAGTGGGCCTAAAATCATGTATGTAGGGTGCATTAGGTTTCTAATGTGTCCTAGATGACATCTGCACACCACTAGGGAGAAAATAACATCATCAACTACTAGGAAAAGGTAAATAATGCTAAGTAGGACAAGGATGGAGTATTAATTATCCTAACATAACCCATTAATACAAACTTGGACATCCTGGGCCCTAGTTACTAAGACCAAAGGTAACCCATACAATCAAATAAATGATAAAAAATAAGTGTTCATGAAACTAAGGAAATGGGGAAAAACCACATGGGAAAAATACCCCCCCTAAAAAATGAACTGTAGGAAGCTCAAACAAACTTCATACCAAGCAGAGAAGGAAAATTTATTCTGAGTGAAAGACTTTGTAAAAATGTAGCAAATTTGCTCCGATGTAGGATAGTAATGTAGGTGTTGGATCTGGATCTGCTCCTCTGATGTACCTCCCACTGTTTCGAAGCTACATTTGCCAAAACAAGTATTTCAAAATGCATTCTTGGTACTGGGACAAATGACTCATTGCAGTCCAAACTATGAACCTTTTAGTACTCTTTGTCAACCAATCGAGCTTTGTACTTGCTTATAGATCCATCATGGCAAGTCTCTTTGAAGGATTGTGGATTAGACCCCATCATCATGTAGAACTTCTTTGAGAGAAGCATATATGTATGACATAGTGCAAGGTTTTCATCTCGATACTGATATTTGGTTCTTCTATGGTCAGATGGATCCCCAGATATGTTCCCAGCAGCGTCAAGGACTTTGTGATCCCATATTAGCCTTGGCCATGGACTGGGAGTAGTGGCTAGATCTGGATCTCGATCTTCTTGAACTTCATACTCAACATCAAGATCTTGGTCCTTATCTTCAGAATCGAAAATTGGACCATCAAAAGAGACATCATTATGATATTCATCAGATGAAAATGGAGTAGGAAGAGAGTATGGAAAAAAGTGAGAGAATTCTTATGCCTTGGAGGCATGGTTTGTAACACCTTTCTCTATTAGCTTCCCAGATGAGATCTCCACAATCTCAACTGTGTCAGGTCCAAAAATAAATTTCTTCGGTGAACCTGTGTGTTTCATCTGATAAAAAAATAACAAGTTTGTTTTCAAAGAAGGCACATACAGAACCTTTTTTAAATTCCCATGCTCTAGTTATATTGTGCCCTTCCCTTCAACAGAGATCTTTGAATTATCACCCATGTGAATACTAGGACCATCATTGAGATCTAGAGAAGAAAATGATTCTTTGGAGGAAACCATGTGGTTGGAGGCTCCAAAATATATGAGGAAGTCTTGTGATTGTGAGAATCCAACCTTCAATGCATGGCATCTCTCATGATCATCTATCTCACTTCCAGAATCAGTCTCCCTTGTGCCTTCTGGGAGGGGAATGTTGTGTTTTTTCAATAAGTTTGGTCATTTGATCTATCTTCTTCTTCATGTAAGATCTCTCGGGATGGCTTCCTTTCATGCAATAGGTACACTTGGTCTTCTCAAACCCATTTTGGTTATCCTTCTTGGAGATGGAGGCTCCTTCTGATGGATTAGGCTTCTCATATTGTTTGGATTCAACTTGCTTCTTTTCTTTACCTTCTTCCCTTTAGCATTCGCACTTTTGACTCCCCAGCCATAAGAGCTTGATTTTTGGAGGCCTTCAGGGCACCCATTTGAATAATCTTTTCTTGTTCTTGAATGATAGATTCATTGAATGCATATAAAGAAGGAATTTTCGAATTGGGGATTGACAATATCCATGAATCGAAGGTAGAAAAAAATATTGAAAATTCAGGACCAATCCTGCTTAGGATGGATAGGACCAGTTGCTCATCCTTCTTCTCAATGCCACATTATTTGCACTATATAACCAAGGATTCAAATTTAGAAAAGAAATATTGTGTGGTTTTGAAACTGCTAGGTTGAAGAGTAATTAATTCGTTCTCCAGAATATGGCCTCTTAGCTCATCTTTCTTGCCAAAGAGAGTCTTAAGCTTCAACCAAACCTCTCTTGGAGTCTTTAATCCTTCAAGGTAGAAGATAGAATATTTGGAAATATGAATACACATGAAACCAAATGCTTCATCTAATCTATTTAGGTACTCGGCCTTCTCAAACAATGCCTGAAGTTCAAACTCCTTTCCCATTTTGACCCTGTATAGACTCATGTTGTGCAATACCATCTGAATATCATCCCTTCAATCAAGATAATTGAAGGGTGTCAGGATTCTTGGAGACAAGGGAGCATTTTAATTCTCCATGAGAAACTGCTGGAGCGAATACAAGATGAAACTACTGCTATTGCTGAACCGAAAAACTTTCAAAATCCTGCAAAAAAATCTCAATTTGGGAGATAAACCAATTACTGAATCTATTGAGGACTGCTTTAGGACAATAGGAACTTTTATCTAGATCCTTCACACCTGGCTAGACCTCAAAGGATTTATCCAATGAATTCAATGCAATGGCACCCAGGATTTGTTGTGGAGATGCAAAGGATTCTGGTGCACTACTGAAAGAATTTTCTCAACCTACGCTCTCTGAGCTTTTATACCACGTGAAATTCTAGAACACAACAGATCACAACACTAAGACTACCTCACAGTGAAAAGAATGAGTAGAAAAGATGAATTACAGTGAAATGAGTAGTAAAATTAATCATGCATTGGAACTCAGATGGAAATAGAAATGTGTGTTATAATCCATTAATGAGTATATTCAACAAATATGTTACAATAAAGAGAATTCGATTCTCCTAGGAGAATTCGAATTCATGTTAGTCTAGCATAGGAATTGTCACCACTGGAGTGCTCCAGAAATCCCAAACTCAACTCAATCAAAACTCAATTAATTGAAGCTATTGTCACTTAACTGACCAAGAAGGGTGCAATTGTGAGTTTGTCATGCAAATAAATCAGAAAATGGTGCATTAGATCACAATTAGTGCTGATCGGAGCTCAAACCCCCACTAGATTTTAGGAACTTAAGTGGACTGAACTAGAACATAGAGTTAGCTCCTAAAATGTAGGGAACTGACTCTGGTGGGCCTAAAATCATGCATGTAGGGCACATTTGGTGGCTAATGTGTCCTATATGACATATGCACACCACTAGAGGGAAAATAAAATCATCAACTACTAGGAAAAGGTAAATAATGCTAAGTAGGACAAGGATGGAGTATTAATTATCCTAACAGTCCCAATGCAAGGCATCTCTAACGAACAATTGGTGGTCTTCGAAAGTTATAGTTTATTAACAAATCATCACTAGGTGACAAACTATGTATTGCATTAACAACAACAAATCTGGATGCTTTCATCCAAGGGTGAGGTTGAGTATGCTAGGGTTTTTTCAGCATGTTTGATTCACCTTAAATTTGACGGTTGGGATCAGATTCACAGATAAACAAGTTCTTTTGGACTAGTGGCAAAGGCTAGGGGAATGGACGTCATGATGGAAGAGGGCATAAATGTACCCACACCCTCCCCCCACTACTGAAGGTGTAGAGGTGAGTGGGAAGAGGCATATTGGGGAAGGCTCTAGATCCGGAGTGGGAGGAGCATGATCGAACTAAAAGAAACTTGGGGATCATACTGTAAATGGGGGAAAAAAGGTAGGACATTGTATCCCAAAGACAACTAGGATTCCATCCATGTAGATCCAATCATATAGTTTGCGGGAGAGAATCTAATACCTTAAGGATCATGCGCTCATGGGTAATTCCATCGGCATTTGGCCGAAGGAAAAAAAATTGATAAAATGGATTCAATCAATTCGGAACCCTAAAGGGAATTATGATGTGCAACTAGGATCTCAGGGGTTCTTTACTATTGAGTTTTTCAACCTAGAATATCGGGATAGGGTTTTTGAGGGAGGCCCGTACTTCTTTTACTCAGAAGAGCTCTTGTTAAAATCCTAGAAGGAAATATTTAATCCCGATAGGGAGGACATGACCAAGGCTACAATATTGATCCGCTTGTACTCCTTACCTTGTGATTGTTGGGATCCATAAATTTTGAAAGATAAGGGAATACTATGGGTGATTTTGTTAGAGTATCAGAACAAACAAAAATATATCGGTACACTTCATATGCCAGAATATGTGTCTACATGGACATATCTAAGGATATCCCATAAGCAATATCCCTTGGTATGATGAAGATTGGATCCTATTAGCGATCAAAATGTAATTGACTTTTGAGAGCATTTTCATCTCTCTCTATTTGATTTATTGGTTTTGGCCAGTGTCTTAAACTCCAGATTCTTCATCCAGTTCCCATTGATCTCTCTTGCCCATAAATCCTGTGGTCTCTTTCTCTATACCCACAATACACAAAATGCAAATAAATGTTACCATAGCCTATAACCCTAGCTTTATTGTCTTTTATATTATCAAACGACAATATGCATTTTGTTATGATGTGGTGGTTGCTCGTAAATATTCTAAAACCTAAGCTAAATCCCTAGTTCATATCCATATTCCACCAAACCTACACTAAAGCAAAACTATAAGTTAAAACTACATCTCCTATTCACATACCAGCCACGAGTCATAGCCAAGCTATGAGTCAAGTCTTGAGTTAACTTACGAGCCTAGCTTTCAGGCTAAGTCTAAAGTCAAAATCATAAACCGAGTCCACATGCCACGTAACACATTAAGCTGAGCCCATGATTCAAGTTGTAATTCAATCCTCAAGTCGATACATCATGTCTTAGAAAAGCAGGAATCAAAAGCCCGTAGGCTGCCAAGTGCTCGGTGATATAAGCGCCAAAGATTGCGTAGCTGTCTAATGGAGAAACGTAGCATCTATTGTTGGAATGTTTGACAGGACGAAGGTATTTGGCCACAAGGAGGAGTGCAGATCCATGAGCATATGCAAATACACAAATGATAAGGATCAAAGATATTGATCGGAGCAATACATTGTGCAAACAAGAGTTCAAAGGGTTCTCACCCTATAATAGGATATTAGGTCCGATGACAAGGGTTCATTATTTAAGCTGCTGAATATGCTATCAGAGACTTTTTCTATCTCAAGTACAAATGCCAAGAAAGTTTTGATCGTTTACAGGTTTAGTGAAACTGATGGCATCAACTGTTGCAGAGGATCACATCATTCGTCAAAGACATGAAGATCGATGGCACCATAGCCTTGGTTGCCAGATCGTTGAAGTTTGAATGAATCGACATTTGTAGGTTTGTGGTGACAATTTGTGGGGGCTGGCAAGAATCGAATCCGATTTATAGATAGCAAAGGGAAAGCCACGAATCAAGCCATGAATTAAGCCATACACCAAGATAATGATACAGGGTTTGAATCTATTGCGCCAAGCTAATTAGTTGGAAGTCACGAGCCAGGCCATGAGTCAAGCAATAATCGAATTACATACAGCTCGTATTTTCTCCTGCTATTGTTGTTCCTGGTGTTTATTACACTCAAGATAATTAGCTACTTCAAACACGGGTGTTCTCATATTCTGATATACAGAGGTCATTGCACAGATAGGGAAAATTTCCAAACAGTTGCATATTGAGTTTGTCATTTCTACTGAAACATAGTAATGTACACACCACACAGTGACACCCTTAGAAGGTACTTTTGGTTATCTTGTATCAGTTGAAAGCATCCTACAAATTTTTTCAAAATCTGAAGACAGAGGTTTTGGTGACTTAGGCGAACATTTCAACTGTTCATTAGCCACCGAAAGCACATAATAGGGTAGAAAGTTACCATTTTTGTACAGATCCCAGTTTTTCTGATCCAGATGCCTCGAAGATGGTTTATAATGATAGATAATAATTAAAGGCATCATTATTAGTGCTCTGTTCCAGTGTTGAAAGTTCCATCAAGGAGAAAATGATGAAGCTTCTCATCTATTTTTGGTAAAAGAATGACCTGTTTTTCCAAGGTGGCATTTTCGATCCTATCAACCAGCCTTCGAAGGCTTGCTGTAGCTGTCGAAGATCATGAGGAAATGAAGATAATTGGGATAAGGAATCAACCTAGTAAATAGGATCTTTTCCTATTATTTTGCAACTATTTTTGACTTTCTATTTTAAGTAAATTAGATCTAGTTTTATAGGATCTGGATATCTGATGTAAAGGCTATAAAGCCTGAGATTTATGTAGAAGAAAATGGGAGCAACTTTGGAGAATTTTCCATACTTGTACTCTTAGACTTCTCATTGCATCTCAATAATATAAGCTTCTTTTGCCATTTATGTTCAGATTTCATTTTCTACCTTTATGTACTTGCACTGGAATGTTTGTTTCATGTTTTCTCTATTTTGTCTAATGCCAGATAGTTGTCATCCTATCTTTGTATTAATAAATTGAATACCAAGTATCATTTACTTATTGTGATTAGCCATTCATATATGATTTGTGTATGAGTCTGCTAGCATAATAAGAATTATACATACATCTACCTTTTATAAACTCGTTGAACAACAGTGGTTAAAATCCCTGTCTATCTTAGTGTGTCTATGCATGTTTTGAGTGAGTGAGCTTCGATTAAGTCATCCAACTTGATCCATTTTACAAATCATTGAGAGAATAATTTAAGTTACTAGGAATATTCGAGCTACAACCTAGAAGAGTTTCCTAGAGTGATAACAAATCCAACCCTTGGATTACGAACATGTGTCGTTCTGATGCAGAAAGTGCAACGAACATGGTAATTTATTCGGGGACCACCCCTTGAACAAAATCGTATCCCAGGAGAAGAAGAAAGAAGAAATGGATGGGGATGTATTTACCAAAGTAACCAATAGGAGGAAAAAAGGGCCCATGGGGCCAGAGGCTCCAAAGGAAAGGAATATTCAAACCTCTCATAGATTCGACATTCTAGGGGAAACCCCATAAACTATTTCATATCTTGCTACAAAGGTTATTCCAAAATAAAGGCAAGGAAAGATGGAGGGGAAGAAGTGATCTGATCCCCAGACGAAACCAATTGAAGGAACTAGTGACGATGTCAAAATGGAGGATGACGAAGAGGATGAAATGAAGTTAGGTGAGTTGGACCTAGATGGGATAGAACCAACTTGCACCTAGAAAGGATATGTCTACGTTCCAAGGCATCAAATTAAACTCATGGAGGAATCCTTGCTTAAATATTCTTGGCAAAGAACTCTAGGGATCAAAGGGGAAATACCTAGGGAGAACAAAAGGAAATTCAAAGAGGAATTTGAAAAAAAAGGGGAGAAGGAGCAACATGCAGAGGCTTGCAGAGGTGGGGATCAAGATGGTGGATTCGGGGCAGTATCCAACTATCAAAGTGGCCTTATCTACTATACGATTTCAAAACCAAGGAAATTTTTATCGTGGAATATAAGAGGAATTAATTCACAAAGGAAGATGAAATTCTTTAGAAGGAAAGTAACCATAGAAAATCCAACAGTTTTCTTCATTCAAGAGACAAAGTGTTCAGAGGATTTTTTGAGACAAAGTCTATAGAGAATATGGAGGGGATACAAAATGATGGAAGTTGATGTGCAAGGCACTGCAGGGGGTCCACAATTCTCTGAGACCCTAAGATAATTATCCTATCAAACTTTCTAGCCACTCAGAATTTTATCTCGGTGGAATTTAAGCGAATGGGATCTCCTATTAGTGCTTTGATTACAAATGTCTATGGTCCTCATGCTCCTCCTATCAAGATTCAGTTCCTTCATTCATAGGGGTCTCTAATGATGGTATCTAAATTATGGTTGACATTGGGTGTTGGGAGGTGACTTTAATACGATTACATCCCTGCAAGAAAAAAGTGGGGTAGGAGGTAGTTAGACACAACTTGCCTCAAGTTCAAGGATTTAATGGAGGAGCTCAACCTAGTTGATGTAGAAAAAAATAACCATGTGTTCATTGGAACAATAATCAAGGTGGGGACAAACACATTGCTTATAGATTGGATCGCTTCCTTTTGTTTGAATCCATATTGAAGAATGGGGGGGGAGCCACTATATTGCTCATCCTGGCTGTTGGATCAGACCACTAGTCAATTATCCTTTCCTAGGTTAATGATGAGGGTGATTCAATAAATCCTTTTCACTTCGAACAATTTTGGATTTCTCACCCTGGATTCAAAGAGATGGTTCAACAATGGTGGGAGTGAGCGAAGGCTCCTGGAGGATCTTGCATGTATCAATTCCAGTAGGAATTAAAACTGATCAAGATGAAATTAAAAATTGGAATAAAGATGAGTTCGGAAATATTTTTTAGGAAAAGAGAAACTTGGAACACAGGTTGGAGGAGATATAGATCAAAAGCATGGTGGAGGAATACGATAAGAGGCTTAGAGAATAAGAACATTTTGTTGTGGAAAGGCTAGAGGAAAGGTTCAGGAAAGAGGAAATTATATGGAAGCATAAATCAAGAAATCAATGGTTAAAAGAGGGGGAACACAACACTTCCTTCTTTCATAGGTCAACCATTCAAAACAGGCTCAAAAATCACATCTCGGGGCTTTTGAAGGTGATTGGAGAATGGGAGGAATCACGACAGGATTTGGAGAGAGAATAGTAGACTACTTCGGCCAACTGATGACTGAACCCGAACCTAACCGTATGGAGTATATTTCTAAGGTAATTGAACACATCACTTCCTTAGTAACCTAGGAGAAAAATGGGGTACTCATGAGGCCGGTGGTGGCTGAGGAAGTTGAGGAAGCTCTAAGAAAAATGGTGGATGGAAAATCTCTAGGACTTGATGGATTAACAACCAATTTTTCACTTCTTATGGGTGGTGATCAAGGAATAAGTTGTGCAGATTGTGGAAAACTCTCGGGTAATGGGGGGGGGGTTCTATCAACCTTCAATGCTACCTTATTATCGCTTATCCCAAAAATCGAGGGAGCAAATTCTCCTGAAATATTCTGTCCATTATCCCTTTGTAATGTTATCTATAAGATCATCATGAAGGTTATCACTAGCAAGCTCTAACCACTCCTACCCAATGACACCATCCTTGTGCATGAGGTAATCCATTCTCTTAAAGTTACCAATAAACAAGGTATGTTGATTAAGATTGATATCGAAAAATCCTATGAAAAAATTAGCTTGCAATTCATGGCAAAGATACTGAAGGCCTTTAGCTTCAGTGAGTGGTGGGTTAACTGGATTCTCAACCTATCTTCTTCTTTTTTTTTTTTTTTTTTTTGGCTTAGTAAATGGAGTTCCCTTGAATCCCTTTCACCCCTATAGGTGTTAATTTTTCAAAATTTACTTCAATCTGATCTAGGATCTTAACTGAGAGAACAACATGTACAACAAATCTACAGCATATCAATCATGGACACAATAATGAAAGCACACAAGAGACACAGAGTTTACTTGGGGAAAACCATAAAGGTGAAAAACCCCAATAAATTCCTCAGAGATAGATAGAGCAATGATACAACCAGAATACAAGAGATAGTCTTCTCCTAGCAGCAAAGCCTCCTCCTCCACAAGTGCGCCACTCTCCAAAGTGTGAGTGAGAGAATAGAATGTGTAAAATGAGAGAGACACACTCTCTATTTATACACTAACTTGACTTGACCTTTACTCAACTAGGTCAGCCTCAACTTAACCACTTAACATAATGCTGACTGGGTTGACACCCAATAGGGTGATCTAATAACCCTTTGACCCACATGGATGACCCCCAATAGGGTGGTCTAATAACCCTTCGACTCACATGACTTATACAGGGCCGACCCCAACAAGTTGGCCTAATAACCCATCAAGTATAAGTTACGACACTTACAATATAAATGACGACACTTCCATATAGAGGAATAATAACATCTCTATAGGAATACAAACACTTCCGTATAGAGGAATAATAACGTCTCTATAGGAATACAATATACATATATGTGAAATACATTCCAAAGTTACATATACATCAACAATAGGGACATAACGTAGGGAGATCCTTTATATCCCTTTCTGTTTATCCTTGCGGAAGAGCGCTTGGGTAGGTTATTTAAACATTTGGTTCATAATCAGGAGATGAGGGGGCTCCTCCTGCACCCTCAGGCGCGGAAACAATCTCATCAACAATTTGTAGATGATACTATGATAATGGGTCATACATCAGTGCAATAGGCTCGAGAGATCAAACATGGACTGAATATTTTCTTTAAAGCCTCGGGTATGTCAGTTAATGAGGAGAAGTCCCAATTTTTTTCTCCAACACACCCAAGATAACTTAGTATAATATTATATGTATTCTAAGGTTTCAAGGGAGCTCCCTTCCATCCAAATACTTGGGTGCTTCGTTGTATGAATCGATTGTGAGAAGGGCATAATGGAAGGATTTAGTGGACAAGATTAGGAGAAAGTTATCAAACTATATCTTCAGGTCACTTAACTTCGCTAGTAGGCTAGTGCTAGTCAAGGGTGTTCTTCAATCAATGCCAACCTACCTGTTCTCGGTGATGGCTTCTCCAAAATCGGTGACAAAAGAAATTCGCCAACTACAGAGGACTTTCTTATGGGGAGGCTGTTAGGAAATCATGTCAACCCTTCTCTTTTCTTTGTTAGTATATTGTTGTTGGATGCATATGCTTTGTAAGTCATCCCGTAGTATTTGTTGATCCATAGTTTGTATTAGCCCATGGTATTGAACCATAGTATTGGACGCATATGCTTTGTAAGTCGTCTCGTAGTATTATATGTTCCATGATATTGACCCATAGTATTGGGCATAGATTTAGTATATAAGTGCATGTTGAGGCCAATGAAGGCACCGTGAGGTTATTTGTATTGAGCTTGCTCAAAGGAGGTTTCCCCCTCGAAGTGGCTCGCGATTAATAAATCGATTATGTGTTCTGTTATTTCTAATATCTCATGCATTTTCATTAATTAATTACTGCAGGTTCCTCACATATGGTATCAGAGCACTTTCTTGGGCTTGTTGGGTGGAATTACTACTATTTTTTTTTTTGCATCTGTTGCAGGTTCGGATCTGGGAATAATCCATATCCACTTAACTATGGGAAGTACTTGGGAATAATACCTAAAACTCATTGTGAGGAGTACCACAGGAACCCCGAAGTAGCTGGCCCATTTAAAGGACCTGCCAGCAAAAGGGGAAACAACCCCTACCTGATTGACTAGTTCCCACCCATGAGGTAAACCAAGAGCTGTCGTTTGTGGCCAAGCAGTTATCAGTTTTACCTGATCCATGGAGTGAGGGGTACTTCCCCAATACGCAAGCCGTCAGACAACATTGGTGGCCAAGTGAATCCCCTAAACCATTACGAAGCTGAGCATACCTGGGGTCCATATCTATTTTCAGTTGCTAAATTGCAGATTGCATCTGTCCAGACTTGTTGTCGATCACTTCCATGCTGTTACAGATCAATCTGTTTCCGATCACTTCCGCGTCGTCGCAGATCCATCTGTTGACAATCACTTATGCGCCGTTGCAGATCCATTCTGAAAAAAAATTAAAAAATAAATAAATAATAAAAATAAAAAATCAAATATCTCCTTTGCTTTAACTCTATTTACCTTGAAACTTCAGTGGCATCCCTGCAATCCCATTCTGCATATTTCATTCCTGAGGACCCTATCCCAAATTCCACTTCCCAAAGCCAGAAATCTCACATTTTTCTATTTTTAGGGTTTTCCATAACTTCTTCGATTTTCACCCAATCGCCTTCAAATTTTGCCACAATGATCATTTCCTATTTCTGCTTCTTTGTCCCTCTTTAACAAATTTTCCCATTCTTTCCCCCTGCTTCTGAAATCCTCATTTTCTGCTTCCCTATCCATTCGAAAGTGTCCAAAACCTAGTCAAACCCCAATTACCCATCATATTTTTTCCCAAATCCAAATTTCCCTTTACTAAAGAAGCTTTTGTTTGTGTTTTTCTACCCATTCACAAAAAAAAAACTCTTGCTTATGGTTGTCACCCGCGCAGGAGTGTAAGTCATGGAGGAAGAACTTGTTGCCCTCAAAACCAAACTCCAAGATCTCAGTGAAAAATTTCTCAGCTTCCATCTTCAATATTCAGCCATGAACACTAAACGACAGCCAGACTCTTCTGCAGACATTGAGTTCTCTTCTTATAGCAATTTTCGTGTTCCAAAGCTTGATTTTCCTCGCTGGAAATGATCCGACTGGATGGATATACCAGGCATAACAATGTTTCAGTCTGCATAATACTTTTGATGTCCAAAAATTTCCACTTGCATCCTTTCATTTGGAACAGGAAGCCATTCAATGGTACCATTGGTACATCAAGGCTCATGACCAACCAAAATGGACAGATTTTTGCCAACTCCTTTTGCAACGATTTGGTCCTAGTGCTTTTGATGACTTCATAGGAGCACTCACTAAACTTCATCAAATTGACACTATGAGATAGTATCAGACATAATTTGAGAAATTGGCCAATCACACAGAAGGATTGTCTGATGAATTCTACAAGAGTTATTTTATCAGTGGTCTCAAGGATGAAATCTGCTCAGAGGTTAAAATGTTTTGTCCCAACACAATGATGGAAGTCCTAGGCTTGGCTGAATTGGCGAAGGACAATATCACAGCCAAACAACGCTCCAAATCCACTTTTGTTCCATTTAGACATATGGTTTCGCAACGATCTCCCATCACTCCAACTCCTCACACAACTCCTATCAAGCATTTGTCTGAATTTGAGATGCGGGCACGTAGAGAAAAATGGCTTTTTTATAATTGTGATGATAAATTCACTCAGGGACATAGATGTGTTGAGCAACAGATATATCTCTTGGATTTGGATTCTCTGCCTGCCTCTGAACTTGGTGAAGAAGCTCCAGATACACTAGATGATCAGGTCGACATTCAGTAGCCTCCTGTTGACCCTCTGTCTCCGGACGACCATGCAGAGATATCTCTCCATGCTTTAGCCGGAGTCACCACCCCACAAACAATGCGAGTCAGGGGTTACTTCAAGAAGCTCCCTCTTATAATACTCATTGATTCTAGTAGCACTCATAACTTCATTTACCCTCGGATTGCTAAACAAGATGATTGTTTTGTCCATCCTTGCTCCAACTTTGAAGTCATGATTGCCAATTGGGGCACCTTACCTTGCAAGGGGAAGTGTCGCAATGTGCGTATCTCTATAGAAGATTATAACTTGCGCTCTGACATGTTTTCCTTGTCCTTAGGCAAAAGTGATGTGGTTTTTGGCGCTCAATGGTTACACATGCTTGGACCCATCTTTTGGGATTTTGCTGAACTTTGGATGCAGTTTTCAGTTAATGGGAAAAAAAAAACATTTACGAGCTTGCAACTAGGATCTCTCTGCATCATCAGTTCACATTGCTTGAAAAATATCCTTAATAAGAATTCAAATGGTGTCATCGCTCAGCTCCATTCCATTCATTTTCACCCATCAACGGTCTCCAATACTTCCTTAGATAGATATGCAGGTGTCTTTGCTGAACCAGTGGGATTGCAACCTTCAAGAGACCTTTCTGACATGAATGTAGCTGCCTCTACATCTGAGAAGGAAATGATGGCTATTTTGCATGCAATAGATAAGTGGCAGCCATACCTATTAGGGAATTCTTTTTGCATTAAGACTGCTCACGAGAGTCTAAAACATTTCCTGGAAAAATAGGTCTCCTCCCCGACACACCTGAAATGGGTTAGCAAACACATGGGTTATGCCTTTGATATCACTTACAAGAAGGGTAAGGACAATCTGGTGGCGGATTCTCTTTCTCGCACATTTGATGACCTTTCCAAATTGGTTGCAATCTGTTCAACAGGGTTATTTCTTCTATGAACTCCATGCTTCTTCATCAGCAGGGCACTCTAGGTTCCTCAAAATGTATGAGCGAGAACAATATAACTTCTTTTGGCATGGAATGAAAATGACAATTCAATAGATGGTGCCTGAATGTGATAGTTTCCAGGTCAACAAGGGTGAAATGGAACTCCTTCCGAGATTGATCGAACCCTTTCCCATCCCTACACGGATTTGGATAGATATTTATATGGATTTCCTTGAAGGGCTTTGGTGATCCAATGCTGCATCTAAAATGAATCCATATGAAGCAATCTATGGTCAGGCACTGCCAGTTCTTCTTCCATACACCCTCAACAGTTCACCAGTTTAGGAAATTGACTGGGTTCTTCGAAACCGCGGTCAGATTCTTCTCATTTTGCAAGAAAATATTCACATGGAAAGAACTCGACTAAAACAACAAGCCAATCGGCACCATTATGAACGCATTTTCAAGCAGGTGATATGGTTCTTCTTCATCTAAAGCCTTCCAAGTGATCCTCCCTGAAACGCAAAAGGCGTAAGCTTCTCTCTCAATCTATCACAAAGGTATTGATTCAGTGGCATGGAGTGCAACTAGAGGATGCGCTATAGGGGAACCACTCCTTCAGATTCTGCATCAATTTCCACATCTAAAGCTTTGAGGACAAAGATTTTTCTAAGGGAGAGGGGATGTTAGGAACTCGTGTCAACCCTTCTCTTTACTTTGTTAGTATATTGTTGTTGGATGCATATTCTTTGTAAGTCGTCCCGTAGTATTTGTTGATTCGTAGTTTGTATTAGCCCATGGTATTGACCCATAGTATTGGACGCATATGTTTTGTAAGTCGTCCCGTAGTATTATATGTTCCATGGTATTGACCCATAGTATTGGGCGTAGATTTAGTATATAAGTGCGTGTTGAGGCCAATGAAGGCACCATGAAGTTATTTGTATTGAGCTTGCTTAAAGGAGGTTTCCCCCTCGAAGTGGCCCACGATCAATAAATCGATTATGAGTTCTGTTATTTCTAATATATCGTGCATTTTCATTAATTAATTATTGCAGGTTCCTCACAGAGGCTTGGAGGAGAAATAGAAATGGGCCCTGGTGGAATGGATAAGTTGTGCATGCCCAAAGATCAAGGAGGTCTTGGCCTTTGGGACTTGGAGAAAAGTTGCTTGGTACTGGGGGTGAAGATCTAGTGGAAATGGGTATTGTATGAGAGCAAACCATGGGATTATTTCTGGCACAGTAAGTACACGCATGATGTGCCCAAGAAGGATCTGATTAGATTCATTTGCCCCGAGGAAGGATCCTTGTTGTAGAGATTTCTTCCTATGGATAAGAAGAAGCCCTCTTAGGATAAAGTGAGAAAGACTAACTCTATACTAAGACAAAAATGAAACAAATGTGATCTTGTTCCCTAGATTAAACAAGTATTTCAGAGTTCTTGTATTGAAGAGAATGAGAGAAAGTAACTCACCTTCACTCTTGATGTTTTGTCCCTCTCATCGTTCTGATCCCGAAGTCCTCACGATGAACCTATTGAGATCAAGTTAGAATCTAAATCCATATAAATACAAATCTTGAAATTGAAATGCAATCAACACACATGAGTTGGGAAACAAGGCAAGTTAACTTTATTACAACTTGGAGATTCTTCCAAAGGTTGCTTGATGTACAAGCCAACTCCAACTCCAAGTCCTTCCTCTATCTATCTCTGCAAAAGGATTATGATCATAGGTTTGATGCCCCAAAAGTCCTCCCTTTGGCCCATGGAAGGCCTCTCCTTTATAGTGTTGGGCAAGGTTAACCAAAAGGAGAGTAAAATGGATCTAGAGAGTGTTTAGTGGATCAGGCCTACTAAACACAGAGAGGGGTTGGATTGAATTAGAGCTGGCAATCCCAAGAAGATCTCTTGAAAGGTAAGATCCCAAGATCCATGGCAAAAAGGCTAAAATTGGATTATCACACCCCCAGGTCTAAGCATAACTTGGTATTATCGCGCCCTAGGGTAGGAGCAAAACGTGGTAACCCTAATTATCGCGCCCCCATAGATGTGCAGAGTGTGATAATTCCTGTAGATTGGGTCAATTTGGGTGACACATGGCAGGTGACATGTTGTCTTCAGTGTTCAGGCAATAGACTTCACTCCTGGGTGTCCAGATGATCATTAAGGGGAAGTGTCATTTAGGTCGCTTAGTGTAAGGCTGTGACACTAGGGTTTAGTGTGTAATATTGAGGTATAACAGATGCCCCCTAAAGTGTGAGGTTAGAAGAGACTGATGGCTGAAAGAATTTACAAATACTTTGCGGAGATAGCATCAAGGGGAGCAACAAGGAGCTGAAACAGAAACAAAATGTCAGATATACCATCGAGGCGGGCATTCCCATGCTCGGAAACAATTGACTCAAAGCATGGCTACCGACTAGTACATTGCAGGTCCATGAGTACTGAGATGATATAGACTGTAGGAAAATCATGAATACTATGAAAAATCGTAGATCCATGAGACAATAATGACACAACCATGACGAATACATAAGTGGATCTGTGTGACAGTACAAGAGTGAGATCTTCCACGTAATGACTAGGTGTAAACCTGATCAGAGAATCACCATCGTAGCCTGGACGTAATCAATATACAAGAAGGTGTCCAGGGTCTTCTACCCGATCCCAAGTGATACAAATCTAGCCATGTGATTAAAAAGTGTTGAAGTCGAACATGGTAGAAACCATTTGATTACCGGTCAATGATGTGAACCGTTAACAAATGCGAGGCAAATCACCAATGATGACAATGATCCCCAAGGTATCTGTAGTACATCTCAATGAAACGCGAATAGATGAGTTGATGTCGAGCACTTGTGACATTATTCGATCAGAGGTCAATGATGAAAACCTACTTCCGAACACGAGGAAGCCTGCCATTGAGGCATGTAGGTACCAAGGTACTAGTGGTTGACTCCTAAGACTAATTCATGGATAGTGATTTGGCGTCGACAGGAATAGACTCGTCGAAGGTGGGAAATAATGATTCCCACATCATCGACACGAAATCAGAACGAGAGATAGTATGTAACGATGGAACAAGAGAACATGTACTGACACAGCGGAATACTTGACATAGTGGATGACTTAGAGCAATGCAAACCCTTTGAACATACAACGACATGAAACAGAACCTGGCAGCAGGGATTATGGATAGCGGAGAACAAACACATGACGAGTAGGCTCGTGGCCAAAGAGACAACTTGAGATGATGACCATAAATCAATAGAAAAAAATATAAACACCTAAAAGTAGACAAGGGACAGATGCATGCCATGTTCAAAGGTGACGACTGACAAGCTGCGAACAAAATAAAATTGACTCATTTCCCATTTTCTGTTACAACGTAATTTTCCACCTTGTGAGCATTAGCACTCTTTGGCCTTTAGGATCCATTTCACTGACTTAGAGGCACTTTATGTCCTCCAGAAACACTATTTCCCTGTTTTTTCTTCCTGTACGTTAGCTGTTCCACTTTAGCCAGTGTACCCGCGAGTTGCACCACTATAGCCTGCAGGTGACAAGTAAAATGGTAAAAATCACTAGTAAATGACTTTTTACTCCCAAAAAGCAGTCTTCGGGTGACCTTTGGCCCTCCATTTGCCCCGAAATGCCTTGATGTGTCCTTTCACTTGCCTTTGGAAAGACTATATATTGAGCACATATGGCATTTGGAAGGGAGGAGAAAGAGAGAGCAAGATAACTCTAGTGTATTTTTGCCACATCTTGACTCTACACTCATTGATCCTTGTTGTTGTGAACCCTTTATGTTCACCTTCCAAACTCCTATCATAGTTTGAGTTTGCCATTCCATGGAGGATTGAAGTGGTGGAGTCACAAGTGGAGAGACGCATTTCTTGGTTTAGATTGGTTGTTGTCAAGAGGTCGTATCACATTGTACTTTCTCGTCCATTAATGTTGTGAATGTTGTTTATATTACATTGGGTTGCATTTACTTATGATATCATGGACCATTGCTATTAATGATGTTAATGTCTTTCATGTATTATATGCGCTTGTTGTGTATTGGCTGTCAAGACTAATTTGCAGGATCAAGTGCACGAATTGAAAGCTTCAACGGGGATCTACATCGAATGTCCAGATCAAGGTTGGTTATATTCTCCATTGTCTTAGCATTGTCATTAATATATCATAGCATTGAGAATTGAGTTAATTTCTGGTAGTTAGCTGTCTGTTGTGGTCTGCCCCAAGCCATAGGAAGTTTTTTCCATAACAGAAATAGTGGAAGACTTGACATAGTGGATGACTTAGAGCAACGCAAACCCTTTGAACATACAACGGAATGAAATAGAACCTGGCAGCATGGATTATAGATAGCAGAGAACAAACACATGACGAGTAGGCTTGTGGCCAAAGAGACAACTCGAGATGACCATAACTTATCAAAAAAAAATTAAATACCCAAAAGTAGACAAGGGACAGACGCATGCCATGTTCAAAAATGACGACTGACAAGCTGCCAACAAGATAAACTTGACTCATTTCCCATTTTCCCCGGACATGATGGATGAGTACCCCTTTGTTTTTGTACGAGCTTGAAGAGGATAATAGATGCTCGGTATGGCTCATCTCATAGATGAGTCCAATCTCACATGTTTTACGAACCTGAGAAAGGAGGGGTCCGTCCCAAAGTGGGCCCTTCAATGTTGAATTTTAATGAGTCCAAGGAAGGAAAACTCGACATTTTTTCACATTTAGAGAGCCTAAAAAACTTAAAGAAAGCTCCAGAATGTACTTTTTCGTAAATTTAGTCCCTCAGTCCTAAAAAAGTGTAAAAAAATCCTTGAGAGAACTTTCCCAGTCAAAAGTTGACTGAGGTATACCTTTCTCGTAAATAGTCTAGATGGGCCGAAAAAGGGGTAACCTATCACTGAATAGATGACCTTTCAAATACTTTTACAAGTGTGAAAGAGACAAGTGCACTTAGCGATCTTTTCAAAACGAGGGAGTCTGAAAAGAGCTTAAAGAGAACTCCGATAGTCTTTTTCATAATTTTTAATCATGTCGGTTGAAAAAAAGAAAAAAAGAATACCGAAATGATACTTTCCTCATCGTTTGATGAGCACGAGTAAAGTCGACTAAGCTCGACACCGTTTACTTAATTTTAACAAACACGACACGGGTGTGAAATGGCGCTTGGAATCTTTTTCAGGTTTTAATCCAGAGCGTGAAAAAGATAAAGTCAACTCAAATGAAGGTCAAAACATTAACATATCGCTAGTGTGAACAAAGTGTAAAGATCCTGTCAAAAATGGTTTATGAAACCTTGGAAAAAGATATTAGTAATGTGAAACATTTGACCTAAAAATATATTTAAATAAAATAATGAGCAAAAAATAGGCATGTAACTTATATAAGCAAGAGGTAAAAATAGAAAGTTACCATTTTAACTTGGTTATTTTTGCTCATAGAGGGATTTTTACCTATTGAAGAGAAAAACTTCAAGTGACCATATCCGGAGATCCGAGGCACCGTTTTGACAACCGTCTACACCAGGTAAGAGCTCTTAGGCTCCTCTTTCAATTCATGTCCTTATTTTTTTATTTCTCATTAGTTTGATAATTTTTTGAGGAAGCCCTTGGTGGATTTTTTCGCATCTGGAATTATCACTGCCTCCCTCTGTCGGGAAATGCGGTAATTCCACGATTACCGCTTTGTAGCTTGATGTGGGGGCACGGTAATTTCTAATTTCCGTGCAGCCGGGCTAAGCCCAAGCGGGATAATCGCGGAAAAAAGGAAAAAACAACTTTGATGTTTCCCTATGTTTGTGATGAGATCAGTCTTCCAGCTTACTCATGGATGCTTTACTTGTGTTTTTGTAGGGGTTTGCATCTCTTTTGAGGCAAAATGGTCGATTGGAAGGAAAGGGAACATGAAGCTGATGATTTGGTGGCTGCAAATGACCAAATGACACTAAATGCACTACGGGCATGTGGGTTGTTGAATTTCTTTAAGACCAAAGGTATTCAAAAACAAGGAAAAATTCTAACTCACATAATACAAATGTGGGAGCCCGACATTCAGGCTTTCCGAGTTGGAGAGCATACTCTCGAGATTGAACTCGAGGATATTTACTTTCTCACTGGCCTCTCTAAGAGAGGGGCGTGGGTGAACCTGACGGGGCACAGGGCTTCAGACGAGAGTACAAATGACTTAATTGTTTGTTACTGCTGATAGGGTTCTTCAAAGAAAAGTGGGAAAGTGGCCATCAAGGATGTAATAGAGCTCCCATTGAGGACTATATTGTTTACCATAACCTGAGTGGCGGGTAGTGTGATCCCTCATCAGGCATCCCGAGCGCAAATGAATCTCACCGTAGAGTGTATGGCACCAACTTTGTTCAATTGGTATGAAGGGGTATTATCCAACCTCAAGGAACAAGTCACCAAGTGTAGAAATGGAGATACTCACCAATTTGGGTATGGGAGTATTTTAGTCACCTTCATTTTGGAGAGGGTGCCATTGCTGCGTCCACAGATATCCATGCCTATCTGCTCTGTGACCGAGCCTCAGATGGGTCGATGGAGTGACTACACAGGACGACTCGGAGGACCACAAGTATTAGCCTTCGGTGAGGACTTCATCTCGTGGCTCAAGGAGCAGATCATGATGATCAAGGACTACCCTTATGCAGGGGTGGATTTTCGAGAAGAAATTGACTTGGAATCGCTCGATGACGAGGATTAGGACAACTCAGGTATATGACCTTCACCAATGTGTTTTTAACTTTTTAAATGTATATGATTTTTAGTGATTTTTTAAATGTGTAAAAGGATCTAATGTATGCACATGTGCACATCACATATCGTGGTCCAAGGAGACCAGCGGGCTATTCGCCGCTACGCCGAGGTGGGGTCCAGCATCAGACTACTGCTGAAGAGGAAGAGGAGGATGAGGAAGAAGTAGGAGGTATCCGTGATATAGAGTAGAATCTGACGGGTTTGACCTTTGGAGTTCCTGCTATGAGGATAGACGACGTCCCTCTCCATCTCCAGCGACATACTGTGGGTGTGCCTATGTGTATCGGTCTACTCCTCCGTAGGGTGGCTAGAGCCGTGGTATGCTACCACGAGCAGCTTGAGGAGTGCGAGGATCGCGAGGGCAGCGATGATTGCGATAGGTCTCCTTGGACAGTAGTATTTACTTTTCGCGGCATGTATACAACATGTAGGCCAGAGAGCCAAATTTTGTATGGGATGGGATCCCAAATTTTGTCTTTTAAACACAACTTTATCATATGTATTAAGAAAAACACTTTTATATGCGATTATATACATGTGGACTTATTTCTATGATTTATTCATTTACAGTGGTTTGTGTGTTTGATTTATGATTTTTTTTTATGTATGAGCTAGATGCCAATCCAAAATGTAGTTAGCCAATGAGTCGGCTACAAAATTGAATTCTCTTGGTATATGTTGATATGAAATGTAATCAAAAGATTGTTCCAAGAGGCGTACCCTTCTAAATAAGTGAAGTAAAATAGGATCGCGAATAGTGTAGACACAATTCAACTAGGACACCACGAGTTGGGAGTCTAGAAAGACTGATAAGGAGTCGATTCCAAGGGAAGCAACCTCAGTTAAGAGTTCGATGACTGCATGGTACTCTACGATGTTGTTGGTTGCGGGGCCCAAGCAAGTGCCTCCTGAAGATACCAACTTGCCAGCAGGAGAATAGATAACCCATGCTACGGAAGCAAGGTTCCGAGTGTGTCGGCTAGCACCATCAGCGAATCCATAGTAGGCAGACATCTCCGCATAGAAGCATAAGTTGAGGTAAATGAAGATACATGAAATAAAAACCATGCACACACATAAAAAAGAAAAAACCGAAATCAAGCTAAGTACATTATGTACAAAATGTCCCGCGTGGGAAAAACCTACGCGTAGAAATGTGTTAGGTACATCCCATTATAGGGCTGCACCAAAAGTGTACCATCACAGTCGACTAGCTCATAGGATCCTTTTTCCAATACATGCTTTATAATGAAGGGACCGTACCACATGGACTCTAGCTTTCCTTTTCCTAGTTTGTCATGCATCTGGTCGTATGTGAGTATGAGGTCACCTTCATTGAAAATACAAGGTTGAACGGATTTGTCATACTGTTCTTTGACACGTTTCTTATGGGCTTCATTAGCTAAAGTAGCGTCACGGTGGGTTTCATCTAGCTTAGCTAGATACAGAAACCGTTCCTCTTCGGAAGTCGTATTGGGAAGTATCTCTATGGATATCTTCAGTGATGGAATTTCACATTCAATCGGCAAAATGGCTTCTAGGCCATACACCAGCTGAAAAGGTGTGAATTCGGTAGCACTTTTCACTGAGGTTCGGTAGGCCCATAATGCTGAGAAGAGAGCTAAGTGCCAATTGGACTTATGAGTACCCACAATGCATTGTATCATGCGCTTCAAAACTTTATTTATGGCTTCGACTTGGCCGTTGGCCTGTGGGTAGTATGGGGTTGAGTTTTCATGATGGAAACCCAACTTGGCACTCAATTCTTCAATCATATGGTTCCTAAAATGGTAACCGTGATCGGTTACGATGGACTACAGAACTCCGAGCCTAGCTATGATGTGGTTGAATATGAATTGCGTTGTTGTTTTACCGTCTTTTGCAAAAGTAGGCATCGCTTCAACCCATTTTGTGAAATATGCAATAGCTATTATGACATAGCTATGCCCCCCAAATGAAGTGGGCTTACAATGCGTGAAATCGATGCCCCATTTGGAGAAGGGGCTGAAGACAACAATAGGGTGAAGTGGAGTAGTATGCAAGCGTTTCTTGCTATGGAAGAATTGACAGGGTGGACATTTCTTGACCATTTCAATGCAATATTTGAAAATCGAGGGCCAGAAATATCCCGCTCGTAGAATCTTCTAGACCGTAGCCATCCCAGAGAGATGACCACCACATGCTCCAGAGTGCCAGTCATTGAGGATGCGTTCGGCCTCATCCAAAGTTAGACAACGTCGAAGAACGGTATCGACACCACAGCGATTAAGGGTATCGCTAATGATAAGGTAGTACTTGGTGTGATGTCGGATGCGTCGTCGTTCATCGCGGTTGATTTCAGGTTGAAAACGTTGGGTTTGGAGATAGAGTATGATATCCCCATACCACGGATCAGACATGCCAATGAGAAACAACGATTCATCAGGGAGAGAATCGATGGGCTCTGGTTGCTTAGTGACATGGGGAAAAGTACACATCAGCTCTGTGAAGACCAAATATTTCTTGGATTTTGCTTTGGAAAATTCCAAGTCAAAATCTTGAAGGATAACAATCCAACGAGAGTATTTTCCCCCAAGCACTTGATGTGTGAGGATGTAGTACATTGGATTGAAATCAGCTATGACAGTGGTCTGGCAGAGTAGAATGTAATGGAGGAACCTCTGGACAACAAAGACTGTATCCAGAGCCAGCTTTTCAACATGCAAGTAGCGGGTTTCGGAGTCAAGGAGACTCTTACTAAGATAATAAACTACATGTTCTATGCCATCGACGTCTTCCTGGACTAACACCATGCCAATGGTGGAAGTGGAGGCTGCGAGATATAAGATGTAATCCTGAGTGTAATTGGGGGGTTGAATCATGGGATCCTTAGTGAGGGATGCTTTCAGATTATCAAAAAATCATTGGGCTTCGTACTCATCCCATAAAAAGGGAATGTTCTTTTTCAGAAGCCTCATGTAGCATTTGGTTATCTCGGCAAAATTGCACATGAAACGACGTAGAAAGTTTGCATGCCCTTGCAAACTTTGAAGTGTTGGTATGTCTGTGGGTAAAGGCAAAGCTAAGATGGCTTCTACCTTCACTAGGTCTAAACGTATATCGTCCTTGGAGATTATGAATCCCAATAGTTTTCCGGCTTCGACACAAAAGACACACTTGTGTGGATTTAAACGAATATTGTAGTGGTTGCACCTGGAAAAGATGGCACTTAAATGATCTGGGTGATCTTCTCGAGTTTGAGAATGGGCGGGGAGGTCATCAAGATATGGTTCTACAATATGTTTAATGTCGTGAAATTCATATGACATTGCCCATTGGAAAGTTGCCCAGGCATTTTTTAGGCCAAAGAGTAGCTTTCAGTATGCAAAGGTCCCCAATGGGATAATGAAGGTTGTTTTATGCTGGTCGGTAGGGAGTATCTCTATCAGATTATAGCCGAAGAAGCCATCCATGAATGAAAAGATGACACTCTCAGCACAGTTATCGATAATATGGTCAATAAACGGAGTTGGATAGTTGTCTTTTGGACAAGCTTTGTTCAAATCACGGTAATCGAAATAGACTCTAATCGTACCCTGTTTCTTGGCTACGGGAATGATGTTAGACACCCATTCTGTCAACATGACAGGATAGATAAAACCAACATGCATAAGTTTTTCAATTTCTGCTTTGATAGTCGCTGCCTTGCGGGGATGAATGGGTCGGAGTTTCTGCCGAACTGGTCAGGCACCAGGAAAAGTTTGGATCTCATGGACCATGATGGAAGGGTCTATTCCTGGCATTTCTTCATAGCTCCAAGCGAAAACGTTGCGGAATGTTTTAAAGTAGGCGATATAGAAATCCAACTCGCTGGGAGTACATGTCTTTCCTATGTGAATGTTTTCCACGACACCAGGTTTCACTGAAATGTTAATGGGAGTAGTTGCCATGAAGTTGGCCAAGTTTCCTTTGGAAAATATATTGTCAAATGAAGTGGGAAACTTGGGTTTAACAATTTCAAGTGAACTGTTGGGTTTGGTGCCTTGCTCGATCGCTTGGATAGTAGGGAAAGAAGACCAATGATGGAAATATTCCCAAGGTGGTTCATCAATGCACATAACCTCCATAATCGACTTGTCATAAGGAAAAATCAGTGTGAGATGATCGATAAGTGACGACGATGGGCCAACCTCAGACGAGAGTTGTACCATGGCGTGATGCGTAGTAGGATCGACCCAATCTGTGGCTGACTGGATCGTCTAATAAGTTGTGAGGTTCCTATTTAAAGGCATGGAGTCGACGTAGTTTTCAAGCTCTATAGGACTCGGTATCACCCAAGAATCAGTAGATCCATTGGATGGGGCGATACTTGACAATATCATGGTGACGGTATGTATAGGGATCTGAGCTCTGGGAATACTCCGATGAGGGAGGAATCCGTCATAAGACCAACGCCAACATCTTTGAGACAGTACTGAGACTGACCCAGTAATGGAACAGTGTGGGTGGAGTTCGAATGAGTGTCTGGAGTACAAAAGTCTAACTGATCTATAGTGACAATCTTCCCCTGGTGAGGAAATTTTACTAGTTGAAAGACGGAAGATGCAACGACGGTCATGGCATAGAACCAATTCCGGCTGAGTAGAAGATTATAATCTAATGGTACATCTACAACTTCGATGTGTATAGATACTGTCTTGCCCCCTAGTTCAATGCCAAGTGCAGGTATGAGTCCATACGGCTGAAAACCATGTCTGTCAAATGCTCTGAGAGTAGTGGGAGAAGTTGTAACTTTCGGTGAGCCTATGGCTCTCCAACAAGTCAACGACATGATTGACGTGGAAGCACCTAAATCTAAGATAGTGCGATGAATGTTGTTTCCACGGATCTTTGTTTGGACCTGAAAGGCTAACTGGTGAGAAAGCTGAGGTTTAATATACTCCAAGTTAAACATAATCGTGTTTGAAGTATCTGGGTGCACTGCCCCCAGTGCTGAGAGTAAGGTTTTGCGTTGCGTGGGGTAGTGTTGGAGAACTCGAGAGTCAACATTGCGCATGGTGCTTGAGCTAAGTCCTCAACAATATTGTAATTTTGGGCTGTTTGCATGTTGGGATTAAATGTTGCCTTTCGGATGGTGCCCTTGGGTGGGCGCACCACTGTGTCTGTGACAGGTCTCTCAATGTGGAGATGACTGTTAGGGGGAGGGATGATAGAAGGATCTTTAGAAGGAGACTTTCCATTGGCTATCTCTAGTTTGTTTGAACTTGGAGGGGCGTTGTATTTATTTCCTCGAGTGGATATATGAATCTCTTCGTTACTTGTCATCAAAATTTCGTGGTTTGCCGACATTTCTCCGCGGGGTGGGTTGTTCGGATTGCCCCCTTATGGGGGATTGTGGGTAACCATTTGTTGCTGCTGATGGGGGAAAGGATCGGTTAACACTGTCGGGTGGGAGGATCCTTTAACAAATTTGTTGACTTTGTCCTTGTAAGGACAGTCGCGTGTGTAGTGATCTTCCTGGAAAATCAGGTAGGGAAACTTTTATTTCCGACGTGGTTTGGGATCGTTGTTGGTTGGTTGCGGTTTGGGGTTCTCCTGCTGGTTAGAAGATTTCTTGGATTTTCCATGGTTATTCTTCTTCTTTCCCCCAAATGGTTGTGACGTGGATTGAACTGCATTCACCTCGGAGGAAGGAGCACGAGAGGTAGAAACTTTGGGAGTAGCTTGGGGTGGAGAGGGGGAAGCAGTAGCTTGTTGCCCACTTGGTTTGGTGGCAGGTTGAGCCTTAACTAAGCCGACGATACCGTAAATGGAGGATTCAGTGGTAGGCTTGGTTGGATCAGTAGTGGTGCGAGTGGCATGGGGAATAAGCTCATATAAAGTTCTGGATTGGGTATATACCAAATCCATATACTAAGTGCGAGAAATCGCTTGTTCCTCTGTGACAGGTCCGCCCATGGAAATATCCCTAGTGATGGGAGGCAGAAATGACTTCGTGAACCAATCAGCGAGTAATTGGTATGGAATGGGTGCCTTAATTAACCTGCGGCGTCGACGCCACTCATGAATATGATCTGAGATATGTGTAGAAGTGGTTTGACGTAATGAGGTTAACAGGTCTGTTCCCATTTCGTACCGGATGGGGAGCTGGAAATGTGTCAGAAACTCCATGGCCAAGGTATTGAAATCGTGAAAGTAGTGTTGTGTCAGCTCGATATACCATTTTGCTGCCATGCCGGTGAACGTACGCTGGAAGAGCCGTAACCGAATGGAGTCATCCATCAATGAGTTCGAAGAACACCAAAGATGGAAGGTCATTACGTGGTTCTTGGGGTCTTCCCCGGGTTTGGCATCGAACTTGGGAATGTCCGATGGAAGTTTAGTTGGGATGGGTGGCGAATGTGGTTCATGCCATATGGGATTGTTAATAAGCCTCGACAAATCGGGTAAGTATAGCTTGGACAAGAAGGGAAGTTGACGATTGGGCTGCGGGTATGAGTAGTAATTGTATGGTGTAGTGATGCCCGTAGGACCTTGTACAACATACTGCTGTGTGTTGTACCCATACATGTTTCCCGCGGGATACTATTGGAATTTCTGAGGGTAGTAGACCATCTGGTTAACCGGTTGTGTGTTCGAAATCATGGGATTGACTATCTGATTCGGAATCACAGTAGTTGCCGCTTGTTGAACGTTCTGCTGAGTTGGGATAACGGGTATGGTAGCCTGGGGTTGTTGTGTCCCAGGAATGTTTCTTGTTCCTTGTTGGGGTATGGTTCCCTGGGATTGTTGAGTCCCAGGAATGTTTGCACCACCTTGATTGGGTGGATGATTTCCCATACCAGGGTTAGGGGATGCCTGAAAGAATGGTGTCCATGGAATATTGGTTCCACCCTGATGAAGAGGTGGAGGCTGAAGAGGTGGGTTCCATGGAGTATTCACGGCTAAAGGATAAGGAATGCCGGAGTTCAAGTTGGGGGGAATGAAAGGTTGAGTAGGTTTCCCCCCAGCTTGATTCCAGTTTCCGAACAAAGAGTATCCCCCACTCTGTGGGACTTGGGATCCCCAAGAAGGAAGCATTCCTGATGAGGGATTTTGAAAATAGGGTCCGATTGGGATACCGGCATGAGGTTGTCCGCTTCCAGGTAAGTTATACGTGCCCAACTGAGTAGATGGTGCTGGTTGAGAGGGTTGTTGAATGGTACTAGTTGGGGCATTGACAAGTGGTACTCCTCCAAATGAAGGGCCTTGTTGAGCTGATGGAAAGAATGGAGGTGTTTGTTGAGTAGCCCCGCTTTGGATGGTACCAAGAGGTTTCCCTCCAGCAGGTGGATTGGATGGTCCAGTGGGAGGAGGTTGGTGACTGGGACCAGTGTTCCCAAAAGATGGTTGTCCTCCTATAGGCGGGTTTGATGGTCTGTCCGGAGGGGGTTGGTTGTTGGGATCAATGGTTCCAGTATTCGGTTGTCCACCTCCTGAAATGGTATAGATGGTGGCCAAAGATGAACCTCCGGTCAACATGGATGATCCAACAGTATGACTTGACGTTCTTCCAATACTAGAAAGGTGGGGTAGTGTCGATTGGACAATAACGCCAAAGGTGCTGATTTGTGGAGGGGGTCTTCCATACGTTTCAAGTGGGGATAGTGAGAACATTGGGTTATCCCTCATAAGAGGTATGTTCCCTGAAGATATGCCGAACCTATTGTGCGACAGCAAGTGTGGGGAATTTAACCGAGGGGTATCAGGCATCACGTCCATGGGGTCTTGAAAAATAGGAGGATCATTGAGGGCTGGGCCCGGATGCGTATCCCATAAGGTGGAGTCGGGGTTGAAAATGCGAGCTGTCTGATCAAGGTCCGGAAAGAGTTCAGGTAAAGAGAAGTCTAAGGGTCTGGATTCGTTAGCATAGGAGTGATGAAACTCTATGCTAGACGGAATATTGGGAGCTCGGTAACCAGGAGGACGTGTGGCAGGGGGTATTGGGAAGCCGATAAGAGCATTTGATCTGTATCATGTTTGAACTATTTTGATACTAAAGGAGAGTTAGCCAGACTAACCATGCTAGATTGGATAGACGCCATAATCTCTTGTCCTGAGGGGAGATCAAGGAGGGACATGGTGAACGGTATATTGCTAGAAGAACCCATTTCATGAGTGTGAACACTTGATGGTGTAGTGGTGGCAGGCAGAGGTTCCGTCTGGGAGGTAAAAAAGTCAAACTCAAGTTGAAACGGTGTGTTAGGTAGTTCGGTTTCTTCAATAACTTCATAGTATCCGCCCGAGACTGGAATCAAATCGGACGTATCTTCGTCAGATCCTTCAATGGTTCCAACAGATCCTTCAGGAAAATCGTAGAAAGTGTCTGTTGGCAGGGTAGTGCTAGCATCTGGGAGGGTGATGACCTCCTGTATAGCATCGTGTGCGGTACTAACTTCAGCGACTGGTGTGTTGTCCATTGTGGGAGGAATTTCTGGAATGACAGTGGGTTGTGGGACAGCCGAAATCTTAGGTGTATTACTGGTTTCAGAGACTTTAAGAGGTTCTAAGACAGTGTTGTGAGTTACAGGTACAGAAGGGGCTGAAGATGTATTACGGATAGGTGTTGGAACATTCCCCAGCTAGCCATGCGACCGGCAGGGGTAGGAATACGTGATGCAGGTGGACCAGAAGTCCGCGGTGGTGGTGGTGGTGGTGGGATTCGTCCCTGTATTCTTTGTGATCTCCGTGGATCTGAAATAATGATGGGAATACAAGTTCTGGGGACAACCTTGTAGGAAAGAACTCAAAAACCCTTAAAGCAGCCGAGTGTGCAAAAGGGGATCTAGAAAAAGGAAAGGCTCACAGGCCAAAAAAGCAAGCTAAAAAAACTACACTGAGACCAGCGTCACAGTAAGAGAGCTAAAACAAAGGTGGCTAGAATGCCAACAAGAAACACTAAAAGAAAAATGACCCTCTAAGAAGATGAAATAGCAATCAAAACCTCCTAACTAAGAGCTGGAGACCTCAGCAAGTTGTATCCTTCACAAGGTGATGAAATCCAAATCGAACAATACAAAATGAGAGACCAATAATGGAAGGATATCCCTCTATCGAAAGGGATCCGGGTAAAGAGCCCTAGAAGAAAAGTTAATAAGCTACCTCGTTCATGGCACGTCAGAGAAGGATACTGGCACTTCTGCCTTATCACCCTTCTATCACCTATACGGTAGAGTACAAGGAAGACAATGGATCAATATGCCTTAGGCACTAAGTGGAGTGTGGTATTCCACAAAGTCCATCTAGAACCGATCCTCGCGGGTTACCCCCAAAATGACGGGAGGCCCTCTCCACAAACTGGTCAATGACCGTGTCAATAAATACTAGAGGATTTTAGTACCCTAGAGGACAACAACTATGTCTCAAATGAAAATGACAAGGGGGAATTATTTGGATGCCTATCCCCGGTTTCCTACCTGACTAACAAAATTCTTTTTCTCTTCAAGTGAAGTTATAGTGTGTTGAGTTAGGGAGTGTAAATTTCAAGGGTTGTATTACTCAATCGGGTAAATGGAAGTGAAACTTGTGATGTTGTAACAACTCAAACCATGCAATTAAAGATGAGTTGAAATGAGCCTTTCTGTTCGATGAAATCTAGCTAAAGTAAAGGGGGAGTTCTTTGATCACAATGCATGAACTTTTTCAAAAGCAATGAAAAAACCACTCCAAAGATAAAATTTTTGTTTTCTTTTTTAATAAGCCAAATTAAGGATACTACCTTCAAAATGCAATTGACCTACAACTAATGACGATTCAAAAGTGAGTAAAATTGTGTGACAACCAATGATAAGTGATTCACTTCCTAATATGCAAAAAATTATAAACTTGATCTTTTCAACAAAAACAAGACAATGTTCCAAAAGAAAACTTTCAATGTTGATTTTGATAACGAAAATGAAGGTTATGCTATGAGAACTATGTAGTCTTGAAAACTATATAATCAAGGAAAGGAAAATAGTAGCAAAACTTGACTATCATGAAAGGAACAAACTAATGCAAGAATAATGATGAGGTGATCAAAATTATGGGTATGGTTCCACTAACTCAAGAAATCCAAGCATAAAAATAATAAAATCAAACCACAAAAGACTTGCAGCTTATGAAAAGTGACAAGGTATGTAGACAAAAGATAACAGGTAATGGATAAGTAGGTATAGTGATAACAATGACCCACGGGGGGTTCACTCAGTGAACTTGTTACATAGCACGATCATTCGCATGATATTAAATAATATCCCTAATTTCACTAAATATTGGAAAATGCCTCCTAAATTTTTTTTTTTGAACCCCCCTCCCAATATTCCTTTCCAATTAAGAAAACCCCTAGTTTCACCAGATATTGTAGGTATCCATTTTTATCAACCCATTTTTAATACCCCCTTTATATCATATTATCAAGTTGTAACAAACAAGAACCCTAAACATCTTAGTATAAGCAAACAAGATGCTAAATAAAATAATAGTATAACACTAATAATGATCCCACCGAGATTCCAGGGGCGATTGATCAATTTGTAATGTTGGAGAGTGGAAGACCCAACGAAATATTACTCGAGAAGGAAAAATATGTAAAATGCAACCCAGTCAAGAGATCAACATAACAAAGAATGTAAAAGACCGATAGTCCACTAGTTAGTGCAATGGTTAGAAAATATGAGAATTGCAATTGTTTCACACAACAACTTGCCAATCTACCAATTTTATATCATGTAAATATATGTATAGCCATAGAGAGCTCATGTTTTCTATAAGCTTAATAATTAAACTCCATAAAAATGAAAAAATGAAACCCTTTCATGGATGAACTCCCCTACCTTCCTATTAAAACAAACATCTTGGTTCCAGTGACCTAGGAAAGATGGATCTCACTTTTATTGGTTTTCGTGGAGATAGATTTGATTGAATCTCAATACCCATCTAAACCCCACCCTAAAAAATGAAGAGTTATATCTTTTACTCGAATGCCTACAAAAAATACAATACAATTGTTCAACTTTGGAACTCCCGATTAGTTACATATCTTAACTTAAAGATGAAAAACACTATAACATCAATTCAAATCAAGCCTAAAGAATCTATTAAATGAGGATTTCTCAAGGATAGTAATCCAAAGAGACTTCCATTGATATTATCATTGGTACACTATTACCATATTTATGCAAAACTTAGGATCATAAGCAATATCAAATAAAAATGGAGGGTACATAAGTTTTAGGTGGGTATGAATTGAGCGCATGATTTGGAGGTATGAATCCATCCCATGATTTGGAGTCTATTCCTAATCCCACCCAAATAAAATAACCCCCAATATTTAAATTACTATGTCAAATTAAAAAACCCCCTTGACCCCTTAATACAAAGCAATATATTTTTGAGGTTTTTAAGAGTATTCAAACCCCCAATATGAATGGACGTGATATGATATTGCTTCACTAGTGAACCCCCCGTGCAATGACCATGAACCCAAAGATGTCCAAGGCGTCTACAAACTTCAAAAAGATGGAAAGAAAGTACTATACTACAGCTAGGCAGGTTACAAAGGTTTGATAAATATCAGAGCAACAACCAGAAGTAGAGAAATAAAAAAATGGCCAAAGGTAACCAAGCACACTGAGAAAAATTACTTTTTTGCAGAGATTATCGCATGGTAGTAATCAGCCCAGGCGCGGTAATGATGGATTATCGCGCTCTGAAAAGAGTAAGGGTAATGTTAAACTGGTAATTACCTCTCTATAAGCAATGGTAGGGACGCGATAATTCTCAGAAAAGGGAAAAGGGCGGGAATTTAAGAAAAATTGTGAACTTTTCAAGGGTTTACCAACCCAGGGGACTCACTGATAATTGACAGAGGTCTGATGCAGAGGGGGGGGGGGTGCATGGAGGTCAAAGAGACCAACTTTCATAATTGGTTTGAAAGAAGAGCAAATTCACAATAAAAAATGAATGAAACTAAAAGAACTCAATAAAAAAGGGTTCAAACCAGCGGAGTCGCTAGTTTTTGTTGTAGAGATTTCCTCCTACGGATAAGAACAATCTCTTTTAGGATAAAGTGAGAAATATTAACTCTATACTAAGACAAAAATGAAACAAATGTGATCTTGTTCCCTAGATTAAACAAGTATTTCAGAGTTCTTGTATTGAAGAGAATGAGATAATGTAACTCACCTTCACTCTTGATGTTTTGTCCCACTCGTCGTTCCGATCCCGAAGTCCTCGCGATGAACCTATTGAGATCAAACAATACACAAGCATATACAATTCTCCAATATCTATGAATCACAAGTTAGAATCTAAATCCATATAAATACAAATCATGAAATTGAAATGCAATCAACACACATGAGTTGGGAAACAAGGCAAGTTAACTTTATTACAACTTGAAGATTCTTACAAAGGTTGCTTGATGTCCAAGCCAACTCCAGCTCCAAGTCCTTCCTCTAGCTATCTCTGCAAAAGGCTTATGATCATAGGTTTGATGCCCCAAAAGTCCTCCCTTTGGCCCATGGAAGGCATCTCCTTTATAGTGTTGGGAAGGGTTAACCAAAAGGAGAGTAAAATGGATCTAGAGAGTGTTTAGTGGATCAGGCCTACTAAACAAAGAGAGGGGTTGGGATCGAATCAGAGTTGGAAATCCCAATAATATCTCTTGAAAGGTAAGATCCCAAGATCCATGGCAAAAAGGCTAAAATTGGATTATTGCGTCCCTAGGTCTAAGCATAACACAGTATTATCGCGCCCTAGGGTAGAAAAACGCAGTAACCCTAATTATCACACCCCCATAGATGTGCAGAGCATGATAATTCCTACATATTGGTTCAATTTGGGTGAAACATGACATGTTGTCTTCAGTGTTCAGGCAATAGACTTAACTCCTGGGTGTCCAGATGATCATTAAGGGGAAGTGTCGTTTAGGTCGCTTAGTGTAAGGATGCGACACTAGGGTTTAGTGTGTAATATTGAGGTATAACAATCCTACATCTGGAATTCAGCATGGCAGGGAAAATATTTGGTTCAGAAGCATAGCTTCTAGGAAATCAGATATGGAAAAACAACCGATTTCTCGAAAGACTCATGGCAACAACTTCCACCACTTAATAATAGCTTTGATAACCCATCCCTTCATCTATGGGGGCAGGGGAAGGGGAGGATTAAAGTTAAGGACTATTGGAAAGAATACCAAAACCCCCATGAGTATAGAAGGTGGAAGGACATGGAATGTTGGAGAGGAAGTGGACACGGGGAGGAAGTGGAGGACCTATGGAATGATCTTCAAAATAGGTGCATTAGAGTGCAGACCAAACCTGACAAACTCAGATGGGACTATTATTTGAAGTGGACATTCACGATAAAATAAGCCTATGGTATTAAAGTAGGGTGTAAATGTGACCAAACCCTATCAGAGTGGAATAAATTTTGGGGAGCACAACTATGGCCAAAGGTGCAAACATTTTTGTGGCTAGTGTTGCACAAAAACGTCCTAACAGGTGAAAATATCAAGAAACGGGGGTTTGAAGGAACGATATGTTGTATCCTTTGTGAAGTTGAGGAGGAAACGACGATGCACTTATTGGAATCATGACCTTTCCCATCCATATTATGGGACCTTGGAGTGGTTCGTTTTCATCAATATTTGCATGTCCGGGGGAAGCCTGATTGCTCAACTATAAAATGGAGAGAAAACCCCTTCCAAAATGAAATTGTGAACCACATTTGACAAATATTACTAGGGTTTCTAATGTGGGAAGTATGGAAAGAGCACAATCAACGTATCTTTGAAAAATTTGCAGGATCAGGTCTGGAGTATCATTCAATCCCATATCTTGGTAACCTTAATGGTTTCACAATGGTCAAATGAGGACTGGCAATCTACCCCTATTGGACTTCGAATTCTTCAATATTGGGGGATCACATCTAGGCTAGCTTACATTGAAAAAAAGAAACACTCGAGGAAAGGAAGTTGAAGCCTAAAGGCCTCGAGGGCCCCACCACCGTGCTGCATCAAGCTAAACTTTGATGGGTTATCCAAAGGCGAGATAGGCTAGGCAAGGTATGGGGGAGTTTTTAGGAATGCTCAAGGCGAGATCCTAGGGCGAATTCATGAATATGGGTGTCTATTTGGTGAGAATCGCATCAAAAAATTCATAGTATATAATTATTCAGCAGAACTATGGTTTGGCCAAAAAATAGTTCGGTCGAAAAATTAATTAATCCAATGGATGAATATTTTTTTGATTAAATCGAATGGTCAATAATTCAAAAAAAAATTCAGTCGAAAAATTAAATGAGTTTTCGGCTGAACTATTTTTTGGTCAAAAACTTGTTAACACTGAAAAATGGAAGGTTTTCAGGTT
Source organism: Larix kaempferi (assembly GCA_027924585.1). Lineage (NCBI taxonomy): Eukaryota > Viridiplantae > Streptophyta > Pinopsida > Pinales > Pinaceae > Larix > Larix kaempferi. The sequence continues at coordinate 5,908,892 of BSBM01000833.1, read as the reverse complement.
TCTTTATTTTCGGAAAGTAAAAACAATCTCCCACACTACAAATTGACTATCGGAACTAATACCATTAGTTTGATCATTGAATCTACTTTCCGTAGGTATATATTTTGATGTGTTTAGTTGGGATTTGATAATTTTAATTATTTTTTTTGTTAACATGTGTCCATTTTGGTTTCATTGATTTCAAAATGCAATGAAATGAAAAATCCATAACTTGAAAAATACAGAATAAAAAAAATTGAAAAAATATGGGGTCATTCATTGGAGTGTCTACTTCAAAAGGGTATTCTTAGATTTTAGTTTTAGAGTAAATTGAGAGAAATTTCCCATCAAAATAAACATGTTGAAGTTCGACAAGATTTTCGCATTGATCCAATTCAAGAAAATATAATAATTAGTATATAGATTATCGTATCATATTTCTTTTTACAAAATACAAGTTTAAAAATGATTTCAGGCCCATCAAAAAGCATGAATGTTTATTAGTCCTTTCATTTTATAAGAACATACAGTCAAACATTTTCCAAATTGACATATCAAATCTCAGTAAGAAAATTTGAAAAAATAATGAATAGAAAGCTAACATAATTATCTAAAAGTTTTCTTTTTACTAAAAAGTGAAATTCTAAACACAAATATTTTTTTTTCACCCGAAGTTGTAAAACATGAAAAAATCAGATTTATTTTCTCATAAGACCCCCAAAAATAGACACCCATATTCATGGATTCACCCCCTATGGATCTACCACGGATTCATTGGTTCTAAAACCAACAATGTGTATGAGATTGAAGACCTTCTAAATGGTCTAATACAGGAGAGAAGAAGTGGGTATGGTCTGCTCATAGCTGAAGGCGATTCTGAGGTCATCCTTACAATGGCGAATCACATTCAAAATGGCCAACCTGTGTCTAAGGTGTCAGAAATTTGGCGCTTGGGATTTAGGTTGGAAAAACTCAGCGAAGCAATCCACCAGGTCTATGGCTTGTCTTTTAGCCATGTCAAGTGAAAGGGTAACCTCCTGAAAGACTACTTTGCTAACCGAGGTATCCAAGATCAAGCTCAGTTAAAAGTAGGGAGGACTCGAGATCAGGAGGACCAGAATTTCGTGGAATGGTGCCAGGCTCTGGCTATCCAAGATCTGGCCACCCTAGATGTGGGTAGCATTACTCCATATATGACAAGAGTTTGAGAGGCACATGGAATGAAGGAGGATCCACGTGTATAGCGGTATGACTCATCCTTCTCATAGGTGGCTGCAAAATTTTACATTATGGTTTAACTCCCTCTATTGTTTCATGATTATGATTTTACCTTTTAGGAAATTTATATTTAATGGGTTTATAGATTTATATAAGGAATTGGGTACGTTTGACAACTTCTTGGGTCGGGTTCAAAACCTGGTCGGTCTTGTCATGTTCTTTTTTTTTTCTAAAATACAATTTTGCAATTTTTCGGTGCGGAATTTTTGTTCTTATGCGCCGGTGAACTTATACTAAAGGCACATCGCATTTTACCAGTGCTTTAGATTACATAAATCACATTGAGAAAGACATGTATGAAATTGTTTAAGTATTTTCCCGTTGGGTGTAGAATATATGGTGAATGGGTGTGCTATTAAGGTACTCCTTGCATAAGGTCACCGGTTCAAAACTCTGTGGGTACAAGCCTTACAAAAAAAGCAATTGTTTATGTAGTTTTCATTAATGGTGCATTCAAGTATGATCCATCGATGCGTTGCAACATGAGACACACCGGGGCGTTTTTATTATTGAAGCACACCAAAATGGAAGACTACTTATTTATCTAGATAATATATTTAATAGCTTCTCTATTTAATTGTCCAAGTTTTTTATTGATAGGAAATGCATGATAAGAGTTCAATGAACAATAATTATAGTCAACATGATGGGAGCACATCCATAATTACGAAAAAGGAAAGTTCTTTGTAATTTATGCATTAAATTAATATGTTTGAATTATATCTAAATTTAACTAAAATGTATTGGTTATTGTGTGACGTGCAGAGCCAAAAATGAGGAAGATTGATAAGATTCTTTGCAATCTAAGTGCAGAAGAGCGTAAAACCTCAATGGAAAAATTGCATAGGGATGAATCAAATGAATAAAAAAGTAATCAATATGAATTTTTTCTTGAATTTTTAGTAATACTGTACATAAGAATATTGGCTAATATGTTATAAACAATCTAATTCACATATGTTGAATGTTATGCAGGGACTAACACCAACAGAACGGAATGTCATCATAAGAAAAACAAATTATGGAATATGTAAAGGATAATGAATTGGTCATTAACTCATATGGAGTGGTGTTGGAAGTTAATTAAAAGGGGATTTTTGTTTATAAAACTATGAGGGATATAGTGGAAAGAATGTATATATGTACTTTCCACTTATAGTACAAAAATCAATCCAATGATTTTAAGATTCAGGTTGTATCTAAACTACATGAGGAATTTCCAGAGCAATGGTCAATGAGACCCGTTAGACTTGCAATAGCAAAAACTTACAACAAAAAAATGAATCATTCAAGAAGTAATATTCCTAAACATGTTATTATAGAATGTGTATCTACTATTACAAAGCAGTCATTTATTAATATTAATTTTGCTATATTTATTTTTCATTTCAGTATAAAAATACTTTAATTTCATTTTAAATTTTTCAGGGATGTCCAAAAAAATGTACAAGGAGATGGTCAAGTAAATGGACATCATTTCATCACAAGAGGAGCCATCTCAAAATCGACGTGCTTCAAGTGTATGAAATCATTGATTTTTTCACTATGTACATGTAATTAATTATTTTAACATTAAATATTAATTTTCAATTGTTTTGTTGTAGAAAAAACCAAAATGGAACTCATTCAACACATAAAACATGACAACAACGAAAAAATGGGTTGATAGCAAAGTTTGTGAGTAGCTGTGATTTACTTATAACATCATAAGGTTTCATATTGGTTGTGATCTTTATATTTTAATTTTTTAATTTACACAGACCATCTGTGGATGTCTTCAAAAAAGTGTTAACATACAAAGAAGATCCATTAGAAGAATTCATTGACACTGGGTTAAGTATAGGTTGTGAGTAAATGTTGGCATATCAAAAATTAATTGTGGGATATGTAAGTATATATATTGTTTTAATTATCTCATTTTATAATTAATGGAACAAGAAAAATAATTTATATTAAATCTACGATTTTTTATGGTTTATAAAACTTGCAGGAAGCAAAGTATGGAGTGGATCCAATAGAAGAGTTGTTGAGATAAGGGATGAGATTTGGTTTTGAAAGAATGTGTATCGTTGAAGACTCAATTATTTCTATGGTACATCGCTTTTCAGTTTACATTGATGTATATTATTTATTTTAATTTTCATTATTCCCACCAATGTCGATACATTCATTACACTTTATTTTTATGTTTGTAATTGGAACCTAAAGAAGAGGATAAAAATCGAAACAATCAACAAAACAATCAACCAAATAACCCAAGTCATGAAAGTGGCTCAAGCACCGAGAACAGTTCTAGCGAAGAATGATGATCAATATATTTGGATGTTAATGCAAGTTGTTGTATATTTTGAAATAATCTTTTGTGAAAATCAGACATTTTTGTATAATGTACTGGACATAGTGTTCCAATTGAAGACAATGGTTTACCAATAAGTGTAAGGGCCCTCGCAAAAAGTTGAGGGACCCTTTAGATGCAATTGGGTAAATGCAAAATGTGCGAGAATTGTGTAAATGCACAATGCTCGCGCGTTATATAAAACTAGGAATGGTGGGCTCCGAACCTACCATGTCATTTAACATGTGAAATAGGATTACAAAACGTGCGAGCATTATGGTTATACATAACGCTCACATGTTGTGGTTAATATAACAAAAAAAAATAGTGCCACAGAACGCGACACTGTTTTACTCAATGTTTTACCCAAACATGATAGCTCGAATGCACCTACAAGATGACACATGGGCCATGGGACTGACGGAGAGGGGAACTACTAGCATTGTCCCGATGTCCTGAATCCAATGGCGTCGACGGTTTGTCGATCCGAGCCACGGCCTTCATTCTACGGCTCGTTCCGTCCGACATCCAAAAGGCCTTCAAGGACACCTGTCGGATGCCTACCAGGGCCATAGAATCCCAACCATGAACAAAACCGGGTTTCGAGGAGACATGCAGGTGTGTCTAGGATAGTTCCAGCTGGGAACACTTTCCACAAGTGCCCGGTGGATGATTTTGCAAAGTTGACCCTCGTAGGAAAAAATTGCACAGTCCCTTACTGAGCAAAACCCTAGTTTGCAGAATGCACTTACAAGATGACACATGGGACATGGTATCGGCAGAGAGGGGCACCCCTAGCACTGTCCTGACGTCCTAAATCCAACGGCATCGACGATTCGTCGATCGGAGGCACAGTCATCATTCCGTGGCTCGTTCTGTCTCGCATCCAAAAGGCCTTCAGGGACACCTACTGGATACCTGCCGGGGGCATAGAACTCCAACCGTGCAGCAAAACCTGATTCCATGGAGTCCTCCAAGTGTGTCTAGGGAGGTTTCGGCTGGGAACGTTAGCCAGAAGTGCCCGATGGACGATTTTTCAAATTTGACCCCAATGTGCAAAAATTGCACACTCCCTCACTGAGCAAAACCCTAGATTCCAAGATTGACCTACAAGGTGACACCCGAGCCACGGGACCGGAGGAGAGGAGCACCCCTAACACTATCCCGATGTCTTGAATCCAACGGAGTCAATGGTTTGTCGATCGGAGCCACGGTCGTCATTCTATGGCTCGTTCCGTCTCGCATCCAAAAGGCCTTTAGGGACACCTGTTGGATACCTGGCGGGGGCATAGAACTCCAACCATGCAAAAAAACCAGTTTTTGGGGTGTCCTTCAATTGTGTCTAGGTAGGTTCTAGCTGGGAACCCTAGCCATAAGTGCCTGATGGACGATTTTGCAAATTTGACCCCAATGTGCAAAAATTTCACACTCCCTCACTGAGAAAAACCCTAGATTCCAAGATGGACCTACAAGGTGACACCTGGGCCACAAGACCGGAGGAGAGGGGCACCCCTAGCACTATCCTGATGTCCTAAATCCAACAGAGTCGACGGTTCGTCGATCGGAGCCATGGTATTCATTCCATGGCTCGTTCTGTCTCGCATCCAAAACAAAGATTGTATAAATATTGTTAAGATCAATATGTTCCAGCTCACGAACTGAGAGCTTCTTTATCTTAGACATAAACAAAAGAGCTTCAGGATGAATACTAGAGAGTTGTTGCTTTACAGCTTCAAACTTCTCAAGACGTAGGGGTATAGAATGAGCCATAGAATGACGACCGTGGCTCCGATCGGTGAACCGTCAAATCCGTTGCATTTAGGACGTCGGGATAGAGCTAGGGGTGCTCCTCTCCTCCGGTCCAATGGACCGGGTGTCACCTTGTAGGTCCATATTGGAAAATAGGGTTTTGGTCAGTGAGGGAGTGTGCCGGAACCTCCCTAGACACACTTGCAAGACACCCCGGAAACTGGTTTTGTTGCACGGATGGAGTTCTATGCCCTCGGTAGGTATCCAGCAGGTGTCCCTGAAGGCCTTTTGGATGCGAGACGGAACGAGCCATAGAATGATGACCGTGGCTCCGATCGACGAACCGTCGACTCAATTGGCTTCAGGACGTTGGGATAGTGTTAGGGGTGCTCCTCTCCTCTGGTCCAATGGCTCGGGTGTCACCTTGTAGGTCCATCTTGGAAACTAGGGAATAAGTGGTAATGCAGCTTAGCATTCCTGCACAAGAGTGTTATGCATGTTGATGTATATGTAACTTCGGAATGTATTTCACATATATGTATATTGTATTCCTATAGAGATGTTATTATTCCTCTATACGGAAGTGTTGTCATTTATATTGTAAGTGTCGTAACTTATACTTGATGGGTTATTAGACCACCTTGTTGGGGTCGGCCCTGTATAAGTCATGTGGGACAAAGGGTTATTAGACCACCCTATTGGGGGTCGGCCATGTGGGTCAAATGGTTATTAGACCACCCAATTGGGGGTCGGCCCAGTCAGCATTATGTTAAGTGGTTAAGTTGAGGCTGACCTAGTTGAGTAAAGGTCAAGTCAAGTTAGTGTATAAATAGAGAGTGTGTCTCTCTCATCTTACACATCTATTCTCTCACTCAAACTTGGGAGAGTGGCGCACTTGTGGAGGAGGAGGCTCTGCTGCTAGGAGAAGACTATCTCTTGTATTCTGGTTGTATCATTGCTCTATCTATCTCTGAGGAAGTTATTGGGGTTTTTCACCTTTATGGTTTTGCCCAAGTAAATTTGTGTCTCTTGTGTGCTTGCATTATTGTGTCCATGATTGATATGTTGTAGATTTGTTGTACATGTTGTTCTCTTAGTTAAGATCCTAATCCAAATTGAAGTAAATTCTGAAAATTTAACATGGTATCAGAGCTAGCCTGAAAGAAGGCATGATATGGCATGTATGACACTTGTTGCACTTACGATGCTAGGGCTTGATATAGCAAAAACCAGTCATCGTATCACTTTCGCTATAAATCCGTTTTGGCGAAGTTTTCGGATCTGAAACTTTTATAGGTCGAATATTAGATCCCCATGTAGCTTGTGTCCAAATGACAATCTCTAATTCGTTGTACTTTGTGATTTATGATCTGTACAATATAGGGTTTCTGCCTCTTCCAGATCTGAGTCAAAATCAGGTGACCTTGGGAAAAAGGTCATAACTTGGGCTAGGAAGCTCCAAAATAAATTTCGTAAAAAGTGACAGGTAGTACATAGACTTTACTATCGCAAGAAAATTGTTCAAAGGCCGAAGTTGAACTAGTGACACGTGGCATGCCGTACACGTTCGCTCTCCTGTATTATCCCATAAACAGGTCACATTGCGACACTTAGCATAACTCTCTCTCAGAGAATCCAATTGAGGTCAGACCTATTGGGATGGAAATATAACAGGTAGGGTTATCTTAGAAAATTTTTTCAGAGGCCGAAGTTTAAATAGTGACACGTGGCACGCCGTACAAGTTCGCTCTCCTGTATTATCCCATAAACAGGTCACGTTGCGACACTTGGCATAAATCTCTCTCAGAGAATCCAATTGAGGTCAGACCTGTCGGGATGGAAATATAACAGGTCGGGCTATCTCAAGAAAAATTTTCAGACCCTGTGGATTGAAAAGTTCGGAGTTACACCAGAAACAATCAGGTACATATTTCTGTCAAAACAAAATTATTTTTGAGTACCTTCATTCATGGCTTCCAGAATTTAGGGCTTCGGAGAAAGTTGGAATTTTTGTAATAGGAGACCACGGTTGGATGCTACTCATCAAAATCGAAATTTAGAGACCAATATCAGATTTTTTGGTTGGGCAGAAGGCTGAGCTTGATCAAACCCCAGTTCGGGACTTTGATCAGAAAGATGGAAAATTAGGGCTTCTGCAAAAATTGGAATTTTGGAAATCTGTGACCACGGCTGGAAGCTCCTCAGAAAAATCGAAGCTTAGAGTTTTGAATCAAATCTTTTGGTTGGGTGAAGCTCCGGGAAACTCAAACCCTAATTCAGGGTCCTCCCTAGTGAATCTGGAAATCTAAAAGGCAATTTCGAGGGGTGAAACTTTGCAGTTTTCAAATTCTGAATATACCAACTTGATCAGCTCATCAAGGCACATATTTCTATCCTTTCGAAAGTTTGAAATTCAAAGTTTGAATTTTTGGGGTTTCTTTGACAAACCCTAATCCAGCTCTAGGTCCAGTTCTTGCAAATCAAGTGGATTGGGTTAATCCTAGAAGAAGATGGATTGATCACCTGCATAAGTGAAGAAGTTCCTGTCTCAGAGGGAGATGAGGCTAAGGCCTTCCATAAGAAGATTACAAGCAATCTTGATAGGTATGGCTTACAGGTATGTTTCATGGTTAAGTTTATCATATGTTTGTCTTCATATCATTACAGTACAATCTTGATTAATTACTGGACTTGTCGTATCACCTTAATAGAAGATATTCATTGATTAAGGTTTTGACACTTATGATTGTACTAATGCATTGTGATGTTGTATGAGGTTTATGTTGTTTGCTAACACAAAAGGTACACCAAGAAAGTCAAATCATGTTCTACTTCAAGAACATATGCTCATGGTGACATGAAGACAAAGATTCATCCATTGTTATGGATCACATAGAAGATCTACTTTTGAGGTATTTATAACTTAGTTCTACAATGGTTAACTTATGAGACATGCAGGTTACTAGCACAAGTCACTGAAGAGAACCAGAAGACATTATGCAGGTATGTTAGACATAACTAGCTAGCATGCTAATCCAAGTATGTTTTTCCTATATCAAGCTAGAATCCTACCTTGTGTTAGGATCTTATATTGTTGTGTTGTTGATAATGATTATTCATGAAGTCATCGGTTTGAATAATCATGGTTGTATGCATATTATGTTTCTTACGATAATTGATGATATGACTAACCAGAAGAATCATGAAGGTATAGGTTTGAATAATCATGGGTTTTATGCATATTATATGTCTTATCTTGATTGATGATTCAACTAACCAGAAGAGTCCTATGATCAAATAAGAATATGTATGAGTAAAAGAAGACTTCCCTGAAACATTGAATACTAATGTTTATTATCTGTGAATGATCATGAATATACATGTTTAAGATTATTGTGTTTTGATAGTATTAAGATTATGCTAATAAATGTGTGATTATGTATGAGACCTCAAGGATAACACAATGATGATACTAATAAGCATGCATAGTGATTAAGGATGGATGTAAGTTCAAGGACAGGTAATCCAGGAAGCAAAGATCAAGAGGGAGCACACTCTAGTTGTTCCTGCAAGAAAGTAAAGGAGCACACTTTAGTAGTTTCTGCAAGGATGCAGATATTCAGAGGGAGTTGACCACTTCTCACAATCCACATAAGAATGGAGTTGCAGAAAAGAAGCAAAGACTGAGAGGGAGTCAACCCAACAAACAAACAAAGATAAGTATTTGAATTGTCATTACTTGCATATTCTATTGTTTAAATAATACTGTTCAATAATGTATATACTGATGTTCCTAGAATTAGGTTGTGTATTATGCATATTAGAATAGTTGCATTGATGAACAGTATACTACTAATATGCATGGGTAAGTGGCCTATGGCACTGTACAACATTCCATTGCTACTTATCTAGAATGAAACCTCTTTGCTGACATGTTGGGAGTTGTGCACACTCTTAACAATGTTCTGGTAGAGATTGGAAGGCATCTAGAAAGTTACGGTATATGGATAAATGTTGTATTGAAGCATTGGCTAAGATAATTGCATGCCTGTATGACATATTTCTTTATGTGTAAGAATTTGTTCTGAAAACTATGAGATGTTTTCTAATCATGCAATTTAACTTGTTGTGTAGGAAAGATCGTATGCCATCACCTACAAAAGAAGAACTACAACATTTGTTCAACAACAAAATTATCTATTGAAGATATTGAAGTTCCTAGGATATGGGAAGAATGCCATGATTTGTCGATCATGAAGAATGATGTTTGGGATGTAGTCCCAAGACCTAAAGGGAAGTTTGTTATGACTTCCATATGGATCTATCAAGATCAAGCATGCTGCAGATGGCAGCATAGAGAAATATAAAAGTGATGAAATAGAAGATACACCAGATGGATTTCAAGACAGCTTTCTTGAATGGTGTAGTTGAAGAAGAAGTGTATGTGGAGCAGCCAATTGGTTCTGAGACACATGACAGGAAATCATATATGTGCAGAACTTGGTATGGTAGGATAGGCAGCCTTCTATCCAGTTTGGTCATTACCAAGAGTAAAGCGGGTTCCAACCTTTACTACAAGGTTGAGGTAGGCAATCCAGGGATACTCTTATTGTATGTGGATGACCTGTTTGTAACAAGAGATGATAGATTGATTTCCGACACACAGCGGAAGCTTGCAGCTGAGTTCGAGATGAAGGACTTGGGGATGATGCACTATTTTCTTGGTATGGAGGTGTGGCAGAGTACAGATGGAATCTTCCTTGGACAAAGGGAAGTATGCAGTAGAGATTCTGAAGAGGTTCAGGATGATGGACTGCAAGGCTATGGCCACACCTATGGCATCAAACTTGAAGCTTCTGTGTGATGCTTCATCTGATCCGGTCGATGTCACGATGTATCGTCAGATGATTGGGTCCTTGATGTACCTGACGAACACGAGACCATATATTTGCTTTGCAGTGAACACATTGAGCCAATTCCTGACGGATCCGAGGAGTGTTCACCTTGTTGCTGTAAAGCATGTTCTAAGGTACCTGAAGGGTACAGTGGATTATGGGCTCAAGTATGAAGCGAATCAAAAGTTTAACCTGCAGGGTTATGTTGATTCAGATTGGTCAGGCAGTGCTGCAGATAGGAAGAGCACTTATGGGTGTTGCTTCAGTATGGGATTAGGTGTGATCTCTTGGTAGCACTGAGTACAGCTGAAGCAGAGTATGTTGTGATGGATGAGCAGGTTGCAGATGTATTGACCAAGCCGTTGGCCAGAGTGCATTTTGAGTACTTCAGAGAGAGGCTTGGTGCACTTCAGATCGAGGTTCCTTCCAAAGGGAAGTGATGAGTCCGGAAGATGCAGATGCACATGAGCTTTTCTGGCATGGTTGATGTGTTCTCCCATGGTCATGATGTAATTGCTGAGCCATTCTCACATGGTGGTAGATGTGTTCTCCCATGGTGTAGATGTAAGGGATGAAGCCATTTTTTCACATGGTGGTAGATGTGTTCTCCCATGGTCAAAAAGTAAGGCCTGGAGCCTTCCCCGAATGGTGGTAGATGTGTTCTCCTATGTCGGTGGTGTAAGTGTTAGATGATGTGCATCTGGGCTGTGCTTCGTGGATTATGAGATGATCTGAAGAGGACGATGCTATGATGATCAGGAGGATCATGGATGATGAGCATCAAGACGATGCTCCAGTTACTACTCTGTATATGCATCAGGATGATGCTGGATATGATCAGTTGGATCATTTATATGTATATGTATGTACGCATCATGTTGGATGTTGGATATGATCAATTGGATCATTTGTATGTATTTTGTATATGCATCATGTTGGATGCTTAGACCATGTATCTGTATATGTATTAGGTGGATACATTGTATGATCAGGTAGATCATGTATGTTGATATGTATCAGATATGATCAGGTGGATCATGTATTTGTATTTGTATCAGGTGGATACACTGTATGATCAGGTGGATCATGTACGATGATATGTATTAGGTAGATACTTGGTATGCATCAGGTGGATGCATGTATGATCAGGATGATCATGATGACGAGCTTCAGGATGTTGCTCCAGATGATATGTATCAGGATGGTACAGTAATGATGATCAGTGTGGTCATGAGCATTAGGATGATGCTTTGTGCGATGATGATCAATGGGATCATGAGTATCAGGTCGATACTTGGAGGTCAGAGATGATATGTGGCAGGTTGTGCAAATAACATGTAATCAGTCCTGGGAGATCTTGTCGGTCGTGCTACGACACATAAATGTTCCTGGGATACTCTTTCCGGTATTGCTATGTAGTATGTAATCAGTCCTCAGATATCCGATAGGTTGAGCTGTGTGCTCGTAATCAGTCCTGGGATGAGGTATTACTATGGAGACATGTAATCAGTCCTGGAGATCCAAGAGGTTGAGCTATGTGCTCGTAATTAGTCCTGGGATGCTCTTTAGAGATCTTGCCGGTCGTGCTGCTGCACATAAATGTTCCTGGGATGCTCTTTAAAGGTTTTGTCTATCCACATGTAATCAGTCCTGGAGATCCGAGAGGTTGAGCTGTGTGCTCATAATAAGTCCTGGGATGCTCTTTAGAGATCTTGCCGGTCGTGCTGCGGCACATAAATGTTCCTGGGATGCTCTTTAAAGGTATTGTGGAGGAGATGCATGTAATCAGTCCTAGGAGATCTTGCCGGTCGTGCTTAGGCACATAAATGTTCCTGGGATACTCTTTCCAGTATTGCATCCGCACATAAAATTAGTCCTGAGAGGCCACCTCTATCAGACCATTCGCACAGATGATGAAGACCTGCAGGTGGTGGGCCTACATCCAGTATGAAAAAGGACTGGCTTTGTAGAACTTCCTATGACGAGTAGATTTAGAGATTGATTGAGATAGCAGCAGCAGTGACGATGAAGATGACTTGTGCTAGAAGACCTATGTCGAGAAATACCTTCCTAGTTAAGAGGGAGTGTTGATGTATATGTAACTTCGGAATGTATTTCACATATATGTATATTGTATTCCTATAGAGATGTTATTATTCCTCTATACGAAAGTGTCATCATTTATATTGTAAGTGTCGTAACTTATACTTGATGGGTTATTATACCACCTTGTTGGGGTCGGCCCTGTATAAGTCATGTGGGACAAAGGGTTATTAGACCACCCTATTGGGGGTTGACCATGTGGGTCAAAGGGTTATTAGACCACCCAATTGGGGGTCGGCCCAGTCAGCATTATGTTAAGTGGTTAAGTTGAGGCTGACCTAGTTGAGTAAAGGTCAAGTCAAGTTAGTGTATAAATAGAGAGCGTGTCTCTCTCATTTTACACATTCTATTCTCTCACTCACACTTGGGAGAGTGGCGCACTTGTGGAGGAGGAGGCTCTGCTACTAGGAGAAGACTATCTCTTGTATTCTGGTTGTATCATTGCTCTATCTATCTCTGAGGAAGTTAATGGGGTTTTTCACCTTTATGGTTTTCCCCAAGTAAACTCTGTGTCTCCTGTGTGCTTGCATTATTGTGTCCATGATTGATATGCTGTAGATTTGCTGTACATGTTGTTCTCTCAGTTAAGATCCTAATCCAGATTGAAGTAAATTCTGAAAATTTAACAATGCAATACACAAAAAATATATGTATATGTGTCATAATAGTAACCATACTCAATGTGGTATCGACAAAAACATGTGTTACGAATTGTGTTTATTTTAACATACCATGGTTTGCATTTTTCAAAGGATCTTTGGCCCAAGTCAAGTTTGTTATGTTCATTCCTAAATCTCTCAGATAATTATGTTTGTTTCATATCAAAAAAATGTTTAATGTGTGGTTCACGATTTTTTGAACCCCTTGTCAATTTTAATACATCTTTTTGGTTGGAAGAAGGTCTAGTGTTGTCATGCCAAAAAGATTGCACTAATACCTTTACCACATCAATGAGCTTCATATCAGAGCGTGGCAACCTGCCAATGAAGGCCCAAACATCTGTTTGACCGGTTTCAAGTTGTTCTCTTCTAACACAATACCTATGAAGTGTCTTCACATTCAAATTAACAATTTTGGATGTAGGTTTAAGAAAACGAAGTGCCCTAGTGCTTTTGTTAACAATTGATTGTGACAACACACGATGAGCCGCATTGTGATCCTTTGAGCGAGATTTATTTCCAATTGTACTAAATGCATCTACTAAAATTTTAACAATATGAGAACTTGGTTCTAACTTTTTGGCCATCTTTATCCCTAATGTTCTTCTAACAACAGTCATATTCCTAGATTTCAACAATGATAAAAATAATTTGCACTTGTCCCCACCACATTTAGAATAAAATTTTTTATCAAGTATTTGTCGAGTTTGATAAGCAATAGAACGTTTAGACAATGTACCTTCAAGTGAAGTAATGAGAGTTTCATCAACCTGTATACGTCTCGGAGTTCTTCGGCTTGCAGTTGCTAATGGAGGTAAGGGTGTTGGAACTGGAGCATGTACACCATCACCAGGACGCTCCGACGTTTCCATAGGAGCCCCTTGTATTTCATTC